>CP139508.1:93187004-93428827 GCA_021014915.2 Artemisia tridentata subsp. tridentata
GATTTGTTTTTGACTGTTCAAACAATAAAACATGCATCAATAAACTCAACCCATCACTCCTAAGTTAAATTTATTACTTAAAAGACAATACAAGAAACAAGAACAGATAGTCTACAGAAACACTCAACAATAACCTCACTACAACACTCAATGTACTAGTGGATGTATGAAGATGGTGGATCAAAACAATTGATCAACCAAACAGTTACAAGAGAAAACCAGAGAAAGCTTTGAGAGAGAAGCAAGATGTAGGTGTGACAGAGAGATAAACGAATGAGACTGCTTCCATCATTACCCTAACTCTTTCCTTATATAGCAATGTTCCAGTTTAGCCCTTGTACAATAAAACAACAAAAGACAAGTCCTCCACAAAAAGGTTAGGCATAATAGACTTTAAATTGTACAGGTTAGGCCCCTGTACTTGACACTTGTGAGAGGAATCAATACACTTGAAGGGTGTTAGTCCTTTTATAATGTGTGTATATGATATTTTGAGTTAATATGATTAAGTATGCGGAATCTACTTAACTACACTTAGAAGGTTTATTTGGTTATGGAAATGGAATAGTTATATTTGTTATTGAACAATGAGCACAAAAAAATTTATCACCAAACGATTCAATATTATTCAAAATAATACGAGTGATCTTCACTATTACTAGGGTTACAAAAACCTTGAATCTTATGTTTCTATGTCTTATGATATTGTTGTGTTTGTTCTTGAGAGATATTAATTAAACACTCACTTTTTGTCACTCCTACATATCTTAAGCTAAGATCTCTAATTTATAGTCCAAGAGAGATCTTTACAATATTGTCAAGTCTAATCGAACAAATGCTTGAGTGTGTCAGTCATTAAGATACAACATGTGTTGTTCCCTTAACACGCTTAGAGTTAACTATAAAGTTAATCTATTTGTGTTTATGACTAATACAATGTATTGATTAATTCTAACAGTTAATGAAACGTTAATATAAAAACACACAGTGTTTTCAACGTTTAAATTCTTATTAGAAATGAATCAAAGAATCTATTACCCAAGTGTTTTGCGGAACAAACACTTGGGATTGAATAGACAAGGTATGGTGTCTCCTATCTAAACTCAAGCTATGCTTAAGTGGTAACAATTCGACCCACTGAGCAATCTCAGGGATACATTACTCTTTGTAGAAGAAAAGGGGTATTTGTGAAAGTCTAAGCTTTAATTGCACAAGAATACCTTACCCACTTTTCTCTATCTATTTGCTATTTATAGACAAACAGATCAAGAGTACTGAAGATTAAAACTAGATAAACAAATAGGAAGCGTGTCTGACAACTACAACAGTATTTGTCATTTCCAAGAACCAATAGGATTGCGCCAATAAGTCTTCGAGTGTCTGACCTTACACTTCTTAGACTTTTGGCCACTTGAGGGATGGTTTGTTTGACCCCGATAAAACTTGTTCTTATCTTCTTAAAACCTTCCCTTTTTTCCCGCCTTTTATTCAGGCATTTGTCTTCAATCTTCAGTTGTTGTTGTTGAAGAGACTGGGTTCAGTGAGCTCTTATCTAAAGCTCACTGATCCATTACCTTTTTCTTTGTCTCAAGTAACACTTCAGTGAGTACCGCCTCACTGTGTGGTTAATCTTTCTTCTTAGACTCATCCTGAGTATCTTGAAGGTAACTCACTGAGTGACTGTTCACTCAGTGACTTAGAATGTTTTTGGTTTAATTTACACTTAGCTTAATTTGTATTCAAATCTTGTTTTAACGACTCTTGGGTACTGAAGGACCCAACAACATGTATCTGTGTTTACAACTTGTTGACAGAGCACATGATAAGAGATATTATCTACCGTATATCATTAACTTTTATATACAAATGTCTTTGCATACATATCTGATCAGCAGTAGAATATGTGTACAGTTATCTCTCCAGCTGTAGAATCTTGATACTCTAGCAGTAGAATTCTTGCGGCAGCAGAATCTCTAATACAAGCAGTAGAATGGTTTACACTAGCAGTAGAATGATACTTAGTGTATTTCTTTGAGCAGAACTGATCTTGTGAACATGTAATTCCCAATACTAATCTTCAGAACATTTAATTCCCAACAATCCTCCCCTAAACATGTGATTTCCCTTAATCAACATGTTTTCTGAATTAAATGAGGATGGTTAAACTTCCTTCCTTGGGCTTTATTTCCTCCCCTGAGATATTTCCTCCCGTGAGATGCAAATAACATTTCCTCCCCTGTTTGGAAGATCTCTCACCATCATCATCTGATCTACCAATGTGAACTTGTTTTCAGACAATGTTGTACATGTAGCCATCAATTCCTTAAATTTCAATGCTGCCCTTATCACTTCCAGGTGTGTTAACTCCTGTGAGAGGTGAATCATGAGACATTCACTCATATTCCATCATTTTATGGTTTTTCTGAGCCACTTTGAAAATCCTTTTTAAGAAAAACTTTTGACTTAGCAGTATGTTCATGATTTTATTATAGAAAAATCATACTGCTTTCAACCATTTTGAATGGATTAAGTGTAGTAACAAACACTTAATCAAGAGTTCATTTTAAAATAACCTCTGGTTGTGTGAGAACCAATATTTTCAGTTATAAATAACTGCCTGTGTAAAGATAAACCTATTCAAAAGGCTTTCTTGACAGGGTTTCCAGCTCATAGCAATTGTTACCTCTAACACAAGTGTTAGATTCACTTTTACTAGCTGTTCTTTATATCAGATGTCCTTAGACTTGCTCATTATACTTGATTAAAGTATAAAATGATAGAAAGTGAGTTGAATCAGTTACTATCTAATCAACTAAACCATCAATTCAATGTGAAATATCATAATCATATTTCAAGAATTAAGTTCTAAGGGATCAGTTAACTTAGGAGTAAACCTTTGTTAATAAATTCCCAAACTCAGTCCATCATAAACCTATTATGTCAGCAACTGATATCATCATTCTGCTGCTTCCATTTCACTTGAAACTTCCTTTTTGTTAAATGTTCATACCTGAAAATGTTAGTCCAAAACCAAGAAACAAAATGCAAAGCATATGTCTTATAGCAGTATCATAATATGACTAACAAATATGAACTTAACAAATAAAAATTTGTACTAGCAGCACAAACTTTTCACTAACAGTAGTAACTTATAAAGCCAGCAGTACAATCAAAAATTTATATACAAAAACACATAGTTTTAAATCATTGAGGATTAAGCATCCCAATACTTGCTACCAAGTACTGAAACCTTCCAACATCAAAAGCTTTAGTGAGAAGATCTGAAAAGTTGTGATCAGAATCAATTTTAAGAACTTGAATCAACTTTTTCTCATTACAGTCTCTAATAAAATGATGTCTAATTTCAATGTGTTTTGTTTTAGAATGTTGCACTGGATTTTTAATTATGCAAATTGTACTACTATTATCAATATGTATGACAGTGTTCATGAAATTGTACCCATAGTCAAGAAGTTGGTTTTGAAGCCATAGGACTTGACCATAGCAACTTGCAGCAGCTACATATTCAGCTTTAGTCGTTGAAGTAGCCACAATTGTTTGCTTCTTACACTGCCATGAGATAAGTCTACACCCAAGGAATTGACATCCTCCAGATGTTGACTTTCTGTCCAAGCTAGCAACAACATAATCACTATCTGAAAATGCTACCAAGTCAAAAGGTGACTCCCTTGAATACAATAGACCCAACCTTGGTTGACCCTTGAGATATCTAAAAATCCTATTGACTGTTGTTAAATGAGAAACCTTTGGAGTTACTTGAAATCTTGCACAAGCACAAACAGAGAACATGATATCAGGTCTTGATGATGTAAGATACATCAAAGAACCTATCATAGATCTATATGTGTGCACATCTACATTGTCTCCATCTAAATCTTTAAGAAGTGGCTTCTCAGAGTCCATTGGTGTGCTTGCTACTTTTGAATCAGCAAAGTTGAACTTCCTAAGTATCTCAACAACATATTTATCTTGACTAATAAATATGCCTTCACATGATTGTCTAACTTGCAGATCCAAAAAGAATGTAAGTTCCCCCATGGAACTCATCTGAAACTTATGATGCATAAGCTTCTCAAACTCTAAACACATCTCCTTCCTTGTAGATCCAAAGATGATATCATCCACATACACCTGAACTAGCAAAATATCCTTCTTATTCTTTTTGATGAATAATGTCTGATCAATCTTGCCTCTTTGAAATCCATTTTATATTAAGTAGGAAGCCAGTGTTTCATACCATGCTCTTGGTGCCTGATGAAGACCATACAGAGCCTTAACTACCTTGTACACTTTGTCTGGATGTTCTGGATCAATAAAACCAGGAGGTTGTGAGATATACACCTCTTCTTCAATAGTTCCATATAAAAATGCACTCTTGACATCCATTTGATAAACTGTGAAGCCTATAAATGAAGCATAAGCTAAGAAAAGCCTAATTGCCTCAAGTCTTACTACTGGAGCAAAAACCTCATCATAGTCTATACCTTCTTCTTGTGTGTACCCTTGGGCTACTAATCTAGCCTTATTCCTAATCACTATGCCCCTTTCATCCCTTTTATTTTTGAAAACCCATCTAGTGCCAACTACCCTTACATCCTTAGGTAAATCAACTAGCACCCAAACCTTCTAAATCTTGAACTGAAGAAGCTCCTCTTGCATAGCTTCTACCCAGCTTGAATTATCTAGGGCTTTAAGAACATTCTTTGGTTCTGCTTGAGAGAGAAAACATACAAATAAGCAAGAGTTTGAAAACTCATGCTGCTTTGAAGCATAAAGGGCATCAAGAAGCCCTTGTTGATCTGAAGACATCAGTTGTTGTCTTGTCTTCACACCTGATTGTACATCTCCAATCACATTTTCTAGGGAGTGGACTTTATGAATCCTTGTATGTGGAGTAGAAGGAACTTGATAAGTAGGTGGGAGATTGCTCAAATCTACCTCATCTTCTAAGAATTTTGCTTCTTTTGGTTCTGATGAGCCAGCAGTAGAATCATTTGGCTCAACAGTAGAAAAATTTAGCCTAGCAGTAGAATGCTCTGTCTCAGCAGCACTATCAACAGCAGAAACATTTTCTTGTTCCTTAGTTCCATCTTCTTTGTTTTCACCTTCAATCCCTTCTTTAGCTTCAACTGAAGAAGATTCACCATTTATTGAAGTTGAAACTACATTTGTACTTGACCATATTGGCATCATCACATACTCTTGATCTTTCTCTAATCCTGCCTCATTTGTTGTATCATCAGAACCTGCAAAATCATTAGTTTCTGCAACAACAGGCACATAATTCATTGAATGGGTTAGTGTCTCAAGATCAAATAGCCATTTAGGTCCTTCACCTGCTACATTGGATTTATTCTCTAAAAATTTCACATGCAGGTTTTCCTCTACTATCTTAGTTCTTAAGTTGTATACTCTAAATGCTTTACTATTGAGAGAATATCCAACTAAGAATCCTTCATCTGCTTTGCCATCAAACTTTCCAAGATGGTCTAAGGTATTTAGAATTGTCACATGACATCCAAAAGGTCTAAGAAATCCTATTGCAGGAGTTCTACCTCTAAAAAGCTCATATGATGTCTTATTGTGAGATTTGACAACCAAAACCCTATTTTGAACATAGCAAGCAGTGTTGACTGCTTCTGCCCAAAAAGTGATAGGCAACTTAGAGTCGGCTAACATGGTTCTAACAGCTTCTATGAGTGTTCTATTTCTCCTTTCAGCGACTCCATTTTGCTGAGGAGTTCTAGCTACACTAAACTCTCTCCTAATACCTTTTTCCTTGCAGAAGTTATCCATAACTCTATTCTTAAACTCTATCCCATTATCACATCTAATGACTTTTACTTTCTTTTCTACTTGGTTTTCTATCTGTGTAATGAATGTCTTAAGGATGCTAGGTGTCTCATCCTTAGAACTTAAAAAGAAAACCCATGTAAATCTGCTATAGTCATCAGTTATAACAAGACAATATCTCTTATGCTACATACTTCTAATAGAAGTAGGTCCAAATAAGTCCATATGAAGCATAAACAATGATTGATTAATAGAGTTAAAAATCTTGGGCTTACAAGTGGCTTTGTGTTGTTTGTGTTTAAGGCAAGCAATGCACGTTTGGTCATTTTCAAATCGTTTTTGAGGTAAACCTCTTACCAAACCATTCTTAACAATCTGATTTATGGTTTTGAAATTTATGTGACCAAGCATTCTATGCCATATCATTGATTCATCCAATGTGGCCTTTGCAACAAGACAAGTAAGAGCCTCTTTAGGAACAATGTTCTTCATATCAACACTGTACATATTGGCTTTTCTTGTAATTTTAAGAAGTACTTGACTTTCATCAGGCATCTTTAAATCAGAAGAAAGTACAAAACATTCAGTCTCAGTAAAAAGAACTTTGTTCTTTTTGTCACACATTTGTGAGACACTAAAAAGATTATACTTAAGCTCTTGTACATAGTACACATCTTCAAAATCTAAATTTCCAGTTTTAATGGTACCTTTACCGAAAATTTTGCCACCAACACCTCCTCCAAAGCTAACATAGCCTCCATCTATTGATTGAAAATCTGAAAGGTAAGACTTGTTGCCAGTCATGTGCCTTGAACATCCACTATCTGAGTATCCTTGATCCTCTTGTTTATCAATTGAATGTTCCTTTACAGAAATAAGGAGTATTAGTTTCCTTTGGGGACCCAAGCCATTACTGACTTGGATCTGCCTCTTGCATCAATGAAATGTAATCTTTTGAGAACAGTTGATGCAACATTGGATTTAAGAACCTAACATGCTGAGGCCTTAACAGCATTTGCCCTGTTTTCCCTAGCAGTAGTATGAACTACATGCTTAGCAGTAGAAACTGCTAGCTTTGCAGTTGTACCATTTGGTTTCCAAACTTGTTTTTGGACCACTGCTATTGTTTTAATGGGCCTTAGAACAGTCTTTGGTGCATGTTTGTAGGTTTTTTTTGCACCTTTAACTGTTTGTTTTGGGTAAACAGTCATATATGGTCTAGCAGTAGGAAAAACTGCTTTTGTAACTGCTCCGGGTTTTATTCTAGTAAAGTTAGAGTGATCTTTAGCTGTTTTCCTTTTGTAGTTCACCCTATTGTTTATATACCCAGTTACCCTTCGGTTGCAGAAAGCTGCAAGATGGTCAAAACTACCACATGTGTAACAAGCTTTGTTATAAAAGGCAAAGTCATCACCTAGTTGGTGAGACTTAAGGTTATTCCAACTGCTTTGGTTACCTCTGGGCTTGTTTTTAGTTCTATATTGTTCACAATATCTAACTGGTTGCCTAACATTTTTAACATTGTTTTTAGGCCTATTAGTATCATGTTTGACTATCTTAGGAACATTTGTTCCTGCTTTCTTAACCACTTCAGGTTTAGACATAACATGTTCTTCTTCATCACTATCAGTTGTACAGTCCTCAACGACTATAGCATCTGATTTCCTAACAGAGGACACCTTGTCCTCAGGAAGTGAAGTTTTAATTAAACTCTCACTTACTTCTTCTACCTTAGTGTTCTCAGCAGACATAGAACTATTCCATTTTTGGTTCTTGAAACTCAGCAAAACCTGTGTGTGCTAGGTCAATACCTGGAGGTGAAGGAACACCTCTATATGGTGAAGGAATATATTTATAACCTATACCAGACTTAGCTTTATTAATAATTTGAGCTTCCCAAAGTCTATTGATTCTTACTGAGGCATTATCTAGTGTGTCTACTGTGATTTTAACATTTTCACATGTCCTATTGTGCTCTGCTAGAGATTCATTCAGCACAGTAATACACTCATCTTTGAACTCTGTGTACCTTTTTAGAGCAGCCATGTCATCACTAAACCTAGATTCATTTCCTTGAAAATGCAAGATTTGTTTTTCAAGAACAGCTATACCTCTTTTATGATTAGCTAAGTTAACTAATGCATTATATAACTCTTCTAGTTGATCATCAGATTTCTTTTTAAGATTTTCATAAGCGTTAAGAGCAGAGCATGATTCAGTACACTTGATTATAGAATTTACCTCTGAATCAGAAAATGCCATCAGTACAGTCTCAGTGACCACCATTGCAGCCTCTTTTGGTGTTTCCTCCTCATCAGCCATGAAGCTCCAATCATAGCTAACACCATCAATGGCTAGCATAGCCCTTGGCTCTTCCACTGTGACTTCCTTCTTCTTCTCTTGCTTATACCATGTGTTCCTATTATCCTGCTTTCTTGGGTTTCTACATTCTCTAGCAAAGTGTCCTAACCTGTGACAGTTGAAACAATCTACTTTCTTCTTATCAAACCCAACAGTTTCATTACCAATAATAGTAATCTGCTTACCAGTTCTCTGCCAGAACTTCTTAGCCCTCATGCTAAGTAAAGCAACCTGCCACTTGATATCCATCTCTTCTAAATCATCATCATCCACCTGATCAAGGTCTTCATGAGTTAGAGGAGAACCACTAGTTTGACTAGACATGAATACATAGAATGATGGATCTCCAAGTCCAGCAGCATTCTTTTGTGAACTAGTAGTAGGACCACCATAGTTAGCAGTAGAAACACTTTCATCTTTATCTACCTCTTCTAACTTACTAATACTAGGAGATGACAAGAGTGCCACATTCCCAGAACTAGTACTATAGTTTCCAGACTTCCTTAGACTTTGTTCAACAATTTTAAAATTGTTGTACAAATCATTGAGTTTCATGGTTTCAATGTCTGGTTTATTCATCCAGACAACCACATGAGTATGGAAGTCATCAGATAGGCTTCTTAAGAACTTCATGTTGAGATCTTCCTTGGCTATCTCAACACCCAACATAGCTAACTGACTGACAAGCTTGTGCAATCTTAAGAACAGCTTATCAAGAGATTCATTGCTATTTGAACTGAAGTTTTCAAATTGTTGTTTCAGCAATGTCTTCTGTGTTTTCTTGGTAGTTTCATTAAAACCAAACCATGCACAAATCTCTTCAAAAAGAGTTTTTGCATCAGGATACTTGCTAAAAGATAGCATCTGTTCACCTGGAATGGTCATAAGCAACAAATTTCTTGCCTTTTGATCATTCCTCTTCTGTATCCTTTCTTCATTGGAAGTTGGTCTAGTATTCCTTTTCCGAATTGTTTTGCCTTCAAGAATGACATCTGAATAACCTAGTGAAAAAGAATCACCATACAGAATAATATCCCAAAGAGCATAATCTTGAACCATAAAATATTGCTCAATCCTTAACCTCCACAACTCAAACTCATTCTGTTTGATCATGGGCAACTTTGCAGCAATATTCGTAGCCTGAGTATTCTCCACATCCATTTCTTCTTCTTCTTCTAAATCAAAGATATCTGCCTTACTCTGATACCAATTGAGAGGAATCGATACACTTGAAGGGTGTTAGTCCTTTTATAACGTGTGTATATGATATCTTGAGTTAATATGATTAAGTATCCGGAATCTACTTAACCACACTTATTAGGTTTATTTGGTTATGGAAATGGAACAGTTATGTTTGTTATTGAACAATGAGCACAGAAAGTTTATCACCAAACGATTCAATATTATTCAAAATAATACGAGTGATCTTCACTATCACTAGGGTTACAAAAACCTTGAATCTTATGTTTCTATGTCTTATGATATTGTTGTGTTTGTTCTTGAGAGATATTAATTAAACACTCACTTTTTGTCACTCCTACATATCTTAAGCTAAGATCTCTCATTTATAGTCCAAGAGAAATCTTTACAATATTGTCAAGTCTAATCGAACACATGTTTGAGTGTGTCAGTCATTAAGATACAACATGTATCTGTGTTTACAACTTGTTGACTGAGCACATGATAAGAGATATTATCTACCGAATATCCTTGACTTTTATATACAAATGTCTTTGCATACATATCTAATCAGCAGTAGAATATGTGTACAGTTATCTCTTCAGCAGTAGAATCTTGATACTCTAGCAGTAGAATTCTTGCGGCAGCAGAATCTCTAATACTAGCAGTAGAATGGTTTACACTAGCAGTAGAATGATACTTAGTGTATTTCTTTGAGCAGAACTGATCTTGTGAACATGTAATTCCCAATACTAATCTTCAGAACATTTAATTCCCAACAACTTGTAAGTTTGAAAGAGATATTCCAACACTCTCCCTCAAACTTACACCCTGAACATTTCTTGTAGGTTCAATCTTTCATACAACAAACTATGCTACCTAGGGGTGAGCAGGAACCGTAACGCAGACCGCAAAAAAATGGCAAAACCCACACTGTAAAAACCAAAAACGTAAAAAAAACCACGGTTCCTGAAAATAAAAAAATCGCATTTTGCAGTGAGGTTTCGGTTTCCACCGAAAAACTGCACCGCACCGCAAAGTCATATTCAAATATATAATATATATATATATATATATATATATATATATATATATATATATATATATATATATATATATATATATATATATATATATATATTCTAAATAAAGCAATTAAATTTCATAATTTTTGTATGATAAAATGCTTTTGTTTATACTTTCAAAACATTTGATAAAAATACCAGCAATCTGTTGAGTGGTATGAACCTTTATAGTTCCTATAACACCAGTAGAAACCTTTTCTCTAACCAAATGAAGATCAATTTTATGATTCTTTGATTTTTCATGAAAAAACAGGATTTGCATAAATATGCAAAGTAGAGCTGTTATCACAATCCATATCAACTGGAAAAATGCTAGTAATACCAAACTCACTAAGAATATCGCACACCTAAATGACTTCACAAGTAGCAAAAACCATGCACCTATATTCAGATTCTGTAGAAGATCCGGATAAGCTAGCTTGCTAGCTTGCTTCTTGCTTTTCCAGGAAACCAAAGAGTCACCTAAGAAACACATAAAAACCATAAACTGACTTCTTTGTTATAGGACATTTTTCCCAAACAGAGTCACTGAACACTTTAAGACCAAAAATTCCAAATTTATGATATGAACACTACACTCTAGTTAGGGATGGCAACGGGGCGGGTTTGCGGGCGGGGCGACCATCCCTATCCCCAAACCCGATTATCAAAGTTCTGACCAAACTCGCCCTGATCCCCATCGGGTATCTAATCGGAGCACCCCGTTGGGGGCAATGCTCCCCCAAAATCGCCCCGTACTAATCGGGAATTTTATCGGGGTGTCCTCTTTGAGTGCAATTCTCGACTAAAGCCACATCATTTCAAATTATAATTATTTTTAGACCGTTAGCAGTAACTTAAAGATGACTAGTTACCCGATCTAGGTCACCCACTAGTGATAAGATGACTAGTAATTGCTTGGAGTGGAAACCAATGGGTAGAATGTTTGTACGCAAGAATAAGATATGGACAGCTGTTTAAGTTAAACCAGTAGAAACTTTCTATGAGTGTGATCCAGATTTTACCCCTAACCCCAAGGAACCAACATCAAAACGGTTTCCAAAAACAAACTCTTCTGTACTTCACAGGTTATCGAAATATGTCTTTGGATCGTCGAATCGGGGTGCTCCAAGCACATGACCGGGAAGCAAAAGCTGCTGATCAACTTTGTTTGGAAGTTCATGGGAACTATACGCTTTGGAAATGATCATGTAGCATCTATTTTGGGTTATGAAGATCTTTAATTTGGGAATTATTTGATCATTCGAGTTTACTACGTCGAAGGGTTGGGACACAACTTGTTTTCACTTGGGCAGTTTTGTGATGCAGATTTAGAGGTTACATTTAGGAGAAATACATGCTTCATTCGAAATTTGGAAGGCGCCGACCTCTTAACTGGGAATCTCTCAATTTCGACACCATCAACAAATTAGCCAAAGACAACATCGTCACCGATCTCCCTAAGTTCAAGTACACCAAGGAACACCTAGGTCCATCTTGCGAACTAGGAAAAATCAAGAAGGCATCATATAAACCCAAAACCGTACCCAGTTTGGAAGCTAAGTTACACATGTTGCACATGGACTTATGTGGCCCAATGAGAGTTGAAAGCATAAACGGACAGAAGTATATTCTTGTTATCGTCGATGACTATTCGAGATATAGTTGGGTAAAGTTTCTGAGGTCAAAAGACGAAGCACCAGGCATCATCATCACCTTTATGAAGCGTATTCAATTTCTACTACAAGATCCAGTAAGGATATTAAGAACAGACAACGGCACAGAATTCACAAATCAGGAGTTAAGAACTTATTTTGAAGATGTTGGAATCACACTTCAAAAAATTGTTGCATCCAAAACTACTATCAGTGTTAACAACTGGCATTCAAGCTTTCATGCATAAATGAAAAAGGTGTTTGAAATAGAAATTACTACTCCACTAAATAACATCCATGCGAGAGTAATTCATTTTGAACAAGCATTTTTTAAAGAAATAGCCGACTTTGACAAGGACCACAAATCCCTGGTGAAGGAAGCTAATGAAAATATTGAAAACATCAAAGTTTTGGAAAACCTAAATGACTCTCTCTTCGAAGCAGTTATGTCGACCGATATTATGTCCATCATTTTACAAACATATTCTGTTGAAGACGATGAAAGACTGCGAGCTGAGACCTCTTCAATTGTTTCTAAATATGAAAATGCTCTTATTAAACTTGAAAAAGAAAACGTGTCATATTTTAAACAACTTGATCGAAAAGTCAAGGAATGCAAGTATGAACTGTCGGATGAGCGTGCCTACAAGGACATGAAAGAGCAAAATGATCATTTGAGGGCTCAGCTGGAAAGTCAAAAAGGGAAGGGTGTGGATACTAAGTTTGCAAAACCATCGACTTCGGACAAACCAAATACTTCAAAACCGGTTGTAAGCAAAAAATATCGATTTCTCAATTTGTTCCAAAAGTCGATGTGAAAAATGATTTGACAAAACCAGTCACTCCAACACCCTTGCCCAAGCAAAATGGAAAAGAAAATATTGTTGATAAAGGAAAAGCGGTTGTCGAAACACCAAAAGTGATAGCACCTGGCCTTTATAGGATTAGTCTCACAGTTGCGTCTGCCTCCACATCTAAAACTGTTACACCCCGTGCCCGCTTTGACCAAAAACTTTGAACTTTTGACGCGGAAACGCTTGACTTTACCGGACACATACAATTCTTCATTTAAATAACCATAACTTATCACATTTATCCCTTTAAAGTACTTTGCAAGGACCTATACTCGAACACCTTTCAAAACATTTTACATAAAACTTTATAACACACACCTGACAATCCTTCTGACTGACGATACGCCGCATCCCTTTGAGGGATACGCCGTATCAGCCCATGCGCCGTATCCACCTAAAGTGATACGCCGCATTACCATGAACTTATGATACGCTGCATCTGATGTAGTAGATACGCCGTATCTACCTTAAACTTCTGATACGCCGCATCTACCATATTAGATGCGCCGCATCTACCCATTTGACACAGAACATCAGCAGGAGAACCTGCATAAACTCAACACACCACAAATACACTTTGACACCTTTATACAACTCTATAACTTGTGCCGAAACACTCATATAGCATTAAAAACCATATCAAACTATAAAACACGGCAATTGACCCGTTTGACTCCAAAATGGGTACAAATGGACACTAATCCAAACACCCCTTAACTTTACTCGATTTCACATAAAACATACTTAGACTCATCAAATGACTTCCAATTCGTTGCACAATACTTGACATACACTTTGACACTTAAAAACATATTACAAATCATTAAAAGACCAACGGGGGTACAAACTTGACATTGAGCTCGGTATTCTACCTAGCTCTACTTCTTACCCATTCTTCTACCAACCGCATATCCAACCTTAATCCCTATCCAAGCCTTCGCCTTAATACTTCCGCCTACAAAACATTAAACACTTAAACCGTAAGCGATAACGCTTAGTAAGTAAAACGGGTATAACATAACATTACAATTCATTCTCACATTACACATCATAACCTATAATCCTTCATTACGTCGAACATAAACACATACCTTAATCCAACCTTGTCTAATCTTTCACTACCTTACACTTACTAACACATAACAACATCACACAAAACATTCATTAATCTTAGCATATAAGATCATCTAGACACATAATGCATAGAAGTCATCATAACATCATTTTATAGCCGGTTTACTTACCTTGAGTCCAAGCCAAAACTATCACTAACATCATCTTCACATCTTCATCTTTATCATCATCATCATCATTACATCCTAAACCATTATCATCATAACATATAATACATAATCATTAGCTATAATCATGGTTAACACCACCATAACTAACCTCTAAACACTTCTAATCATCATATAATCATATATTGATTATATGATAGCTAATCCCATCATTTACCCACTTAAACCCATTAAAAACTCATCACATAATCATCATTACTTCTTAATTATCTTAAAACACCATTTACCCTTTAATCCCAAATTAGGGTTTACAAACCCTAGATTCTTAATCATCAAATAAACACTAATTAAACAACATTACTTACTTGATAACCATGCTAGGACAAACTATAGACTTCATTCTTGAATTATTACCAATAAACCATCATCATCTCATCATCTTCTCCCATCTTTCTCCTTTGGCTCGACATTCACAGGAAACACACTCTCCTTTACAGGAGAGTGTGGTATCTTATAGATAAATGGAGAAACTTCTAGCTACAAGGGCAATTTTGTCCATTCTGCTTATTTAAGGTCGATGCGCCGCATCTATCTTTTAGATGCGCCGCATCCACGCCACTTCTCATATACGCCGTATCTCATTCTCCAATACGGCGCATGGACCATAATAAGTCGGTTCTACTTTCCCTTTTTACAATGCGCCGCATGTCACTTCCTAGATGCGCCGCATCTAGGCCTCATCAGAAGATCACATATCCTTAGTCAAACATACTTAGGTTCGGGTCAACTTTCATCTAGGGTGGGGTCCCACTACCCGGGGAACGGGTCTAACAAAAACATATGGGACAAATGACAAGAGCGTAAAAGATAATCCAAAAGAGTCTAGGAATTCTAAAACAACTTCAAAGGACAACAATATAAATCCTAATGCGTGTGCCTTACCTTCTACAAGATTAGAAAGCACCTCTAGGAGCAGCAGACTACAGCCTAGAAGCAATACAAGGAACAATAGAGTCTCGCCTGTCTCTAAGAGTAGATGCCAGAATAAAGTTGAAGAAGTAGAAGAACACTCTAGTAATTTATCGCTTGGTAATAAGAGACATATGTCATCTAAATGTAATTTCAAAAGTACTGTTTCTAATGCATCTAAATGACTCTGTTTGTTTAATGTGCAAGAAATGTTTATCTAATGATGTTTGTGATGATTATGTTTCTAAAAATGTGAATGTTACGCCTGAATAGAAGAACGTTCCAAAAGGAACTAGTGCTAGATCTAGATCTATAGGAAGACTAATTGCACAATTTAGGTCAACCACTAGTATTCAAATGCCTAGGATGGAAACCAACGGGTAGAGAGTTCATACTCCATAATGGCAAATTGAAAGCTGATCAAATTGAACCAGTAGAAATTTTTATGAGTGTGATCCGGATGTTTCCCCTAACCCCATGGAACCAAATTTTAAACGGTTTCCAAATACAAACTCTTCTATTCTTCGCAAGTTATCGAAATATGTCTTTGGATCGTCGACTCGGGTTGCACCAAGCACATGACCAGGAATCTAAAGCTGCTGATCAATTTCGTCTGGAAATTCATGGGAACTGTACGCTTTGGAAATGATCATGTTGCATCTATTCTGGGTTATGGAGATCTTCAATTTGGGAATTATTTAATCACTCGAGTTTACTACGTCGAAGGGTTGGGACACAACTTGTTTTCAATTGGGCAGTTTTATGATGCAGATTTAGAGGTTGCATTTAGGAGAAACATGTGCTTTGTTAGAAATTTGGGTGGCGATGATCTCTTAACTGGGAATCGTGGCATCAACCTATATGCTATCGACATCAACCAAATGGCCTCTTCATCACCAATTTGTCTTATGACAAAAGCATGCGAAACAAAGTCCTGGTTGTGGCATAGAAGATTATCACATCTCAATTTCGGCACCATTAACAAATTAGCCAAAGACAACATCGTCAACGAACATCCTAAGTTCGAATACACCAAGGATCACTTATGTCCATCATGAGAACAAGGAAAAAGCAAAAGGGCATCATATAAACCTAAAACCGTACCCAGTTCGGAGGCAAAGTTACATATGTTGCACATGGACTTATGTAGCCCAATGAGAGTTGAAAGCATAAATGGGAAGAAGTATATTCTTGTTATCGTCGATGACTATTCAAGATATACATGAGTAAAGTTTATGAGATCAAAAGACGAAGGACTAGGCATCATCATCACCTTTTTGAAGTGTATTCAAGTCCAAATTCAAGCTCCAGTAAGGATTGTAAGAATAGATGACGGCACAGAATTCACAAATCAGGAGTTAAGTACTTATTTTGAAGATGCTGGAATCACACATCAGACATCTGTTGTTAGAATTCCATAGCAGAATGGGGTAGTTGAAAGAAGAAATTGTACTCTTGTGGAAGCTGCTCGCACAATGCTGATTTATTCTAGTGCACCATTATTTTTATGGGTTGATGCTGTAGCCACTGCTTGTTTCACTCAGAACCATTCCCTAATCCACCCAAGATTCAATCAAACACCATATGAACTAGTGAACAACAGAAAACCTGATATCTCTTACCTTCACGTGTTTTGTGCTTTATGCTATCCGACGAATGACAGAAAAGATCTAGGGAAGCTGAAAGCTAAGGGTGATATTGGAATCTTCATTGGATACTCAGATAACTCGAGGGCATTCCGGATGTATAATAGAAGAACTAAAACGATAATGGAGATGATGAATGTGAAGTTCGACGAGATTTCACAAATGGCTTCTGTTGGGATTTATATTTGAGTTGATAGATACAAAACAATAAGTGAAGAATGAAGACAATGCAAAACACGAGGTACTTAGAAGACAGAGAATATTTTACTTATTATTCCTTTGTAAACCTAATTCTCTAGTATATAAAGAGATACAGGTTATTAGTTTTAATGTGTGTCAAGATGTGAACACCAGTAAATGTGTGTGCATACAAGGCGTATGGTTTTGTGTAAAACGCCTAGGTTAGAGTTTTGTTTAGCCTCAAGAATCTTATGATTCCTGTTATTGTTGAGTAATCGTACTACACTTGATCAAGTAGTATTGGGGCTATTAGTTATCCCTAGGTGAGATCTAACCAATCTCGAGCTCTAAACAATCTTCAAAATTGGTATCAGAGCTTGGGGAGCTCATGATCTAGGGATTTACAAGGTTTTCTTAGTCGAAGAATGAAGAAAAAATTGACTTTGGTTTTATTTTCGTAGTTTTCTGCAGTGCTGTAGTAAAAGTGGTATATCTTATTCGTTAACCGTTGGATCTTAACGAAATTTTTACTGAAGGTTTGTTACATATCAAGGTACATTCTCATTGGGGGGGGGGGATCTTCAATCTAAGCTTTCATTCGAAAGATATAAATTTTCTAAAAGTCTGCTGCAGAAACATTGAAGTAAGTCGAATTTTTAAGGGTTTTTGTTTAACTGATTCTTTATTCTACCAGAATTATTCTTTATGGCTACTAATGGAAATTAGTTATTCTTCTACTTTACTTCTTATCTTAAACATTGAACCTGTGTTAACAAAGTCAGAAGATTATTAGGGTTTCGAATTTTAGGGTTTATCAAATTGTTTTCTTAAGAAACCCTAAACCGATGTTATGTTTATTCCTCCTATCATCAAAAGCTACTGGTATATCTTGGTTTTAGGGTGAAGTATTAGTTTGTGGTTGATGATGAGTGCAAGTGGTTTTCAGAAACCCTTGTCGATAAGGTGTATTGTGTACTGCTGTTGTTTGCAAGAAAGTGGGTAGACTTATTACAATCCCTAATAGGAATACTGATGTTGGTGTAAATGAATCGATGTGGGCTACTAATGGAATAACGTTACTGGTACAACAAGTAAATATATTTTCTTTTGGAGTAACTCTAGTCTAATAACGCTTTGCTAACTGAAGTTACTGGTACACGAATGCGTATATTCTTTTGTGGTTAGGGTTTGATGTATTCTGTTCACATGAGTAATGAAAGAGAAGGATAGCATCTGTTGAAGTAAAAAAAAACCCTAAGTATTGTCGTTACTACTGCTACTGTGTTGCTCGTTCTTGATGATTGATACTACCATTAAACGGTTAACGTTGCTCGAGTTCTTTGTACTGCTAGTATTGTGGATTAATACTGTTCATTTCACATATTAGTACTGCTTGTTATTGGATTAGTACTGCTTGTCATGAATTAGTACTGCTAGTTTCATGATTAGTGCTGCTCGATTGGAAGTTAGTTGTGTTAATACTGCTAGATATATGACAGTTAGTACTGCTACTTACACATTTGTACTGCTATCTGTTTATGCTACTGGATCTTCTCATTAATACTGCTATTCGAAGTTTATACTGCTGGTTCTTGAAAGTTAGTACTGCTTTCATAAGTTAGTACTGTTACTTAGTGTTTAGAGGAGTTTGTTTGTTCGTTAATAGTGGTGATCAATTTGACTAGTGTTAAATGTCAAGTTGTGATGGTGAGTTAACCTGTTGCTGCTATTTATCTTAACGTTTGGTTCTATGCCGCCTGTGTTCGAATTTTTCCAAGTTTTAAATCATTTATGGGGGTGTGAATCTGAATGTTTGTTAGAAGATGTGAAAGATTAAATGGTTTTGTTCTCGGTTTATAAAGGGATATCAAACGACACACACAAGAAGGATTTTTGGATTTTTGGTTTATTTGTTTTTAAAAGGTTCAAGGCTTATATTTCTTGGAATATTTGATTACGAAGACGATTGATTATCACCTATTTGAAGTTGAAGTGGAGTTTCACGGATGCGTGTTCTTATCATATTTTTAAACGGCTTACAATGTTTAAAGGTAACTTGTTCGTGCTTAAAGTGTTGTGACGAGGACTTGTCAAATCTAGCAATAGGTCTTTGCTATCACTTAAAGGAGTTACATTGTAGTGCTCAGTGTCTCATTGAAGATGAGGATTTTGTCAAGAGATTGCGGTCTACTTATATGGTGTTCGTATAAGTTCCAAGTCATATGGATAGTGCAAGACATAAGACATAAGTTTGGGTTGTTCTACTTCAACACCAAATTTGTAACACTTAGTTTTCTTCATCAGTGATCATTACATCGAGCTTACAGAATTGAAGATTCAAGAAATGGTTAATGTATGGGTTTCAGGGGAAGCTTAATGTCAAAATGTTTAACCATTTACATGCATCATTTGAGGGGAAGGTTTTAACAACTGTAGGTCGTTATTACTACTGATGGTTTAAGTTTCTATTGTCTTGGATTCATTATTAGTGCGGAAAACTTCATCGAGGGTAATTCGAGACATTAGAAGGCTGAATTGGAAGTGTGATATTGGTTCGTGGTTGTCAAGATCAAAGTTGCATCTACTTAGCGTCTCCTAGTGGATAATGACAAAAAGGGGAAGAAGTATTTACATGTTTTGCAACTTGAAGATCCTTGGTGGTACATGTTATTTTAAGTTCACGAGGTGAGCTTAAGGGGAAGATTTTTTCATTCATGGAAGATCAAGACGAAGGTTTTGTAATTATCAACTAGGGGAAGATTGTTGGGATTTATATTTGAGTTGATAAATACAAAACAATAAGTGAAGAATGAAGACAATGCAAAACACGAGGGACTTAGAAGACAAAGAAGATTTTACTTATTAGTCATTTGTAAACCTAATTCTCTAGTATATTGATGAACTTAAATAAGTACATTTTATTACTATCATTTATCCTATTAATTTGACTTGTTTTACTATATTATGTATGAGGATTGATACTTAATCGTTTACTTTTGTAATTCTCAGGTAAAAACAAGCATTTGGTGAAACTTGGCGATTTTGGACTGATTATGGAGCAAAACATGCATAAAGTGAAGAGTCTACTGAAATGGACATGATCAAGTTAAATCTGCTCCAGATGCGCCGCATCTCACTCATGACATGCGCCGCATCGCTATCAAGATTCCACCAGATACGATCCAAGATACAAGAGGACATGCGCCACATCTAATCATGGAGTTACGCCGCATCTTTTGGCGGTGTACGAATATTCCTGAATATTATAATCTTGGACCCCACGCGAAGTTAAGTCAATGCGCCGCATCTACTCCTTAGATGCGCCGCATCTCACCCTCAGACAGAAACTATAAATACCCCAAGACCAGACGAATTACGTACGTACTATATAATACCGAAGTCCGAAGCAGAAAAACCCTAGGACGAATTCAGTCAAGAAGGCAGCACAAGACACACCAAACGAAGATACAAGAGCTGTAAGAAGGTGCTGCATGTGTTTAATTCATTAAGTAGTTTTGTTTTATTGTGTTAGCAAACTTTAATTCATCAGGATTGATGGGCTTGTGTTATGTTATCATTCACTTCAACTCCCCTTAAAATTGCTTTCCCATCGATTAAAGTTTATATGTTGATGTCTTTGGTTACTACTTATTAGTGCATTGATCACCTCTGTGTTTATTAGTGGCTTGTGTAATGTGGCAACGGAAAGGTTGCACTCCCACGGTTATTACTAAATTGATCACTTAGGAATAACTTTTAGACATAAGTCATCATTAAGGGTTTACTCGCCGATAAGCTTAGGACCAACGAGAAAGGATTAACTACATACACTTCATATAAAGCTATCAATAAAACAAGTGACAAACTACTTAATTATAAGGACAGCCCTCTTATTGTCTCGAGTATTTATCTGTGTACGTGTGTGCTACTTGTTGATTCGTGCCTATTAGTTTAGTTTATTATTTAATTGCAAACAAAATCGTGCCAGTCTCTCAGGCTGAAACCCCCTTGCGTTAGGATATTAAAATACTGATTAGAATAACGAGATAATACGTTCCACTCTTAGTGATCGACACTCTACTTACCATTATATTCATACTGACCGGGTACACTGCTCGTTAAGTGTGTGTGTTATTGATAAGTCGGCTAAATATAAATTTAAAACTTGAGTAGGCATTAAAACTGCTAAACCGCAACGACACATCACGCAGCACATCATATATAAAGAGATATAGGTTATTAGTTTTAATGTGTGTCAAGATGTGAACACCAGTAAATGTGTGTGTATACCAGGCGTATGGTTTTGTGTAAAATTCCTAGGTTAGAGTTTTGTTTAGCCTCAAGAATCTTATGATTCCTGTTATTCTTGAGTAACCGTACTACACTTGATCAAGTAGTATTGGGGCTATTAGTTGTCGTGTATATTATTGACATGATGATGAAGAAAAACCTTATACAATAACATTGTTGTTTGTTTAATTCCGCTGCATACATTGTTGTCTTTGTTATTGTTATCCCTAGATGAGATCTAACCAATCTCGAGCTCTAAACGATCTTCACAGCTTCTGAGAGACTCGCTCTAGAACCCGCGCTTAACCCAATGGCTTCTAATAAAAAAAGATTAGGACCTGCACCAAACCCACAGAATTCCGGACACATCAGTTCAGGACTCGTACCTCAAGTAGCTCTATCAAAAACACCTGAAAAACCTACACAGCAAGAACTGGATACATTCTTCGAGTTAATGTTTGATGAATACTATGGTGGACCTTCGACAAATGCATCACAACATCATTCCGCTGAACCCGCTCAAAATCATCAACCACCACCAACAACACAAGATGCATCTACTACAATTGAAGCTGACGCACCAACTCCTTCAACATCATCTACATCTACTCCAGAACCACCAGTACTTGAAATTGTTCTACCAAGAGTTAATTAGCAAAACCAAAACACACCACTTCAAAATGAAACAACACATCACCAAAATGATGCTGCGTTAGAAGAAGAAGTGTTCGAAAACCCATTTGCAACAGACTCTACTGAATCATCTTCAAGGTTACAAGAACCATCTAACACGCATATGTTAAACCCAAGGTACCCTTCTACACTTAAATGAACAAAAGACCATCCAATTGAACAAGTTATTGGTGAACCTTCAAGGTCCGTTCAAACGAGAAAACAACTCGCCACAGACCCCGAAATGTGCATCTACATATGCTCAATAAGCCTCAAAGAACCAAAGATCATTCGGGAGGCGATGGCAGAAAACGCATGAATAGGAGTGATGCAGGAGGAACTTCTTCAATACCAGTTACATGATAGTTGGGAATTAGTTCCAAGACCAATTGACCAACTTATCATTGATCTCAAATGGTTATGGAAGAACAAAAAGGATGAAGAAATGACTGTAATTCGTAACAAAGCTCATCTCGTGGCTAAAAGATTCCGACAGGAAGAAGGGATAGACTTCGAAGAATCATTCGTGCCAGTAGCAAGACTTGAAGCAGTCAGGATTTTCTTAGCCTATGCAGTTCACAAGAACATCACGGTATATCACATGGACATCGTGACCGCGTTCATGAATGGAACTCTAAAAAAAGAAGTGTATGTGAGTCAGCCAGAAGGCTTCATCAACGTGGTATGATGAACTATCATTTTTTCTGATAAAAAAAAATTTTCACCAAAGGAACTGTTGATCCTACCTTGTTTACAAGAAAATATAAAGATGACATTTTGATTGTTAATATCTATGTGGACGACATTATCTTTGGGTCCACTAATCCGAATCATTCAAAACATTTTGAAAATCTCATGAAAAGCAAATTTGAAATGTCCATGATGTGGGAACTAAAATTCTTTCTTGGTTTACAAATACACCAATCCCCTCGTGGTATTGTTGGGAATTAAAGCTTCTTGAGTTGCTGCTGCTCATATGGATGATACTGCTGCTCTATGATGTTAAGACTGCTCTTGGACTTCAAGGATAATGTTCTAAGTGTTTAAAGCTGCTAATGCAAAAGTTAAGACTGCTAGTATAAGTTAAGACTGCTCTTAGAAGGTTACAACTGTTGCTGAACTTCAAGGAAAATACACTAAGTAGTTAGTGCTGCTGGAACAAAACTTAGTACTGCTAGTACAAAGTTTCAACTGCTGAAGAGTTAATGCTGCTGCTTCATAGTTAAGACTGTTAGAGTATTTAGGCGATTATGTTACAACTGCTTAAGAGATATACATTGTATAGTCGGTTTGATATGTTTAGAATGCTTAGATAATTATAGAAAAGATTATAGAAAAGATTTATCTTAGAGAACAAGTTATTGTAAGCCGACTAGGACTCCTTATTCTATAAAAGGAGGTCCTAGGGCATTGAGATAGATACGTAATTTTGATAGAGTTATAACTTCAAGGTTGTATAACCCTAATACTTGTCAGAGTATTCGTATTATAGTCAATAATATTGAAGCGTTGTTTTTTTGTTAATCTTGTGTTCATAACTGTTTCATTATACAAAGTTCTTCTTAAGATTAAAGTTTAGATTCCGCATAAACTTTAATACAACTCAAGCACAGTTTCTATACCGTAGTTGTACTAGATTTATCTAGCATAACTAAACATTTACAAGCTAAGGAAATTCGATCAAGTGTTCAACTGGGATCAACAAGTGGTATCAGAGCTTGTGATATAGAAGCTGTGATTAAGAAGAACTTGTTTTAATACACAAGATCTTACTTGAAAAGATGGATCAAGACTCTGCACATATGGTTGCTGCATCTAAGGTTCCAATGCTCAAACCTGCTGAGTATGAGATCTGAAGAATGAGAATTGAGCAGTATATTCAGATGATTGACTATTCTCTATGGGAGGTCATAAAGAATGGTAATACCTTGCCAAGAACAACAACATTTGATACTGGTGTTGTGACTGTGTTGCCTATTAAAACTGCTGAAGGCAAGGTACAAAGAAGATTGGAGGTAAAGGCAAGAAGCACTCTTATGATGGGCATTCCTAATGAACATCAGTTGACATTTAATGATGCCAAGTCATTGTTAGAAGCTATTGAAAACAGATTTGGAGGGAATGCTGCTACTAAGAAGACCAAGAAGAATCTCTTGAAGCAACAGTATGAGAACTTTTCTGCTCCAAGCATTGAGATGCTTGATCAAACCTTTGACAGGCTTCAGAAGCTTGTGAGTCGATTAGAGCTTTTGGGTGAAAAGATTTCTCAAGAAGATGTCAACCAGAAGCTTTTAAGGAGTTTGTCACCAGAGTGGAACACATATGCTGTTGTGTAGAGAAACAAGACTGATCTGGATACAATGAGCATAGATGACCTTTACAACAATCTTAAAATGCATGAACCAGATGTCAAAGGAATGTCCAGTTCAAGCTCAAGCACACAAAACATGGCTTTTGTGTCCTCCTCAAACAATAAGACTAGCAGTACTGATGGAGTAGTTAATATTGCTCATGGAGTTTCTACTGCTAGCACTCAAGTTAATGCTGCTAATTCTACAAATGTTGATAACTTGAGTGATGCTGTTATTTATGCATTCCTGGCTAGTCAACCTAATAGTCCTCAACTTGTACATGAGGACTTGGACCAAATTCATCTAGATGACTTAGAAGAGATGGATTTTAAGTGGCAGATGGCAATGCTGACTATGAGGGCAAGAAGGTTCTTGAAGAATACTGGAAGGAAGCTCACAGTCAATGGCAATGAAAACATGGAGTTTGATAAGTCTAAGGTGGAGTGCTACAACTGTCACAGGAAGGGACACTTTGCTAGAGAATGCAGAGATCCAAGGAACCAAGACAACAGGAGTAAGGAAGGTTCAAGAAGGAGTATACCTGTGGAAACACCTTCTTCAATAGCCTTGGTGTCATGTGATGATCTTGATGGCTATGATTGGAGTGATCAGGCAGAAGAAGGACCTAACTATGCACTTATGGCCTATTCATCTTCATCCTCAAGTTCTGACTCTGATGTATCAAATGATTCTGGTTATGTTTAGATATTGTTGAGTCACTTAAAGCTCATAATAATAAACTAGTAGAAGATTTAAAGAAATCTGAGTTACATGTTTTATGCTATAAGGTAGGCTTAGAGTCAATAGAAGAAAGACTTGAATTTCACAAAAAGCAAGAGTTTGTATATATAGACAAGATTCATGTTTTAGAAGGTGAACTTTTTATAAAAGAATCACTCATTACAGAGCTTAGAAAAAGGCTTGAAAAAGCTCAAAAATAAAAAGATGTAGTTCAACAGGAAAAAGAAAGCATTCAATTTAATGTAGAAAGATATGAACATGCATCTGAAAGTGTTAACAAAATTGTAGAGTGTCAAATTGTTAACAAGTGTAAGAATGGTATAGGCTATGAAACAGTTGCACCTCCCATTATAGGAAAGTTTTTGTCTCCAACTGCTGACTTATCTTTTACTGGTCTAGATGAGTTTAAAGATCCTGTAGGTAAGAATAGTAAAGCTAAAATTAGTGAAGAAAAGCCTAAGATTGATAGGAAGTATACTGATGCACCAATTATAGAAGATTAGGTGTTAGATGAAGAGGATCAGGTTGTGTCTACACCTAAGGTTGAAAGTAAAACAGTTAGATCTAGTGTTGAAAAGATAAAGTTTGTTAAACCTACATCACAAGGTCAAAATAATAGGAGAACTGTTAATCAAGATGAGCAACCTTGGCAGAACACTAACAGCCCTAGAAGAGGAAATCAAAGGAACTGGAATGGCATGATGTCTCAAAGATTAGGAAGTAATTTTGAGATGTTTAATAAGGCTTGTTATGTGTGTGTTAGTTTTGAACATTTGCAGTATAATTGTCATTACCATCAAAAATAATTTACAAATCAAAGGATGGTAAAACCTGCGTGGAACAATGCTTCAAGGGTGAATCACCAAAATTTTAAAAATACTCACCCCTATTGTAACACCCCAACCCGACAAGGGTAAAGATATCACAACAATGGTTTCATATCAGATCACAAGCATTCAATCCAAAACATCATAAGTCTATAACATAAATGATAAAAGGGAAAATAAGTCAACATGACTTATGCCAGAAGTGAAAACAGAAATAAACTGAAGTACATAAATCCAAAATGCCCAAACAATGGCATAACAGAATCAAAATCCAAATGGTAAAACTAGAATGTCTAAAGTCTAAGCTTCACACAAGTCGCTCTCATCCCAAAGCTAAAACCCAGCTCCTAGCTTAAGTACCTACCGTAGGAAAAGAAATGCGGCTGAGCTACGAGAGCTCAGTGAACAGATATAAAGGTAACAAGCAATACAGAAATAATGGTCATACAAATATAATCAGAGTACAGAGATAAATAATGGAATAATGATGAACTCAAATAAGTACATTTTATTACCATCATTTATCCTATTAATTTGACTTGTTTTATTATATTATGTATGAGAATTGATACTTAATCGTTTACTTTTGTAATTCTCAGGTAAAAACAAGCATTTGGTGAAACTTGGCGATTTTAGACTAATTATGGAGCAAAACATGCAAGAAGTTAAGAGTCTACTGAAATGTACAAGATCAAGACAAATCTGCTCCAGATGCGCCGCATCTCACTTATTACATACGGCGCATCACTATCAAGATTTCACCAGATATGATCCAAGATACAAGAGGACATGCGCCGCATCCAAGAATGAAGATACGCCGCATCTTCTGGCGGTGTACGAATATTCCTGAATATATTAATCTTGGACCCCACGCGAAGTTAAGTCAATGCGCCGCATCTACTTACTAGATGCGCCGCATCTTACCCTCAGACAGAAACTATAAATACCCCAAGACCAGACGAATTTCGGAGCGCATAATATATACAAGGTTCGAAGACCAGAAAAACCTAAGGCCGAATTCAGACGAATAGGCAGCACAAGACACACCCGAACGAAGATACAAGAGCTGTAAGAAGGTGCTGCATGTGTTTAATTCATTAAGTAGTTTTGTTTTATTGTGTTAGTAAACTTTAATTCATCAGGATTGATGGCTTGTATAATGTGACAACGGAAAGATTGCACTCCCTTAAAACTGCTTTCCCATCAATTAAAGTTTATATGTTGATGTCTTTGGTTACTACTTATTAGTGCATTGATAACCTCTGTGTTTATTAGTGGCCTGCGCATTTGACTACGGAAGAGAATGTGGCTCCCACGGTTGTTACTAAATTGATCACTTAGGAATAACTTTTAGACATAAGTAATCATTAACGGTTTACTCGCCGATAAGAATAAGGCCAACGAGAAAGGATTAACTACATACACTTCATATAAAACTATCAATAAAACAAGTGACAATCTACTTAATCATAAGGACAGATCTTCTTATTGTCTCAAGTATTTATCTGTGTACGTGTGTGCTATTCGCTGATTCGTGCCTATTTGTTTAGTTTATTATTTAATTGCAACCAAATCGTGCCAGTCTCTCAGGCTGAACCCCCTTGCGTTAGATTAGGTTGTATAGCTAACTTAGTATATTAAAATACTGATTAGAATAACGAGATAATACATTCCACTCTTAGTGATCGACACTCTACTTACCATTATATTCATACTGACCGGGTACACTGCTCGTTAAGTGTGTGTGTTATTGATAAGTCGGCTAAATATAAATTTAAAACTTGAGTAGGCATTAATACTGCTAAACCGCAACGACACATCGCACGCATCAAATAAGAATGAAGAAGAAAGTATAAGGAAAAAGATAAGTAAAGGTTATAGGAAAACAGAAATCCACCACGAGCCCAGAACAGATAATATAATAACCATGTAACCAGATAAGTAACCTAGAGGGGATGCCTCTTCAAGTAACCAGATAATATGAGGGGTGTCCTCATGTAACCAGATAACAGAAATCAGATTAGATCTAGGATGCATCCATACGCCCCAGGTGGCCAGAGTCTACCAATACACACCAGATAAAATAAAGTCAGGGACGGGACAGGTCATCACTCTCCTGCCCTAGAGTCATGCCATCGGTGCATCAATGACATGGACATGAAACCCTCATGCCTAGTGATTGGCTCGGGTCTCAAACTGTGGGTCATGGTCAAATATCAGGTCAGAAATCAGAGTATTATATCAGAAGGTTCATAGCATAATGGTCCATGTCAAATATTTCAGAAGTAAACATTAAAGGTTCAGAATCAGATAGGTTCATATCAAGTTTATCAGATCAGGTTTATATCAAGGTTCAAATCAAGTTTCAGAACAAGTGATCATAGTAAGGTTCACAGAATAGGGAACATAGCAATTGCTTAGGGAATCTTAATATGAAACAGAGATCAGAATCAAAGTTAAGAGAAGGAAAATGCCCTTACTGAAAAAGGACAGAATATATGTACCTTATTAGCACAGCAGAAGAACAAGAAAGCAAACACGAAACAGAAATCAGGGCTTCTCCTTCTTCACACCTAAAGGAGTAGAAGACGGAATTACAAAATATTCAAACTCAGATTATTACTTTTAATTTACCTTTCCATTTTAATAACTTTCTATTTTTAGTAACTTTTCAAATTTAGTAAGTTTCTATAATTAACAGATTTCCACGTTTAGTAAGATATTAGAATCCCAAATTAGGTTAAGTTCTTATTTCAAGATTATTATGGAATTTAAGTATATTTTATCAAGTTACAAAAGCCTAGGGTTAATTATGACAAGTTCACATAGTTTAGGGTTTTAATTGTAAATTCAAAGGTATAAAATGAAAATACTTCAAGTTACTGATTTAAATACACATTTTATTCAGAATGACATCTTAATCCCTTTAGTTTCATAATTTACAGTTTATACCCCTCTAGTTACAATGTTTACATAACAAACCCTATATTTACATAATTCATGATTTAATCCCTATAATATCCATATTTACCAAACAAGCATCTTATTTTACAAAATTATAGAATGTCACATCAGAATTATATATAGTACAAATCAGACCCCTCAGATTTCAGAAATTACACAATTGGTCCCTTAAGTTTACAAAACTTATTATTTAAATCATATAATTTAGTAACAATTACATATTAAGCCCATAAATACTCAAATTTACACAATACACTCTTAATATCATTATTTACACAAAATAACTTCAAGTTTCTAGAATTTACACTTTTAGTCCCTCTATTTTAATTAATTCCAATTCGAATTATACTTTTATTTAATTTACCAAATAACCTTCTAATTACCAATTTAGCACAAGATACCCCTCATAAAATATTTTATACCTTTTTCCCCAGATCTAGACCACCTTACAAAAATATCCCATACGTTTGAAAAATTACAAAACACACCCTTAAGTTTAAAAAAAACAAATCGTATAACACTTTTTAAATACAATTCCAAACCCTAATCAAATCCAATCATTGACTCATCTATATTAAAACCTTAAAACACATTAAATGACCAGATCATGTCCCAAAAACCCTAACCCTAATTATTTCGATTAGGTTTTTATTTACTTCTTTATTTTTCCAAAAAATCCGGTTTGTACAAAAATTAGCCACGATTTATTTAAGCTTCCAAAATTCGAACCAATATTTTTCTCAGGTTATATGATGCATAAGGAACTCATAAAAATTATATACAAAGCCTAGAAAAATCGTATAGCTTATTTTAGATTTTATATATGTTTTTGATACCTATAATTACCACAACATATTTAGGCCTCTATAATTCGTTCCATCATTTTTCCCAGATCATATACTTCATATGAGGTCCAAATAAAATAATCATAACACCCAGAAAATTCGTATCACATATTTTAGAATTTACATACGTTTTAAACATTAAAAATTAGAGCGACCCATTAACCTTGCATGATTCGATTTATACAATTTATATGAGTTATATATGATGTAAGGATCATGAGAAAAATACCAGATCAGTTTTTTTGAACGTGTGAATAAGGTGCACGAATTTTGTACCTATCGAATGGAAACTCGACAAAGAAAAATGCCTCACGACCAAACCAGCGAATCCACAAGCCCAACCTTATTTTTCGTAGCCTCCTTGGATGAAGATCAACACCAGAAAAATACTAGATACCCTCCAGAAATTCGTATGGATTGTGTGTGAATTTTTGTGTGTTTTTATGTTTATTCGGCTAGGGTAAAACAATTAAATGGAATGGTTAGCTAAAAAGGAGGAATTGCCGTGACTTGAGGAGGGGAAAAGGGCCAATATACACGGCCAAATAATAACCAAATCAAGGGATTCAAATTTTGTTATTATTTCCTAATTTAAATTGTAATTATCTTGATTTAATTGATTTATAAATATAAAAAAATAAACAAAAGGTAAATTTCGGTATTTACATATGTATTAAGGTATAACAAACATTTTTGGGCATGTATAAATATTAAATGGTTGTCTTAGAAATTAAATTGCTTCATATATAGTTCGTTTTCAAAAGTTTGGAATCAATTCATAGTTTTTATAAGTGATTTAATTATGTTTTATGGTTTCAGGGGTAATTTGGTCATTTTACAGGTTATCTGAATTTCAGGTATTACACCTATACTAAAAGAAACATGATTCCAAGAGCAGTACAAATGAGGTCTGGTTTAGTATCAGTTAATACTGCTAGACTAAATCTTTCAAAACTAGCAGTATTGGTTAATACTGCTCCCATAAAACCAACAATGAATGGTGCTAAATAAATGTCACAGTTTTCAAAAACAGCACATTCAACTGTAAAAAGGCCCATTCAAAAGACAACAACAATTAATATTGCTAAGCAAAAAGCAGTAGTTAATACTGCTAGGCCAAAAGCAGTAATTAATACTGTTAAGGGATATCATTTTTATGCTTTTAAGGCCTCAGCTTGTTGGGTTTAGAAACTAAATATTAGAGTTTTAGACCATGTTCCCAAACATGACAGTGCATCAATCACCCTTAAAAAGTTTTGATTATATTGATGCACAAGGTAGATCCAAGTCAGTGATGGCTTGCGTTCCCAAAAGAAACTATTTTTCTTACCTTATGTGCAGGGAAATCCATAGGTGGAGTTACAGGATCAAGGAGTGATTAACAGTGGATGCTCAAGGCACATGACAGGGAACATGTCCTATCTTACAGATTATGAAGAAATTGATGGAGGATATGTTGCTTTTGGAGGTAACCCCAAAGGAGGGAAAATCACAGGCAAAGGTACAGTTAGAGTTGGTAAACTAGATTTTGAGAATGTGTATTTTGTAAAAGAGTTAAAGTTTAATCTTTTTAGTGTCTCACAAATGTGTGACAAAAAGAATAGTGTTCTTTTTAATGATACTGAATGTATAATCTTATCTCCTGACTTTAAGTTAATTGATGAAAGTCAAGTTTTACTTAAAGTTCCTAAAAAGGATAATATATATTGTCTTGATTTAGAGAACATGGTTCCCAAAGGAGGTTTAACTTGTCTCTTTGCAAAAGCCACATCTGATGAATCTAAACTTTGGCATAGAAGGCTCGGTCACTTGAATTTAAAAAAAAAGAATAAACTGGTTAAGGGAAATCTTGTAAGAGGTTTACCTTCCAAACTTTTTGTATATGATGAAACCTGTGTTGCTTTTCAAAAGGGAAAGCAACACAGAGCCTCTTGTAAGTCCAAAACAGTGAACTCTGTCAACTAACCTTTACAATTGTTACATATGGATTTGTTTGGTCCAACATTTGTAAAAAGCTTAATGAAGAAAATGTATTGCCTAGTTGTCACAGATGATTTCAGTAGGTTTACTTGAGTTTTCTTTCTAGCTACCAAGGATAAGACTAGTGGCATTCTTAAGTCCTTTATAACTAGAATAGAAAACTTATTAGGCAAAAATGTTAAGGTGATTAGATGAGACAATGGAATTGAATTTAAGAATAGAGAGATGAATCAGTTTTGTGAGATGAAGGGTATTTTGAGACAATATAGTGTAGCTAGAACTCCTCAACAAAATGGTGTTGCTGAGAGGAGAAATAGGACACTAATTGAGGCTGCTAGGACTATGCTAGCTGATTCTAAGTTGCCAACTACTTTTTGGGCAGAAGCAGTCAATACTGCTTGCTATGTGCAAAATAGAGTGTTAGTTGTTAAGCCTCATAACAAGACCCCATATGAACTTTTTCATGGTAGAACACCAACTTTAAGTTTTATGAGACCATTTGGGTGTCCTGTTACTATTCTCAATACCATAGATCACTTAGGCAAATTTGATGGTAAGGCTGATGAATGCTTCTTTGTTGGATACTCTCTAAATAGTAAAGCCTTTAAAGTATTCAATAGTAGAACAAGGATAGTGGAAGAGAATTTGCATATTAGGTTTAGTGAAAATACACCTAATGTTGTAGATAGTGGACCAGACTGGCTATTTGATATTGATGCACTAACAAGAACAATGAATTATAAGTCAGTTGTTGCAGGTACACAGTCTAATGGTTTTGCAGGTACAAAAGCTAGTAATGATGCGGGTCAAGCTAGAAAGGAGACAACACCTACAAAAGATTACATTCTACTACCATTATGGACTGCTGATCCACCAATCTCAACCCAAGATCCAAAGAGTTCTCAAGAAGATGAAGTCAAGTCTTCAAGTAATGAAGAAAAGAAGGATGATGAAGATCCAAGAAAAGACAATAGGAGTGATGATCAGGAGAAGAATGATGATGTTAACAGCACTAATAACACTAACAAAGTTAATACTTCTAGTTCAACTGTTAATGCTGCTGGCATACAAGATGATGCTATTAGTTGAAAAAATAGCAGTCAATATCCATTTGATCCAACAATGCCTGTATTGGAAGACATATGGACTGAAAGTGATGAAGATGATGCTGGTAAAGAAGCTGACATAGGCAATTTGGATCCAACAATTCCAGTCAGTCCTATTCCAACAACTAGAATTCATAAAAATCATCCTATGACTCAAGTGATTGGAGATGTGCATTCAGTTGTACAAACAAGGAAGATGTCAAAGGATTTGAAGGAACAAGGGTTATTTGTTAGAATAATTAAACAATGAAACAGTCATAAAGACCTTCAAAACTATTTGTTTTGCTTGCTTTTTATCACAAGTGGAACCCAAAAAGACAATTTAAGCATTGAATGATTCAACCTGGGTAGAGGCTATGCAGGAAGAGCCTACAATTCAAGTTACAAGAAGTTTAGACCTTGGTAGATTTACCTAACGGGAAAAGAGCTATTAGTACAAAATGGGTTTTCAGGAATAAAAATGATGAAAGATGAATTGTGATAAGAAATAAAGCATGATTGGTAGCTCATGGGTACACACAAGAAGAAGGGATTGACTATGATGAAGTCTTTGCCCCTGTTGCAAGAATTGAAGCAATTAGTCTTTTTCCAGCTTATGCTTCATTTAAAGACTTTGTGGTGTATCAGATGGATGTAAAAAATGCCTTTCTGTATGGAAAGATTGAAGAAAAAGTGTCTGTTTGTCAACCATCAGGATTTGAAGATCCTGATTTTCCTGATAAAGTATACAAAGTTGAAAAAACACTTTATGGATTACATCAAGCTCCTAGAGCATGGTATGAAACCTTGTCAACATATCTGTTGGACAATGGGATTCACAAAGGAAAGATTGACAAGACTTTGTTTATCCAAAGGCATAAAGATGATATTTTGCTAGTTCAAATTTATGTGGATGATATCATCTTTGGTTCTACAAGGAAGGAGTTATGTGTTGAATTTGAAAAGCTGACGCATGAGAAGTTTCAGATGAGTTCTATGGGAGAAATTACATTCTTTCTGGGATTACAAGTGAAACAGAATAAGGAAAGAATATTTATCAGTCAAGATAAGTATGTTGCTGAAATTTTAAAGAAGTTTGGGTATACAGATGTCAAGACAACAAGTACACCAATGGAAACTTCCAAGCCTTTGGTCAAAGATGAAGATGGTGAAGATGTTGATGTTCACTTTTATAGATCAATGATTGGTTCATTTATGTATCTTACTTCTTCAAGACCTGACATTATATTTGCAGTGTGTGCATGTGCTAGATACCAAGTCACACTAAAAGTTTCACATCTTCATGTTGTGAAAAGGAATTTAGATATTTAAAGGGTCAACCAAAATTGGGCCTTTGGCGCACAAAAGATTCTCCTTTTGATTTGGTAGCATACACTGATAGTGATTATGCTGGAGCAAGCTTGGATAGGAAGTCTGTTAGTGCAAACGTTACGACGTTTAATCTATACAATGTCTTCATGTTTTAATGATGACAAACATGTAACTTGTAGTACATAATGTAAAGTGCACAAGTTACTCGTTTACACAAATCATCAATGTTGGAACGCATCAACATCTCTCGATGGCTCAAGTCTACATCACTTAAGGTATGAACAAACTCTATACCAATTTTGTTAAGTGATAAAAAAAAAATATTTTTGTCCTTAAACCTCACATTTTTATAAATGTGACAAAACATTTTTACAAAAATAAGCTATACAAATTATTTTTGTATTTATAAAGAAATGTTTTAAAGAAAAATAAATTTGAATTTGAAATTTGAATTTCAAATTGGCAACATCTATTTTTCCCACCTAAATCAGATAAATTTTCACCAAATAAATTTTCACCACTAAAGGACAAAAAGAGGAGCGTCTGTCGGGACGGTCTCGTAAATAGGGCGACGACCCCTTATATATAAAGGACCGTCCAACTTTAAGGCACCGTCCAAATTTAAAGGACCGTCCTCCGTGCCTCCTGGTGCCTATAAATACTGCACTGTTTTCTCAGAAAAACCAATCCTCTTAGCACAAAAATTTTCTATTCTTTCCTTCTTCTTCTTTGATCACTATAACTCTTTGGTATATGTTTATAAGTGATCCCGTCATCCTCTATCTAAAGTGCAAGAGAAGAACACTCGAAGTCGTCAAGAATCGAAGTGTTATAATGTAGTCCACACACACACGTAACTAGTGTTACGATTCTCTTCTTCCTCTAAACTCTATTCTTGTATATTAGTGTATCTGACTTGTGTGTGAGTTGTGATTATGAGTATAAGTGTAAATCCGGACAAAGTGTAAGTTCGTGGGTGATTGTGTAGATTAGGACGGTGTATACGTTCGTAGGTGATTATGTGTAGATTAGGACGGGGTGATCGTCCGTGTGTAGATTAGGACGGGGTGATCGTCCGTGTGAAGATTGAGACGGGGTGATCGTCCTTGTGAAGACTAGGACCGGGTGAAGGTCCGTGAAGACTCGGATTGGGTGATGATTTAAGTGGACGAGGTGATCATCCGTGTGGCCACGTGGGCTTTTGTGTAGATTGGTTCTAGCTAGGATTAGGACTCGACATTTCGCTTAGTGTCGTAAATTGGTGTAAGCGTTGGTGTACGGTTTGTTCCGCCATAATGGAGCTTGTTGACTAGTGAAGTAACTCTCGAGTTGGGTATTTGGGGAGTGGAGTAGGGCGAAGAGGTGCTTCGTGCCGAACCACTATAAATCATCGTGTCCGGTTTGCGTTTTCTCTTCTCATATCTTTACTTTCTATTCTTGCATTTATCGTTTTACATTTACACTTGTTTTGAGTTTTTGTGTGTGTGGTTTGTTGCTTATAATGTGATCATGCTTGTGATATTAACTAAGAAAACTTAAAAATGTAAAACATATGAAAACTTCATCACATGTCTTAAACTCACCATTGACGGTGGTCCCTTAATTAGGTCGGCGGTCCCAAATATATATGCGACCGTCTACACATATTAAGGACCGTCCACAGTGTGATCAGAAGTAGCTTAGTTCTTTTAATCTTGTGTTGTGCCTATGTTTTCATGATTAATTGTTTATATTGTATCGATGAGTCTAGATTTGATATACATACTTGTAATTACATGACGTATATACTTGTTATGAGTGACGTAAGCATTATTCATATTTAGCCACGCTTGATTGGAATTTGATACGAAAGTTTTTAAGTTTTAAACGGAAACGTATTCACCCCTCCCCTCTACGTTTCTATAATTGGTATCAGAGCCACGTCGCTCTAGTTTTCAAAACAAATGGTTTTTAAAATAGAGTACGGTCCACGTATCAAATTTCCCATTAAGAGGGATTAAATATGAAAAGTGTTTAGTTGCTAAATTTGTGCTAAAATGCTTTTTTGTTTTATTCGTACTAGTTTTGTTGGTTAAATGCACTTCGTATACTTTCTTGAAAGTAAAACTTCTTAAAAGATTTTGAAAGTGACTAAATGAATTTATACACGAAAAACGTGTTTTTGTTTACTAGTGACGGTCCCAAATATGTGGACAGTCCCTTAAATATTTATGGGTCCGTCAGTATTTAAGGGACCTTCACTAGAATGATGTCAATTTTGAAAATTCTTATAAAATCAACCGTAAGTCCGTAGGAGTCATGTCACCTACCATTTTAAAGATAATTGAGTCCACTTTCATTTAAAAATATTTTCAAGTATTGATTCCAAACTTAATTAAGTCATAAATGAAAATTGCTACATAGTGGTCAAAATCGTGTGTTACATTTTAACATAAAACTAGCTTTTTGCTCTTTCTCTCGAGTCAGACACTTCTAGTAAATGAATTTTTGAAAAATAGTGTCTTTGTCTTTTCAAAATATCAATCTTAATTAATTTTTGAAATTGGGAGAAAAATTCTTTTCGCAACAAAATCAAGCAAGTATACATTGTTGCATCTAACACACAAAACGATAACTAATATCTTTATGCGTGCTATGCTAAATGATTATGTGTTTTTGATAGCTTGCTTATATTATAATCCCTCCGTCCCATTTTAGTAACTCACTTAGATATGTAGACTAAGTTGATTAATCATGTATGACGAAAACAATTATTTTTCCAAAGGTTCAAGTGTTAGAATATGTCACCTCAAAATATTTAACACTTAATCAAATTTTCAACATGATTTCTAAAACATTACATGCACTTGTCCCGGTTAGCCATAGGTTGTCTAATAAAGAGAAAGGTTTATAATAATACATTAGTATTTAAGTAAAAGAAAATGTATTTTTAAACCTTGCATGTATTTGAACACACACTAGTTGTTTCAAACATGTAGTCATAAACTATTTTTACATAAGTTGTATATTGTATAAAAATGGTTATGATAATTATTTTTATACTCATGAAATGTCAAAAAATATGCATATTATACGTAATAATAAATAGTTTTTCACACACAAAATAAATGACAATCTTGAATTATTAAGTTAACATACCATTATCATTAACCTCACACATACAAGTAGTATTAAATTTGATGTAGCACATTCCATAAATCTTTACTTATTTTCTTTATTAAAAGAGTGGCCGTGAGGGTCAAGAAAGATTTCGAGCATATATCAATTCATTATTCAAATTATGATTGATATCATTATCGAATCTAATTGACAAGTTTTTTTAGTGTGGACATGAAATTGGAGTCATTATTTGTCTAGCTTCAAGATATAACAAAACATATCATCTTGAACCTACATACTCAATTACACTCGATTGTTATGAAAATAATGACGTCCTTCTCAAGACAAAAAGAATATGCATCGGATCATAACTCACACTTGTGTTAATGATGTCATATTGAGTCTTTTTGTTCAATGTTTGTGTTCCAAATATTAAACTAATATATTTAAAAGATGCTTAAAATACATAACGAAGTAGGATTGACGACTTGGATGTTTCATCCGAAATATTCAAGCAATTTACATTGCAACGCAATTTGTAAATGTGTCATTTCTGAAAAACCAAACACGAGCAAACAAACAACATATGTAGACTTTGCTCATGAACGAGTCAAGACTCAAAATTACATGTCAAGTAAAAATGTCACACATAATACATCATCAATCTTCAAGAAGATAACATGTATTTCAAAAGGATAATTTATATCCTATGCATCTCATTCTCCTTGTAACATGAATGGTTATATTACAAGAAAATACGTCAAAAAATATAGGATATTAGATTTTGTAAGCAACCTAATACAACGTGTGTCACTATTTAAACAAGTAAAAGTCGTTAATCACATTATAACTAAAATACTTGTTTTCATAAGCTATTCACAAGAGTGAAAAGTCTATCCTTTTAAATAAGCATGTTTGTGAAAACATACAATATGTTTTCTCTCAATGATACAACGTAAAACATTACAAGATCTATTAAGGCAAGTAACCTTAATTAGACTCTCTTTCACAAGATTTACTATGGTGTATTCTTGAAACCAAAACATGTTAAAATAACAACTCAACAAAAAAGATGTCATCCATAAGGTCATGTAATACACCATCTAAACCAAACAACCTCTAAATCTCAGACACATATTTAAAATATTGTGCTTGCCTTTTGTTGATCCCAGTTATGCACTTGATCGAATTTTCTTAGCTTGTAAAGATTAAGTTATGCTAGATAAATCTAGTACAACTATGGTATAGAAACTGTGCTTGAGTTATATTAAAAACTATACAGAATCTAGTCTTTAATCTTAAGAAGAACTTTGTTGATGAAACAGTAAAACACAAGAACAATTTTAACAAACAAAGCTTCAATATTATTAATAATACGAATACTCAACAGTATTAGGGTTTACAACCTTGAAGCTAATCGACTTTCTAATAACACATATCTATCTCAATACCCTAGGACCTCCTTTTATAGACTAAGGAGTCCTAATCGGCTTACAATTACTTGTTCTCTAAGATAAATCTTTTCTATAATCTTTTCTATAATAATCTAAACATTCTAAACATATCAAACCGACTATACAATGTATATCTCTTAAGCAGTCTTAACTATAACTCAAACTAGGGGTGAGCAATCCCGATCGAATCCCAAAATCCCGAAAAAAACCGACCGAAAACGAGCGTCCCGAAACCGAACCGACCACACTCGGGTCGGGACTCGGTTTTGGTTTTTCAGACATTCGGGACTCGGGATTATCGGGACGGGCCAAAAACCGAAAAAATACAAACGAAACCAACTGGTTTCGGGATTCGGGATTCGATTTTGGTTTTCGGTTCGGGATTCGGTTTTGGTTTTCGAGACATTCGGTTTCGGGATCAATTGGTTTCGGGTTGGGACCGACCCGATGCTCACCCCTAACTCAAACAGTATTAACAAATACTCCAGCAGCATTAAGTCTTCACAAGTTGTAAGTTTGTACTGGCAATACTAACTTTGTACTAGCAGCACTAACTATTTAGTGTATTTTCTTGAAGTTCTTCAGCATTACCAGCAATAGTAAATTACACCAGCAGTCTTAACTTTTATACTAGCAGTCTTAAACACTTAGAGCATTTTTCTTTAAAGTCCATGAGCAGTCTTAATTTCTTAGAGCAACAGTATCTTCCATAATAGCAGTAGTAATGTAAACAACACCAAAAAGCTTTTAATCCCAACAATCCTCCCCTAAACTTGATATTTTCTCCTAAAATAATCAAGTTTCTTCAATCAAAGCCTCACCATCACCAGGAGGATGCTTCCAAACATTTTACTTCTTCTTAAGCTATTTAACATACTTCCTTATAAGCATCATTTGTGTCACACCATATGATTCAGCTTGAAGCTTCTTATCCAACATTTGTGTAACTGTTGCTAGTAGAGGTGAACAAAATCGGTTAACCGGTTCGGTTTGACACCCGGTCAAAACCGGACCGGTTTGGGTCAACAAAAAAAACCGGGCCGGCCGGTTAACCGGCTCCAAAGGTGGAAAACCCCAACCGATCCAAACCGGTTTGGTTACGGTTTGGACCGGTTTTTTTTTTTTTTTTTTTTTCGTCGTTTTTCATCGTTTATACAAAGTAAACTGAATAAACTTCAACTTTTATTTAATACAACGGAAATACAACTTAAAAGAAATACATCATGAAAGGAAATACATCAAACATAATACATAAACTTAAAACATAATACATAAACATAATAAATCCAAAAGCTACTCGTAAATGTCTTCATCGGATCCGACGGACCTAGCTTCGTTAGCAGCTTCATCTTCTCTTATTTCTTCATCGGAAAGCAACTCGATTGTACCCTCTTGCACCACTAACTCGTAGATCCCTTCTTCGATGTCTAAGGGGTTTTCAAGACTTGTTTTGTCTTGTCTTCGCTTAGTTGCGTCCAAATGATCTTTCAAACACATATACATTTCCAAAGAAGCCGGTGTGAGCCTTGTTCTTCTGTTTGATAACACCCTTCCACTTGTTGAAAAAGCGGATTCAGAAGCTACTGAAGTAGCTTGTACACTTAGTAGATCTCGAGCCATTCGGGATACAACAGGAAACATTGTTTCCTTTTGCTTTCCAAAATGCCAAAACATCAAAGTTTTCATGTTGGTCGGCCGAAATATGTGAGATAAAATCGGTTCCGGTATATCTTGTATATTCATTGTTTGCCCGATCACTCTTTGTCCGTTTGTTGGGATTTTCTCTTAACTTTTGTTGCAAGCCTTGTATTGGATTCCCTCTATGTGACGACCTTGATGATGAAGAAGAAGTCGCATTCACAGAAGGAGGTGGGTTACCATATTTATCAAAATAATATTCCCATAAACCTTCAAAAGAATTGTTAAAAGCCATTTTTGCATCTTCACCAAAGTTCGCGTTATTCTCGAATAACCCAAAATCAGTTGTAATCGAGTCGATAAGTAACTCTACCCCGCTTACATTATAACATGGATTTAATGCGGCCGCACAAGTAATTACCGATGGCAAACTTTCAAAATATTTCTTAAGCTTTTCTTTCATTGGTGAAAACATATTTGTATATATACCAACATTTAATTCAAATGAGGCCATACATGAACACATTAAGTATAGTTGCTCGAGTACGAAATGAGATGTTGGATAATAAACTCCCGATAATTTGTTTTGTGGCAGTGAAAAAAACTTCAAGTAATCGGGTTAGTTTTTCAATAGTTTCCCAATTTTCTGCTTCAAATGGAACAACCCTACCCTTTTGTGCCAACATATAATGAAAATATTGTAAAGTCACCTTTTATTTTATACCACTTAGAAACATAAGATAAGTGGAATTCCATCTATTATCAACATCTAAATTAGGTGACAACCAATGTTTCCCCGCATCAACACACATCCTAACGTAGTTATTATATCTTTTAGTACCCTTTTTGAAACTATCGTGCAACATTTGTTTAAAAGAATCTTTCATTTGACACATTACGGGATCGGCTAATCCTGCTTGCACAACCAAGTTAATGATGTGTGCAACACAACGAGAATGATAAAATTCACCATTTAAAAGTGGCTCGTATTCCAATTTTAGTCTACCCATTGCATTTGTGTTGTAACTAGCATTATCCAACGTAATTGAAAGAATTTTTTGTTGCAAGTGAAATTTGTTATACACTTTTCTCAACATTTTAAATAAAGCAACTCCCGTGTGAGGAACCAGAACTCTTCAAATGATATGACCCGCTTCATCATTTGCCAATTTTCGTGATCAACCCAATGTGCGGTAACACAAAGGTACGAATATGGCGAACCATGAGGAGCAGACCAAACATCCGTTGTTATGTTAACACAAGCATCTAAATTAAAAAAAGCATTTTTTAAGTCTTGTTTGGCCATTTTCCACATGTTCATAGCATCGCGTTTTAGTGTCATACGACTTACATGATTGTACATTGGTTGGACATGATTCTGAAACACCTCCGTCATATCCTCATCGTCCCAATGGTTGAACGGCAAACCTCGTTTAATCACCAAACTGGCAAATTGTTGACGAACTACTTCATGATCGTATACAAAAATACTCCCGTCCCGAGCCATAGACGATTGACCTGCTTCCGGGACCTTTTTGAGTGCCTTGTAATACTTCATGTTGATATGAGACCTCAACGTCGAGTTGGAACTGGCAGACATTAAACTCAAGCAATGCTTACATTGAGCCTTTTTCTTTCCATCCGACATTAGGACGTAGTTGAAGTTATCCCAAGGATCTTTTACACAATCGTAGGATAAAATTTTGACAATCGTAGGTTCACTTGTTGAACCAGCTTCGGTGTTGTTGGTGGTGGTGTTTGAACTTGCCATTAGTGATTAGTGAAATACTTTCGGTTTTGATTTTTTAGTGTGTTTTTAGCTACTAGGAAAGTTGTAAATAAAACATAACACAACCCCCTTATTTATACTAAACCATAAATGGCAAAGTGGTAATTTTAAACAAAGAATAAAAAAATCCACCCCTCCGGTCGTTCCTGCTCTCCCGCCCACAATTCGAATTCAAAATTTTGAAATTCAAAATTTTTTTAAAAAAAAGTTCAAACCAGTTTGGAACCGGTTAACCGAACCGGTTTGGCTAACCAGTCTCCAAACCGGTCCCAACTTGAATATAAGAAACCGGTTCCAAACTGGCGGTTCGGAGAAAAACCGGATCGGTTTTGGTCAAACCCGGCTTTGACCCGTTCGGTTTTGCGGTTTTTTTGTGCACCTCTAGTTGCTAGTGATAAGGGCTATGTCTTTTCAACTAATATCCAAAACTGAAGTCCTTTCATTGCCACACAATGAACTCCACATAAGTCATATATCCTCCAAAATAAGACTTCATTCTCAAACTGATCTCGCCATACTTTATCTTCTGGATGTGTGATTCGGTGCGATCAACACGTTATTTTTCCCAAGTAATACAGTGGAAGTTGTATTCCCGGGTCGTTATCCCCAACGAAGGCGTGAATGAAATTCGTGTTCTCGAATCATGATTGCGTGCAGTGAATGGTGAATAAAAATGGTTTTGGGTTTTTTAAACTAAGATATGTGAACGTTAATTAAAAACTATTTAATAAACAAAGAAAACGATAATCTAAAGGGTACGTAATTAAAAACGTAAAAGAAAAACGCGATTATTAGAAAACGGGAACTATGAACAAACCTAAAAATGTGAAAATGATGAAATATAAACTCTGCGGGTACCAAAATAATTTTCCTACATCCTAAATGATAAAAGAAAATTTTACAAAAAAGAAATATATTTTTTTGACTTTTTAATTATTTATTATGAATTACAAACTAAATTAAACTATTTAAATGTTTTAAAAATAGAAAATGAAAACAGAAAAATCTGGAAAATTCTGAGTAAATCTAAAATTAAATTTAAAAGCCAGGAAAAATAAAATCAAAGCTTAACTAAACCCTAATAAGCAGAATGATGGGAATAAGCAGTTTGAAAATAAGCTAAAAATAAGCTAAAGTTAACTAAAAATTACCAAAAGCTTAGGAAATGAAAAACATACTAAATGAAGCTAAAAACAATAGAATAAGATCAAAGAAGCACAAGAAATAAGCAGTTAAGTTGCTGATCAGCTTATGGATCAGGACAGAAGCAAAAGGTCTCAACAACCAATTTGCAGCTGAATTAAAAGCTAAGAATAAGCTAATTGGGGAAATCAAAAAGCAGTTACAGAAAGCTTATACTTTAAGCTACATGTAAACTTGAAATGCCCAAATTCCATCCACAATTGCTTATCAAAATCTACCTTGGATCAGATGGTGTAAATCATAAAATCTGAGTGCAGAGTTAGGACAGGGCAAAAGGGCAGATTTGCAGACCATAAATAAGCTAGTAAATAAGCTGAAAATGCTAAATTAAGCCAAAACAGATAAACTCTAACCTACTAGCTACTGATAAAAATAAAAATCATGCAAAATTAACAACTAAATAAGCAGATGCACTCCAGAGAAAAAGCTGAGAAAAGCAGATATTGAAATGATGCAGTATTGAAAGATTTGAACCCAAACTCTCTTAAACTTGCATGAAACAATACCAACTACTGAACACACACTACATGCACTAAGTGGAACACTAGTATGCCAAAAGATAGCCTCAAATAAGCTCAGCTTATTCTGAGCTTATCATTGCAGTTAAGAACCTAGTTTTGCACCTATAAACTAAAAACTTGAAAAAGCATCAAAACACCTTATAATATCTTACAAACAACTAAATACCACTATTATAAGCAGTATTAAAATATCTAAATGTGCAAAGCTACAGTATCCAAGCTTATCTGCCCCTAATTGTTACTAATCCAAACACCCCTAATCTAACTGAAATAGCATTTTAACACTACATCTAGCTGATTTAAGCTACAATATCACTAGGACTATAACTAATTAAGCTCCTTATCAACTAGAAATCATAAATCAAATAGCAATAAGCACCATAATATGCAGAACGTAATAAGGTAAAACTTATGCTAATTAGGAACTTACAAATTTAGGAAATGATGAAATGAGACTGAGCTTACTCAAACCAATATCCAGGCTCATCAATAAGCCAAAAATAAACCAATTCAGCTCCTTCCAAACCAACTTATCACCAACAGCTAATTTGACCAAGTTTGACTTTTCTTTGACTTATGTTGACTTTTGAAATACTTGAAAATTGAACTGAAATTCCAATAATGAACTAACACAAGTTGTCACAGGCTTGTGTTTAGCTTATTTAAACTGGAAAGATAATCTTTTAAAATTGAAACAACAATAAAATTTAATCACTGAATTAACTGAAAATTGAAATTTTGCTTAAACTTAGAATTCGAACAATTTTGATGAATTAAAATACAACTGAGCATACAAGAACTTGAATTACAAACATGAACTGAGATTTAAACTAAAACAGGTAATTAAACATTCTACACTACTAAAATGGTCTAAGACAGTGACAACTTTTCTTGTTGACTTCTCATTTCTTTAAATGGCATTCCAAATGCTTCTCTGAATCTTCTCTCTCAATCCCCACCGTTGGATAGCTTCCACTCAATCTAAATCATTAGATTCAGTTTTGGCGAGAAAAGTTAGCATGTGGGTTTTATCTTTTTCTGCACACGTGGGACTGGTGTGAGTTGCTAAGTAGGAGGGGGAAGGTTGGAGGCGTGTTTCAGTGAAAAGCATGGCGCAATGTCAGGGAAAAGGTTTTTGGGGAATGGAGAAGTGGTTTGGTGGGTTGACGATTTTTTGGAAGGGATATGGTGGGTTTGACCGAATGGGTTGACGCCGTATTATCTAAAAAGAGATAAAACAGATGGGGTTGGGTCTAATTTTTGTGGGATTGGGCTTTGTGGAGTTGTTGGGTTAGGATAGGATTGGGTTTAGGATTAATTGGGGATGGGTTGTTTTTAGTTTATTTTGGGTTAAAGGTTTAAACTTTAGGGACAATTTGTGTACTTCCCTGAAAGTTGAGGGGCCATTTATGGCAACTTCTGAAAATTATCCCAAGGACCAATATTGACCCTTTTGATATTTCTGAGGGTTGACTTTGACAATTTGAGCATAATCCTGGTCCAAACTCGTAATTTCCTTCCCCGTCCTCGGCTTTTCACGATTTTCCAATCCTGTGCTCGATTTTGTCTGTTTCCGCCCTGTTTTCGATCCTTTTATACCTGAAACACATAAAAACATAAACCAAGGATATTTGCAGCAATATATGGTGTATTTGGCCGTTTTCAGTATTTTTATGGTCTTAAATGGGCGTAAAATGATGAGTATTTACACACTTATCAATGTGGTTCAAACATAACTTTCAAATCACCCCATAAGACTCTATCCATGATAGCATCTGGCCTTATAGATCCAAACCTAGCCTTTACCAGTTTCCACAATGTCTCTAAGTCCTCCCTATCAAAACTCTTGAGCATTAGACTAAAGCTGATAAATACCTGAGATTTGCCATTAGCCCTTATAATCTCCCAATGCATTTTCCTTCCTTTTTGATAACTCTTCCAGTCCACAATACTTGTAGGCTTAGTAGCCAAAGGAACAACATCAATAGATATGTCTTCATCATCTGAAACAATTACTATTAAATCTTTAATCTCAGCCATTTCTTTGTCATCATCGTCTTGTTTCTCCTTTTGATCATCAAGCTTTTGCTTCTTTGACACCTCCTGCTTTAACTCTTCACCTGCCCTCTTTGAACTCCCCATCACCTCTTTTGTTTCCATGGGCACAAATGTGTTTACTTTCTTGAAAACATTATCAAATATCTCTTGAATCTTCTCAAAGCTCATGTTCTTGAACTGACTTGGTTTCCAATTATCCATATTCTTTAGATAAGTACACATTATTTGCCTTTGTTGTGTTTTGGTAGGTGGCTTGTTCGTCTTAGCTTCACCCCTCTTCTGTGCAAAGAATTTCTTCCTTTTTTCTAAAAACTCCATAAGTACCTTAGGTTTCTCTTCCTTTGATAGTTGCTCTTGCTCTTTTTGTTGTAGTCTTTGAGCTAGAAGAAAATCAGCATCACACTTGGCCTCTATATTATCCCATTGATCCATTAGTGCAATTTTCTTAGCCTCTTTCTCAGCTACAACTCTGGCCTTTTCTGCTATCAATCTATTCTCTTCCTCATACTCTGCTTGCAACAATCTTGCAACTTCTTCATCTGCTTGAAATTGTTCTTTTCTTGACAGAGGTTTCACTACAGGTTCTTCTATCAAGATACCCTTGCCATTACCCTGTGGTTGTTGGTAAACTGTTGTTGTTGTTGTTGTTGTTGAAGCTTGAGCCAAAGTAAGTTCATCTTCAGTAACTGTTTTTGTTGTAGCACTAACAGTTGTTTCTTTAGCAGCAGCACTAATTGGTATACTAGCAGTAGAAACATAAGTACTAGCAGCATTAACTTCAGCAGTTCCAACCATTAGCTTAGCAACCTCAACCGCTTTATCAACATCAACCCCATAAGTACTAACTAACTTAGCAGCATCAACATTCTCTTCAACCACTTTTTCAGCAATATTTTCCACTGCATCTTCAACAACAAACTCAACCCCTTCATCCATAACCATCTGCTTAGCCTCCCCTGTTGTCATGTCCTCATTCCTCCCCTGTTTGGGAGCATCCTCCCCCAAACTTTGCTCACCATCAAAGGACTCAATTCTAGCAGAAGTACCAAACTTGTATAATCTTTTGAGCTTATGTGTTCTTGACCACATTTTCCCTTCAAGCTTAACTACGCTTTTCTTCAAATATGTGATTTCCTTTTGTTGAGAAGATGTAACTGTCTGCAGATCAAGAACTTGTTGTTGTAATTTGGTACATGTATCCATCAAATTCCTGAAGTTTCAAACTACCCTCATCACTTCGGATTGTGTTACCTATCCCGAGAGGTAAATCATTGGGTATGTTAGGCATAGCCTCAAACCTAGTTTGAGCATCCATACCCCCCATGGTTTCCTGTTGGCTGGGACCATCACCTGAATTAGTTCCATGGGAACTAGACTCATTAGATGTTGCCTTGGATTGGGTCTTAGAGATGTTATTACTGTCCTGCTCTGCATCTAAGCTAGTAGCAGTAGTAGTAGCCCTTTCCAAACTGTTACCCCTCTCCTTATGCACAGCCTCATCTGCAACCATACCAGCACTAGACTGAGGTAACTCAGTGCCCTTTTTCTTTGTGATCCTACGGGTATAGGTCTTTTGAGCTTGTGAGGATGATGTTGCCAAAATGGTGGGTGTGTGATGGGTATCAGTGGGGATTACTGAACCTTCACCCTGGTTTTGAGTTTGTACCAACATTGTTTGAAACAATGGTGTTACATTCCCTGAAAAGTCTTTTCCCACCCTCCTCGTATTTGCAAAAAAAAAAAAATTTAGAATGAGAGGGTGCAAGATATGTTCTTTTTTGAGTTTTCTTCTTAGTAAACTGTTGGTTCATGAAAACTTGTAAACACCTTGGATACATATAAAATTTGTTTGCTGATTTATCCAAGTTCTTAACCATACCTTCAAAAATCAATTTAAAAAAATTAAACTTTTGGTCTATGGCCAAGCAGATAATGGCAGAGACCATAGAGCTGCTAAACTCATTCCAAGAAGTTGTTTTTGGACTTAAGCATTGTAAGATGGTATGAATTAAGAATTTCCATTGTGGGGAGAAGTTTGCTTTGAAAATTTTTAAAGAATCATATTTCTTCTCATACCCCATCAGTTCAAGATTTTCAAAAATTGTAGAATTAGAAAAACATTCAATACCTCCATCATCTACTAGGCAGAGATTTCTCCTTACAGACGTTTCAGTAATAATGATTTCCTGGCCATCTACAATGACATGAATTTGTACTTCCTCATTAACTGTATTGACCTTAGCAGTAGACCAAAATTGTTTAATGTGGGAAACATATATAGTAGGACTTACAGTTAATGCATACCTTATAGGGTTTGCATTCAAGAAATCAACAATTTCTGTAAATCCTTCACTTTCTTTTGGTTTTTGTGAGAATGCAATCATGTTGCTAGTATCAGCAAAAGATAGGTTCGACATTGTTGTGATTGATGGTGGATTTTTGCAATTAGATGATAATAAGAGAGTTAGGGTTTGTTTTTGAGAGAGTTATGTGCGCGTGAAATCGATTAAATGAATGATTTGGGGATTTAAACCCTTAATCGAATAAGTTACAAAACAGTCCCTCGAACAAAGCAGCAGTAGTAACCTCAGCAGTACTAAGTATGCCTAGCAGCATTAACGTATGCCTAACAGTAGTATCTTTTAGGCACCAGCACTAACTCCAATTCCACACCAATCTAATACTTTTCTTTTGCTTTTCCTGCAAAAAGTTAGTCAAAAAAAAAAAAAAAAAAAAAAGAAGCCACAAGCGATAACCTTATTCACAGTGATTATAAGATCATACTCAACAGCAGTATTAAGTATAACCAGCAGCACAAACTTAGCAGTTTTAAGTATAACTTAGCAGTACTAATTATACTTAACAGCAGAAACATTTAATGACTTAAATAATAGTACTAATCCTTATAAAACTTTACCAAAAGCATAAAGAGATCAAAAACTTTAAAGATTTAACATACTAATACAAGCAATCAAATATTAAAATCTACTTACATCAAAAGCTTTTGTAAGCAAACCTTCAACATTCTTGTCAGTATGGATTTTGACCATTTGAATTAATTTCTTTTCATTGCAATCTCTAATAAAATGATGCCTGATCTCAATATGCTTTGTTTTTTTTTTTAATGAAAAACAAGATTTTTAATTATGCACATAGTACTGTTATTGTCAATAAAGATTTTGGCATGCATAAAATTTGTTGGGATCCCTTCTAAATCATATCATAAATATATTAAGTATTAGAGAGAGAAAGATTATATATTTAGAGAGAGAGAGAGAGAGAGTAACTAGAGAGAATATAGAGAATTTCTCTATTCCATAAACAATCAACACCCTCTCTAATGAGAAGTTACAAGTATATATAGTCTTCCATGAGATGAGAATAAGGAAGTGTGCCGTGTTTACATATTTCACTAATTCAACATTAGCCTAAATACTATGACTAAACTAGATGGCACACTTCTACTAATATGTAGACTACATTTTTACGATTCTAACAAGCTATTACATGACCATATTACAAGACTCATTGACTCGATAATGATTGTCACTGTAAGCATTCTCAACAATCTCCCCCTAAGGGACGGTCAATGAGATCTCTCTTTGATTACATTTATGATAATCATTTTTGCGTTTCCAACAATCTCCCCCTAAAGGGTGATCATTGAGATCTCTTTCTATGACATGTGGGTTATGGGTCCTCTAATAGAAATGGATGATCATTTAACTTCTTTGATGCTTGTTGTCTTGAACTTTGAGTCTTTGTGCAATAGCTTTGCTAGATTCTTTGTTCCAATCATGCTTTGTGATCTTTGTTCTTCATTCTTGTTCTTGTGATCATATGTGGTATTCACCTGCCTTTCATCAACGTCTTCATAACTGGTGTCTTTACGTCTTTCCAACATGCTCATACTTCTTATTAACTTTGAGTTTCATACATTTGCAGTTCCCATTCTTTGACTTTGATCTTTGTCTCTTTACTTTGCAGATTCTTTGACTTTGACGCAGAATCATTTTGAACTTTGCTTTGCTTTGATCTTTGATGAGAACTTTCTTTGAACTTTACATAACTTTATCTTTCGTAATGTTTTTGGTATGAGCATGGGGAGCTGGAAGTGAGTTGATGATCATGGTGATGGTAACGGTCTCTCCTTAAGTACCTGTATGAAAGCAGTTAGCAATAAAGCATCCAGCACTTACAGGTTCGGACTTCGAGATTGTTAACAGCATAGTGTGAAAACTTTATCTAATCCTTGCCAAGGCCATTCCTGAATTGGATGCCCCTAAGAGGGCTTACACAGATACACCGAAGTGTATCAACGATTCAGGTGAGCCGCTAAAGTATACCGAAGTATCACTACACGACTGTAGACTATTTGTAACCACCGCGAACACTAAGTGTAACCCACAAGGGATTACCGAAGTGACCTGCTGTCAGGGCTATTTGATGTTGACCCTGGTAGGAATTTCCATTCAATCAATGAGAACCACAATTGTGAATTCCTTCATGAATGTTCTTGGTAGATTGCTAAGATCTTCGTAGGACTTTTGTTATTTACAACTGGTGTCCTTAATGTTGAACAACCAGTGTAGAAATGTTAAGTGTCCCTAAGAGATCTTTTGATGTATCTCGCGGCTCTAGACTCGATTTAGTGCATTTTGGTTTTAGTCATCGGAGGCGTGGAGCAGAGTGCCTCCTTTTCTATATCAACTCATCTCGGAGTGAGAGGTCGATAGATTATGAAGGGTTCTCCGTGAGAAATGAAACAAGTATCTTTTGAGAGTCACTTGAGTGGCTAGAAGGTTTAGTGCAGTGCGTCACTGGGTCCATGACGGCTTGTCTTCAATACCGGTGTCACCGTAGTGACATCCAGTAGCATATGAATTGAACCCGGTTTCTGCCCTAAGGTTGAACATTTGGAGGGCTATTTCTTTTCACCCTTTCATTTACTTTTCTTTTTAATTCTTCAACCCCTTCTTTCTCCTTTCATTTCTTTACTCCTTTTTTCAATCATACCTAAGCACTTTCTAGTTCTAAACTATTGGTATTGTCTATGGGTAGATCCCTCCAGTTCTGGCGGATCATAGGACGTATTTCCTATCCCTAATCACCTTATAACTCCATGACTATCCTAAGTTGTCATAAACCAGTCATTTGAAAATCTCTCAAAGCGTTTATGATTATAAAACATATTTTGTTAACACCTTGAGAGTTTTGCTTTTTCTGAAATACTCCCCCTTCACATGTGCTCATAAGTTTTTAAGATAAATTTGCACATGTCGGGTGGAGTTAGCACTTTTTGAATTGATTGATTTTTAATGAATATGACCGATTCGAGACACGCTTATATCACTAGTTAGACTAGCTTGAAATTATTACCCGTCCTGGTCATATTCAAAGAAAATCTCTCGAAAATGGTACACTCTACTCAGACAAGTCCTATTCGAGACACGCTTACATCACTGGATAAACCAGCTTGAAATTATTACCCGTCCAGGACAAGTCCTTTCTGTGGAAACTGTAGAGGGGGGGGGTGAATACGTTTCCATTTAAAAACTTAAAACTTTTTGTATCAAACACCCAATCAAGTGTGACGTAATATGAAAAGTGTCAACTATGGTCATATAACATCTAGAGATGGTATAAAGTAAACTACCACACAAACATAAACACACCATGATACAAACATAGTCAACACAATATAAGCAACAAAGCACACAAGCATAAACGCAATGCAAATATAAATATAAAGCGATAAAGAATAAAATAAAAGTAAAGAGATAAGTAAGAAGGCGCAAACCGGACACGATGATTTATAGTGGCTCGGTCACGAATCTCCTCTTCGCCCTACTTCACTCCCCGAGTACCCAACTCGAGAGTTACTTCACTAATCAACAAGCTCCCTTCAGGCGGAGAAAACCTTACACGTCGCTTATCCTATTTCCGACACTAAGCTAGATGTCGAATGTTAATCTTAGCTAGTACCAATCTACCACGATCTACCCTTGATCCACTTGATCAATACACAAGCCCACAAGCTACAAGAGATCTCCAAGATCTCAACAAGATCACAAGTGTAATACCTATAATTTCAAAATGCGCAAAATGACCAAAATGCCCCTACAATTTTAAAAATTGATTAAAAAAGCCTATAAATTACCAAATAAATTCCAAACCTTCGGGAATGAACTAGATATGAAGCTAAATAATTTTTGTGTTTACAATTTAACATTTAGAAATCTACAAAAATATACAAAGAATTAATAGGGTCGATTTTTATTATTTGCGTATTATTATTATTAATCCAAATTAAATTAAATAAATACAAAATAATTACAAATAAAGCTAGGAAATTATCAAAATTAGTATTTGATCTTAAATGCACTTTCTTGGGCCGAAATTCTTGTTCCTTCCCCTTATTTTATTCGGCCTATGATTTATTCTATATATACAAAAATACCGAAACCCTAAAACCCTTCACAAAAAATTCGATCAGCCTTTATTCGACTAGGGAAAATTCGTGTGCTATTTTTATGGTGTTCTACAACGTGTGAGGAAGCTTAGGAAATTGTTTGGAGGTCGTGGGATTCGTTCGTTGATCGCTAGTGTTTTTGTTTTTTTCGAATATAGCCTAACCGAGAGGTATAAATTCCATATATCCCTTTTACATGTTTGATCTTGCATGTGGCATTTTCTTATGTTCTTTAGGTCCTATATGTTCTAAATAAAATACATAAACAAAACCATGCATGCTAAATCGATCGTAATAATTTTAGAGGACAAAACGTGTATAAAATCCAAATTAAACCATACGATTTTTCTGGATGTTATGTTTATTTTATTTGGACCTTATATGAATAATATGACCTGGGAAAAATATTGGAACGAATTATAGAAGCCTAGATAAGTCGTGATTAATTTTAGTTGTAAACGGGTTTATGGAAATCGAATGAAAAAAAAAATAGAAAACCTAGGTAACGATATAGGTTTAGGGTTATTGGGTTAAATCTGGACATTTAATACATATTAATGATTGTGTAATGATTGGATGAGCTAGGGTTTATTTTTGCATATTAAAAGTGTTATACGAATTGAAAATAAAATAAGAAGAGTGTGTTTTGCTAACTTTGAAACTTAAGGGCTATTTTTATAATGTTAATTAGGTCAGTACAAAGGTGTAAAAATTATAAGATGAGGTCCTTATGTGTAAAATTTGCAAGATAATGATTTATTGGTTAATTATGGGTTCGAATTAAAATAAATTAAAAGGAGGGACTAAAAGTGTAAATTCTAGAAAATTAAGGTTTTCCTGTGTAAATAATGATATTAAAAGTGTAATGTAAAATTTTGGATATTTAAGGGGTTGATATGTAATTATTAATAAATTATGATTTAAATTGTAGTTTTGTAAATTAAAGGGACAAATTGTGTAAATTATGAAACTTGAGGATATAAATCATACCATATGTTAATTGTAAGGGTATATGCTGTATTTTGGTAAAATAAGGTGCTTGATGAGTAAATATAAAAATTGTGAGGGTTAAATTGTAACTTATGTAATTATAGGGATTAATTTGTAATTTAAATAATCAAAAGGGTATAAAGTGTAAATTGTGAAACTGAAGGGATAAAAAGTGTCATTCTGAATAATTTATGTAATAAAGATGAGTACTGGTAATACTTTCATTCTAAACCTTTAACTTTGATTTATTAGCATTTAAAATCCTAAAATATGTAAGGTTGTCATAATTAACCCTAAACTATCATAACTTGTTAAAATGTACACTATTTCCATAATATGCTTAATTATGACTTAACCTAAGTTAAAATACTTAAATCTTTCTAATTATGGGAACTTACTAAATAAGGAAACTTTCTAAAAATGGGAACTTACTAAATTTGGAAACCTGTTAAAAATAGAAAGTTACTTAAAATAAAAAGGCAAGCTAAAATGAGTAATTAAGAACCAATTGTAACTCTCTTCTACTCCTTTAGGTGTGAAGAAGGAGAAGTCTTGATCCGTTCAGTGCTTTCTATTCTTGTTTTGTTTGCATTCGTAATAAGGTACAGATATTCTGCCCTTTTCAGTAAGGTGCCTTCGTTTTCTTTTGATTCGTTGATATTGATTCGTATTAGGATTTCCCTAAGCCATTGCTATGTTCCCTATTCTTTGATCCCTTTGACTTTGATTAGATATGTACCCTTTGCCATGAACCTTTGATATTTGGACTTTGACCATGATTCGATGACATTAGACTATTTGAACCTTTGCTTTGATTTGGACCTTTGACCTTTCAGTTTGATACCCGAGCCAAGTTCGTTTCCTAGCCATGAAGGTAACATGGCCGTGTCATTGATGCACCAATGGCATGACTCCAGTGTGTTCGAGTGATGTTACACACCGTCCCCATATTGTTCGTTGCATGCACATTATATTTATTATGGCCTATATTATTGTTCGGGGGGCGTATGGATGCATCCTAGGTTCGTGTTCGTATTAGCGAATTTGACATGATATTATATTATATTGTTCGGTGATTGATGTTGTGTGCAATACACGTCCTTCACATCTGAGAGGACTCCCCTCTCTGGTTACTATATGTGGTTTGTTCGGGCTCGTGGAGGATTACTGATCCTTTTATTTCTTTTTCTTTTCATTTCATTCTTATTTATATTCTTTGCCTATGACTTATATATCCCAATGCACTAAACTATACATGTTCGTTTCAATTTGCTTTCGTTTTCGTTTCTATATATCTGTTCACTGGGCTTTTTAAGCTCAGCCGCATTTCTTTTCCTGCGGCAGGTATCTAAGCTAGAAGCTGGGATTTTGCTATGGGATTGAGAGTAGAGATTAGAAGAAGATTCTACCTTAGTTACTACCCTTATTTATGACATCTGTTAGACTGGATTTCATTTCGTTATTCTTTCCTTTGGATTATTTATTATCATTTGAACTTATGTCTTTGCGTAAGCCGTGTTGGCTGAGTTCCTTTAATGAATTTTGTTTAAGACTTCCACTGTGTATTATGTATGTATGCTTTGATTTGACACCATAATGTGATGCTTCTACCCTTGTCGGGTTGGGGTGTTAAAATTTATGGTATCAGAGCCCAGGTTTGCGACCTGTAGTACATAAGTCATGGCCTGTGAATCATATGGACCCTAGGATTTGACCCTTAGGACTTAAGATTTGACTGGTGAGGATTTGGGTAGACATTAGGATTCTGTTTCGTCTTTCCATTCGTGCTTAATCTCCCTATCTTTGCTAATCATTTTCGTGATCGTTCAGATGGTGACTACGCGTAATACCGATTATCGTAATGGAGAGGATGGCCCTGATTTCGAGGCCATGATAGCCGCTGCTATGGCTAATGCTCTTCCTCAGTTGGTGACCCAAATCACCAATGACATCAGAAATGGTGCGGGTTCATCAGGAGGAAATGGTGCTGGTTCATCAGGTGGTGGTGGTGACGGTGCTCCACCTGCTGGTATTCATGTTTGGATCGAAAGGTTCAATAAGCTCAAACCTCTTTCTTTCCGGTCTGCTGCCACTCCCACAGAGGCAGAGGATTGGATCACTCATGTTGAGAAGCTGTTCAGAGTCTTGGGTTGTGCTGACGAATTCAAGACACGTTTGGCCACATTTAAATTTGAGGGTGATGCGCTGAGTTGGTGGACAGCGTATGTTCAGTCACAGGAAGAGGATTTCGCGGATACTTGCTCATGGGAGGATTTTTGTGGCATATTTTATAAGCAGTATATTCCGGTGTCTGAGCAGCAGAGGTACGAACGAGAGTATTGGACTATTCGTCAGTTGGATCGAGAGTCGTCTAGGGAGTTCATGCAGAGGTTCATGAGGTTGGCTAGTTTTGTTGGGCCAGATGTTACGGGTAATGCTCAGCGTCAGGCTAAGCACTTTAAGTGGGCATTGAAGAAGTGGGTATTGGATCGTATTGTGAACACTGAGTATGAGGATGTTGCTGCAGTTGCGAATGATGCCCGTAACATTGAGTTGTTGCATGCTGCTGAAGGAGGTTCGAATAAGAGAGACAGGGATGGAAATCGTGTGGACTTCAAGGGACAGGGTCGTCAGGACCAGAGGCAGGATTATAGGGGTCATCAGGACCAGGGATATGAGCAGAGAGGTCGTCAGGACCGGGGATATGATCAGAGGCGCCAGGATTTCAGGAGTCAGGATCAGCGAACTTTTGGTAGGAATGGAAATGACTGGCAGGGTCAAGGTAGTAGCAACCCGTGTCAGCTCAGAGATCAGTCGACTCGGGGTTCGCAGCAGAATTATCATTTGGGTTCTTCTGGTCAGAAGAAGTCTTTTGAGGCGTTACCTCCTCCTCCTCTTTGTACTACTTGTGGGAAGCCTCACCCGGGGGTTTGCTACAAGGCTACTGGTGGGTGTTTCACTTGCGGCTCTACTACTCACAAGGTGAGGGATTGTCCACAGGAGAAGCGGATTGCACCAGTGAATTCGTCTAAGTCAGCTCCCACTTCAGGTCGTGTTTTTGCCACTACTAGTGATCAGGCGGCGAACTCTTCAGGTACCATTACCGGTTTTCTTTACATTGGTGATCGTATTGTTTTTGTATTATTTGATACCGGTGCCACGCATTCCATCATATCTAATTCGCTTGCAAATAAACTTAATCTAACCCCAACTCCATTAACTAATCAAATATCCATTTCAAACCTAATGAAAACCCATGTAATCATTGATAGAGAATATGTGAATTGTTCCCTACGTTTTGATGACGGTGTTCGTCCCGCAAACTTGCTCCCGATCGATATGATCGATTTTAACGTTATTTTAGGCATGGATTGGTTGGCTGCTCATAGGGCTACCCTTGATTGCCATGCCAGAGATGTGATCTTTGGCAATGTTCATCAACCCGACTTTGTTTATCACGGTTCCCAACCTCTTAAGTCTGTTAGGATCATCTCGGCTATGAAAGCCAGAACTTTGATTTCCCATGGTTGCCTTGGTTTTCTGGCATCCATTAAAGATACCTCTTTGGAAGTTCCGAGCATTGAGAGTCTTCCTATCATTCATGATTTTGCCGATGTGTTTCCCAAAGAACTTCCTGGTCTTCCTCCAGCTAGGGAAGTTGAGTTTAGTATTGATCACGTTCCAGGTGCTGAACCTATCTCCAAAGCTCCTTATCGTATGGCGCCCATTGAACTAAAAGAGTTGAAGGAACAGTTGCAAGAACTCTTGGAGAAGGGATTCATTCGACCAAGTGTCTCTCCTTGGGGTGCGCCTGTTTTGTTTGTAAAGAAGAAGGATGGAAGCATGCGTCTCTGTATTGACTACCGTGAGCTTAACCGTATCACGATTCGTAATCGTTACCCTCTTCCGCGCATTGACGACTTATTTGATCAGCTGCAAGGGGCGAAACATTTTTCTAAGATTGATTTGAGGTCCGGTTATCACCAGCTTCGGGTGAAGGAGAAGGATATTCCCAAAACTGCGTTTCGAACTCGTTACGGTCATTATGAATTTCTGGTTATGCCTTTTGGTTTGACCAACGCGCCTGCTGTTTTTATGGATCTTATGAATCGAGTATTCCACGAGTACCTCGACAAGTTCGTTATTGTCTTCATTGATGACATCCTTGTGTATTCGAAATCTGAGGAGGAACATGAGCAGCATCTCCGAATTGTTTTGGAAATTCTTAGGCAGCAGAAGTTGTATGCAAAATTTTCTAAGTGCGAGTTTTGGTTGAGTCAAGTTGCTTTCCTTGGTCATATTGTATCTGCTGATGGTATCACCATGGATCCATCAAAGGTTGAGGCTATCACCAAGTGGCCGAGACCTACCAATGTGACAGAAGTTAGGAGTTTTCTGGGGCTTGCTGGTTACTACAGACGGTTTGTTGAGGGTTTCTCGCGTTTGGCTTTGCCATTAACGCAATTGATGAGGAAAGGAGAGAAGTTTGTTTGGACAGAAGAGCGGGAAAATAGTTTTGAAGAGCTGAAGAAGAGATTGGTGTCTGCTCCTATTTTGACTCTTCCATCAGGTTCTGGAGGTTTTCAGATATATAGTGACGCGTCAAAGAAAGGTTTGGGTTGTGTTCTTATGCAGCACGGGAAGGTTATTGCTTATGCTTCGAGGCAATTGAAACCTTATGAGGAGAATTACCCGACTCATGATTTAGAGTTAGCTGCTATTGTTTTCGCATTAAAAATCTGGCGGCATTATTTGTATGGCGAGTCATGTGATATCTTCACTGACCACAAGAGTCTCAAGTATATCTTCACCCAGAAGGAACTTAACATGAGACAGAGACGGTGGTTAGAACTTCTAAAGGATTATGAAACGAACATTCAGTATCATCCGGGTAAAGCTAATGTTGTTGCCGATGCTCTTAGTCGAAAATCTGGAATGGTTGCCAGTTTGGAGATAGAACCTCATATTCTCAAAGACATAGAATGTTTGGACATTGAGTTGTGTATTCGTCGCGATGTTGGTTATTGGGCTAATCTTAAGGTTGAGTCTAATCTTATCCTACGGATAAAGGAAGCGCAGAAGGATGATGGTGAGCTTTGGTCTGTGGTTCAGAATGTTGAAGAAGGTAAGCAGACAGAGTTCAGTGTAGATGATTTTGGCGTGGTTTGGTTTGAGGATCGTCTTTGTGTTCCAAATGATCCCGAGCTTCGTGAGGCTATTCTATCTGAGGCACATAGTTCCCCATTCACTATTCATCCTGGTTCCACCAAGATGTACAGGGATCTTAAGCAGCATTTTTGGTGGAGTGGTATGAAGCATGATGTAGCTTCTTTCGTGTCTAAGTGTTTAACTTGTCAGCAAGTCAAAATTGAGCATCAAAGGGCGAGTGGTTTGTTGCAGCCTTTAGAGATTCCGACATGGAAATGGGAAGAGATTTCTATGGATTTTGTATCAGGGTTACCTCTTACCAAAAGAAAGCATGATGCGATTTGGGTAGTTGTTGATCGACTAACCAAGTCTGCTCATTTCTTACCTATTCGTATGGATTACCGTGTCAGTAAGTTGGCGGAGATTTTTCGACAGGAGATTGTTAGACTTCATGGTATGCCGACAGCTATTATTTCAGACAGAGATCCGCGGTTTACTTCTCGTTTCTGGAAAGGGTTGCAGAATGCTTGGGGTGCACATCTTAAGTTTATTACGGCTTTTCATCCGCAGACAGATGGTCAGTCAGAAAGGACCATCCAAACCTTGGAGGATATGTTGAGAGCGTGTGCTTTAGAGTGGACAGGAAGTTGGGATGAGTATTTGTGCTTGGTGGAGTTTGCCTACAACAACAGTTGGCATGCGAGCATCCGAATGGCTCTATATGAGATGTTGTATGGGCGTAAGTGTAGAGCGCCAGTTTGTTGGAATGAAGTGGGTGAACGTCTTATTGAGGGTCTGGAAGTTATTGAGATCACTAACGGAAAGGTGGATGTTGCTAGAGAGAAATTGAAAGAGGCTCGTGCTCGTCAGAAGAGCTATGCAGATAAGCATCGTCGCGACTTAGAGTTTCATGTTGGAGATCGTGTATTCCTTAAAGTATCGCCGTTTCGCGGGGTTAAACGTTTTGGGATCAAGGGCAAGCTTAGTCCTCGATTTATCGGACCATTTGAGATTCTTGAACGTATTGGAGAGGTTTCTTACCGTTTGGCTCTACCGCCTCAGTTATCGCATGTTCATAACGTCTCCCATGTATCTCTTCTGAGGGGATACAATTATCATCCTTTGCATGTGGTATCCTATCCATTTGATCAAATTCAGCTTGATATGTCTCTTCCGGAAGAGCCGGAAGCTATTTTGGATCGTCAAGAGCGAGTCATGAGAAATAAAGTTATTCCGTTCGTAAAGATTCTTTGGAGGAATCACCCAGAGCGTGAGGCTACCTGGGAAACCGAGGAATCGATACGAGCCAGTTATCCGCATTTCGTATTTTGATCCGGTATGTCTTTGTTTGTTTTCTGTCCTATTTCATTTCCGTTTCTTTGCAAATTTCGAGGACGAAAATTTTCTTTTAGAGGGGAAGAAGTTGTAATACCTAAAAATCCAAAATGTGCAAAATGACCAAAATGCCCATACAATTTTAAAAATTGATTAAAAAAGCCAATAAATTACCAAATAAATTCCAAACCTTCGGGAATGAACTAGATATGAAGCCAAATAATTTTTGTGTCTACAATTTAACATTTAGAAATGTACAAAAATATACAAAGAATTAATAGGGCCGATTTTTATTATTTGCGTATTATGATTATTATTATTAATCCAAATTAAATTAAATAAATACAAAATAATTACAAATAAAGTTAGGAAATTATCAAAATCAGTATTTGATCTTAAATACACTTTCTTGGGCCAAAATTCTTATTCCCTCCCCTTATTTTATTCGGCCTATGATTTATTCTATATATACAAAAATACCGAAACCCTAAAACCCTTCACAAAAAATTCGATCAGCCTTTATTCGACTAGGGAAAATTCGTGTGCTATTTTTCTGGTGTTCTACAATGTGTGAGGAAGCTTAGGAAATTATTTGGAGGTCGTGGGATTCGTTCGTTGATCGCTAGTGTTTTTGTTTTGTCGAATATAGCCTAACCGAGAGGTATAAATTCCATATATCCCTTTTACACGTTTGATCTTGCATGTGGCATTTTCTTATGTTCTTTAGGTCCTATATGTTCTAAATAAAATACATAAACAGAACCATGCATGCTAAATCGATCGTAATAATTTTAGAGGACAAAACGTGTATAAAATCCAAATTAAACCATACGATTTTTCTGGATGTTATGTTTATTTTATTTGGACCTTATATGAATAATATGACCTGGGAAAAATGTTGGAACGAATTATAGAAGCCTAGATAAGTCGTAATTAATTTTAGTTGTAAACGGGTTTATGGAAATCGAATGAAAAAAAAAATAGAAAACCTAGGTAATGATATAGGTTTAGGGGTATTGGGTTAAATCTGGACATTTAATGCATATTAATGATTGTGTAATGATTGGATGAGCTAGGGTTTGTTTTTGCATATTAAAAGTGTTATACGAATTGAAAATAAAATAAGAAGGGTGTGTTTTGCTAACTTTGAAACTTAAGGGCTATTTTTATAATGTTAATTAGGTCAGTACAAAGGTGTAAAAATTATAAGATGAGGTCCTTATGTGTAAAATTTGCAAGATAATGATTTATTGGTTAATTGTGGGTTCGAATTAAAATAAATTAAAAGGAGGGACTAAAAGTGTAAATACTAGAAAATTAAGGTTTTCCTGTGTAAATAATGATATTAGAAGTGTAATGTAAAATTTTGGATATTTAAGGGGTTGATATGTAATTATTAATAAATTATGATTTAAATTATAGTTTTGTAAATTAAAGGGACAAATTGTGTAAATTATGAAACTTGAGGATATAAATCATACCATATGTTAATTGTAAGGGTATATGCTATATTTTGGTAAAATAAGGTGCTTGATGAGTAAATATAAAAATTGTGAGGGTTAAATTGTAACTTATGTAATTATAGGGATTAATTTGTAATTTAAATAATCAAAAGGGTATAAAGTGTAAATTGTGAAACTGAAGGGATAAAAAGTGTCATTCTGAATAATTTATGTAATAAAGATGAGTACTGGTAATACTTTCATTCTAAACCTTTAACTTTGATTTATTAGCATTTAAAATCCTAAAATATGTAAGGCTGTCATAATTAACCCTAAACTATCATAACTTGTTAAAATGTACCCTATTTCCATAATATGCTTAATTATGACTTAACCTAAGTTAAAATACGTAAATCTTTCTAATTATGGGAACTTACTAAATAAGGAAACTTTCTAAAAATGGGAACTTACTAAATTTGGAAACCTGTTAAAAATAGAAAGTTACTTAAAATAAAAAGGCAAGCTAAAATGAGTAATTAAGAACCAATTGTAACTCTCTTCTACTCCTTTAGGTGTGAAGAAGGAGAAGTCTTGATCCGTTCAGTGCTTTCTATTCTTGTTTTGTTTGCATTCGTAATAAGGTACAGATATTCTGCCCTTTTCAGTAAGGTGCCTTCGTTTTCTTTTGATTCGTTGTTATTGATTCGTATTAGGATTTCCCTAAGCCATTGCTATGTTCCCTATTCTTTGATCCCTTTGACTTTGATTAGATATGTACCCTTTGCCATGAACCTTTGATATTTGGACTTTGACCATGATTCGATGACATTAGACTATTTGAACCTTTGCTTTGATTTGGACCTTTGACCTTTCAGTTTGATACCCGAGCCAAGTTCGTTTCCTAGCCATGAAGGTAACATGGCCGTGTCATTGATGCACCAATGGCATGACTCCAGTGTGTTCGAGTGATGTTACACACCGTCCCCATATTGTTCGTTGCATGCACATTATATTTATTATGGCCTATATTATTGTTCGGGGGGCGTATGGATGCATCCTAGGTTCGTGTTCGTATTAGCGAATTTGACATGATATTATATTATATTGTTCGGTGATTGATGTTGTGTGCAATACACGTCCTTCACATCTGAGAGGACTCCCCTCTCTGGTTACTATATGTGGTTTGTTCGGGCTCGTGGAGGATTACTGATCCTTTTATTTCTTTTTCTTTTCATTTCATTCTTATTTATATTCTTTGCCTATGACTTATATATCCCAATGCACTAAACTATACATGTTCGTTTCAATTTGCTTTCGTTTTCGTTTCTATATATCTGTTCACTGGGCTTTTTAAGCTCAGCCGCATTTCTTTTCCTGCGGCAGGTATCTAAGCTAGAAGCTGGGATTTTGCTATGGGATTGAGAGTAGAGATTAGAAGAAGATTCTACCTTAGTTACTACCCTTATTTATGACATCTGTTAGACTGGATTTCATTTCGTTATTCTTTCCTTTGGATTATTTATTATCATTTGAACTTATGTCTTTGCGTAAGCCGTGTTGGCTGAGTTCCTTTAATGAATTTTGTTTAAGACTTTCGCTGTGTATTATGTATGTATGCTTTGATTTGACACCATAATGTGATGCTTCTACCCTCGTCAGGTTGGGGTGTTACAACAAGGATCTACCCTCACTTGACCCGATCTACCTGATCTACCCTTGATCCACTTGATCAATTACGCAAAACCAATGGCTTCAAGAGATCTCCAAGATCTCGACAAGATCACAATGATCTACTCCCACTTGACATAATCTACCTTATCTACCTTTGATCAACTTGATCAACACACTAGCGCACAAGCTACAAGAGATATTCAATATCTCTATAAGATCACAATGATCTTCCCTCACAAACTCTCAAAAGAAAGATAGACTTGATGCATACTATGATACAATCAGGTGTGTAACAAATGTTACAAGTGCTCTACCTACAACTACAACACTTTGTATCATCTTGGATACCTTGTGTTCTTCTCTTGCACTAGAAAAGGAATGAAGAGGATCTCTTAGTGGGATGAAAGAATCACTCTTAAACAAACTAAGACTCTCTAAATGATCAAAGAAAGTGATCTAAGTGAGGAGGGATTAGACCAGAGAAAACTGACTGAAAAAATCAAGTTGAAAGTGTAAAATGGTCCACTATTTATAGGCAAGGAGAAAACTAGCCGTTATAGAGGGACGGCACCACTAATTGTCATACGGCACCACTAAATTTAGTGGTACCGTCGGTACTTTAGTGGTACCGTGGACGCTCCTCCATTTGTTTTTAGTGGGGAAGGTTTATTTGGGAATGTTTGGAGCTGTTTGGGGGGAAAAATGACCGTTGGGATTTTTTAAACTTATTTTACAAAATAAAACATTTCTTTTTAATTCAAAAATAATTTGTAAAATGTATTTTTGAAAAAATGTTTTGTCACATTAAAAATGTGAAGTTTAGAGAAAAATATAATCCTTTGATCGTTTGTCAAGTAGTAGATTTGTTTGTCCATACCTTGAGAGATTTACGTCGTGATGGAAATCTACGACTTTGTAGAAGCATACTTGAGATGTCGGGAGGTGTTGATGTAAGTATGCATAGATGATTTGTGTTTACAAGTAACTTGCACATTTTACGTTATGCGTTACAAGTTACATGTTTGTCATTATTAAAACTGAAGAAACCGTTTAGTTTAAATATCATAATATTTGCACTAACAATCTCCCCCTTTTTGATGATGACAAATATGTAAACTGTAACACATAGTAAAATGTAAAAGTTACTTGTTTACACTCCCTTCTCCCCCTTTTGTCGAAGCAAAAAGGTAGTTGCCTCTAGCTCTCCCTTGAATTTACTCCCTACTCCCGCTTATTGCACTACTTTCCTTTCTCCCCAGAAAGGCGAGCTTGCATCATCCGTGTGAAGTCTTCCATCACCACTTATGAAGACGACTCCATGCTACGTATTCAAATACTCCCGAGCTCCCCTAGCTCAATGCTCCCCTATGGTGATTGAATCCCCTTGTTTATTCACCTTAGTATCTAGTAGATCCATGGATCAAATTCTTACAAAGGCTTTTCCTACATCAAGGGTTAGCTTCATGCAACATAATATATAAAAGAATGGGAGCAGCAATATAGGGATATAATACACATAGCAAGACATGCAAGGGTTAAACTATATTAACACGTAAGTGTCACAACCCAAAAATGTGTCAAAAAGGATAAAGATCAAAAGGAAAGCCTAAGAAAGTTGAACGCCACAAAAAGATAAATGCATATTGCAATTCAAAGACACTTGAGTGTCACAACCCGACCGACAACCTAAGGTGTAATTGTTCAATCAATCACACTAACATGAACATGATTCGTTCGTTGACTTACACACAAAATGACTTCTTCCAAGTTGTCATTGGGAAGGCAAGTTCTAACAAGCCTTTTGAACAACATAATCATCTACCTAAGATGATTGGTGTTAGGATGGTTTAGATTAATATATCGTTTGCACTGACAATGAGATGCATGATATATTTCAAAAGAAAAAAAAATTGTGCATGTGATCCTAACAGGATTGGGGGTGGATATCACTAACGGGGTTGAGGTAACGAAGTTCTAGATTTCTAGTTTGGATGATCCTAGTTGTGTGTTAGAGATAATTTGGTGCATGAAGGGTTTCGTGTGATTGTGAGGATTGAAGGTTGTTGAACTAACTATCACTGTCAAGAGTGAAGTGTAGCTAAAAGGTTTGAGTGGGATTGATATAAGGGTTGAAGGTTTTGAAACTAAATATCACTGTCAAGAGTGAAGTTTAGTTATAAGGGTTGAGTGTGAAGATGAGATGCAAGATAAGATTGCAATGGTGAGGCCTTATATAGGCAAGAGTTGTGGGATTCGAACTAAAGTTGGTGGTGGTGTCCTATGGTGTAGTAAGGAAATCTTAGGGTGTATGTGAGTTTAAATTTTTTTGCAGGTTTGAGGTTAGGGATGCAGGGATCTAGAGGGAACTGTGAAAATTCGTCAAACATAGGCACACAACCACTAAATACCACACGGTACTATTAAATTTAACGGTACCGTGGCCTATTTAATGGTACCATGACCTGGAAGTCACGAATTTTCCTGTGCAGCCTAGTTCTGGGCAGCTAAAGGGAAGTTTTCTAGGGAATAAGAATCTTATTTGTGTGTTCTTGAGAGTGTTTGTTGAAAGACTATATAAGTGTGTTTTCGCTCCCCCTTAATCTATGACCATCTGGACAAGATGTGTGAAAAAAAATAATAATAAAGAGGAAAACAAACGTTGACAGAAGCGATGAGCTTAGTAACGTCATGACAAGTGGTGGATAGCATACAATAAACTTCACCTTTGAAGTCACGTAGCTCTTCTCGATCATTGTGAATATTCATAGAACATTCATATGATAAGGCATGTGATCACGTGGAGATATCCTAAGGATTAAGAAGATAAAAACTTCAAGGTTGTGAGGTTAGTAATAAGGTTCTAGTTGGGTTATCTATATTGATGAAGAAGGGTTATCTCAACTTATCCTAGCGGTTCTTCGCTTGAAGTGTGAAGAAGATGAGTGGGATGCGGAAGCATTAGTAGTGTAGAACTAAGGTTGAAAAGTATAGATAAGTTGAGAAGATAATGGATACGGAAGTAACCAAACATATGGTGTGTTTAGTACCAGGTGAAAGTGAAAGGGGAAAAAACTAAGGAATCAGAAGATAGATAGAATCTATTCTGATAGGAGACGGTTCTGGTTCAAGACTACATCAAGTGGGTTTCGATAGTGTTTTTGAAACAGTGAGAATTGAAAACAAGATAAACTATCTCAGCAGACAACGGTCCGACGGTACCGTTAAATTTTGCGGTACCGTCCCCTATTTAAGGGTACCGTGACCTGCTGAGGTCAGTTTTGACCCATAATTAGATTTTTGACAAAGAAATTTCACATATGTTGTAATTTTCTGGACTTTAGATTAAAGGAATTTATACCAAATAAATTCTTTTATAAATGAATCCAATGGGATTCGATGAACGTTGATCGAGAACGAGAGATGGCATTTAATTGCATTTCGCAAATTAAATATACTTTAAATATTTCGAATGAAATATTTAAGTTGTCTTTGGAGTTTAAGAGGATTTTACGAATAAATCTCGCTGATTTAGTGAGACTTTTCGACACGAGGAGAGAATTTATACCTAATAAATTCTTGAACGGTACTGGACGAGCAGAGATGATTTTTATATTTCCGGGGAAATTCATAGGTAGTCATTAGAGCAATGTGAAGGATGACTTAATATTTCCAGTGAAATATTTAAAAACTCATGAGACGAGACACAGGATATGACTTGACATTTCCAGTGAAATATCTAAAAGTCATGGGACGAGATAGAGGGAATGACTTGATATTTCCAGTGAAATATCTAAAAGTCATGACACGAAATAGAAGAGATGAACACAATATTTTCAGTGAAATATTCAAGTGATCATACGAGGAACGTGAGAGATGACTTAATATTTCCAGTGAAATATTTAGAAGTCATGAGATGAGACACAAGGAATGACTTGATATTTTCAGTGAAAATACTAAAAGTCATGGGACGAGATAGAGGGAATGACTTGATATTACCAGTGAAATATCTAAAAGTCATGAGACGAAATAAAAGAGATGATCTCAATATTTCCAGTGAAATATTTAAGTGATCATACGAGGAACGTGAGGGATGATTTAATATTTCCAGTGAAATATTTAGAAGTCATGAGATGAGACGTAAGGAATGACTTAATATTTCCAGTGAAATATTTAAGTAGTCATGAGAGGGATTTAAAGAATGACTCAATATTTCCAGTGAAATATTTACAGAGTCATGAGACGAGACGCACGAGATGACTACAATATTTCCAGTGAAATATTCAAGTAGTCATAAGAGGGGTACGAGGGATGACTTTAATATTTCAAGTGAAATATTTAAATAGTCATAAGATTTATGGAATATGTTCCATCATTCCTAGACCTAGACGAAGATGGTTAGAGGATTCTCGTTTGAGAGGTTTGGTTGATTTATGGATTTCGATGTGCTTCGCACGTGAGTGTTTCACGGGGTTTTGAAAGATGTAAAGCTAGGCCTATGGTGCTGATTCGCAGCAGGGTTTGGGATCTTAAGACGTGTATATTCACACGAGGATGAAAGGAATTACTAATCACTTATATAGTAACTCGTGAGTCCTTTGTCACCCGAGGGTAGATGTTAGCTTTTAGCTTTTGGATGAGCGTTTTAACATTTGTTGTTAAAAGGCTTGAATATGATGTTTCGGATATGACATTTAACAATTGCGATCGCAAGTTAAACTTACTTGAATATTTCGGATGAAATATTTAAGTTGTCAAACCTACTCCGAGTTCTACTAGGTTTGTATCTAACCTTCCCATGACAAAAGGGTGTATTACTTGGAAGAAAGCGAAGTGATGACCAGGGAATTAGGACAACTTTGCGACTACTTTAACTTATAGGTTTTGACACTAGTGTATGACTATATGACTTCTAAGGGTTCATAGTGATAGGCATACCTAATTCCTAATGTGTTAAAAGGACATAGTGTGGGTGCAAAATTTACAAGCAAATCATGTAAAATGCACATAAGGGATAAATGCAAACATCATGCAAAACATGATAATCATTTAGCATTTAAGATCATGAAGACATTTAATCACATCTTACGAGAACATGTTATCATTTTGAAACACATATGTGGGATGCAAGCAATCTAGGTTTGCTAAGGAAGATCCTAATTACTACTTGTTCAAAATGAAATCCTAACGGGAGATAAAGTTCACCGATGTAAACTATCTCTAGTCAAATGTAGGAATGAAAAATTTTCAAGTTAGAGAATGAGTATGAGACTATCACTAGTGGTGCTCAATTCAGGCTAAACACAACCATTTTTACGGGTTATACCACGAACCCAACTTCTCTCCTGGAAGCAATTCAACCGTTAGGTCAAATTGAATTTCTAGTGCGATAGGTTCTCCAGTAGTCATTCTCATGTTAGAAAAATTCAAATTCCTATATTTGCCTATCGAAGTATAGCAAAGATGATATTAGCTTATTTCGCTAATACATGGCCTAATATGACTCAACTAACCGTATTTTGAAAGTCGGTTACAAAGATGACATGTCTTACACAACTTCTAACAAAGGCAAACAAAATGTTTTAATATCATGTTTGAGATTTAGAGGTAATTTGGTAGAGATGGTGCATTTTATGATCTCTTGGATAACACTTTTGTTTGTTGAGTTGTTGCATGTTATTTTAACATGATTTAGTTTCCTAGAACCAAGAGATGCTCTAATGTGCTACAATGTAGAATCTACTACATCGAGAGTGTTTCAAGAATGCTCCTTTGCATATCTTGAGAGAAGAATCTTGTAAAGGTTATTTACCTCAATAGACCTTGTGAGTATTATATTTGAAATTAGACATATTGTATATTTCAACAAATATGCTTTTCTAAGAGGAAACATATCACTCTTGCGAATGCTTAGTGAAACAAGTATTTTAGTTCATGACCAATTTTACTTGTTTATGCAATGACACATGTTGTATTAGGTTATTATTCAACTCTAATATCCTATATTTGTTAATAGGATGCAATGTATTCTCTTGTAACATAACCATTCATGTTACAAAGAAAATAAGATGCATAGGATATAAGTTATCCATTGTCAATCTTTTGATAAGAGAAATACATGTGATATTCTCAAAGATTGATGACTTACATAATAGTTAATAACATATTATGTGTGACACTTTTACTAGACATGTGAATTTGAGTGTTGAGTCGTTCATGAGCAAAGTTTACATATGTTGTTTGTTTGCTCGTGTTTGGTTTTTCAGAAATGACACATTTACTAATTGCATTGTAATGTAAATTACTTGTATATTTCGGATGAAACATCCAAATTGTCAATCCTACTTAGTTGTGTATTTTATGCATCTTTTAAACATATTAGTTTAATGTTTGGAACACAACCATTGGACAAGGAGACTCAATATGGCATCTTCAACACAAGTGTGAGTTATGATCCGATGCATATTATTTTCGTCTTGAGAGGACGTCATTATTTTCATAACAATCGAGTGTGATTGAGTATGTAGATTCAAGATAATATATTTCATCATATTTTGATGTTATCTTGAAGCTAGACAAATAATGACTCCAATTTCATGTCCATACTCGAAAACTTGTCAACTAGATTCGATAATGATATCAATCATAATTTGAATAATGAATTGATATGTACTCGAAATCTTTCTTGACCCTCACGATCACTCCTTTTAAAAAAAAAAAAAAAAAATTTAAGTAATGTATTCCATTTATTCTAATACTAGTTGTATGTGTGAGGTTAATGACATATTAAGTTACTACTTCGATATTGTCATTTATTTTTATTTGAGAAAAACTATTTATATTATTAAGTATAATATTCTTAGTTTTTCGACACCTCATTAGTATAAAAATAATTATCTTAACTATTTTTATACAACATACGTAAAATACTAAATGTTTAAAATATTTTGTATGTGTGTTAGATCAATGCAAGTTTAATGCATTTTCTTTTACTTAAATGCTAATGTATTAATATGATCTTTTATCTTGTTTAGACAACACGTGGCCAAGCAAGACAAAATGATGTAATATTTTAGAGATCATGTTACGGATTTTATGAAAGTGTTAAGTATTTTGGGGTGATATACTTTTTACACTTAAACCTTTGGAAAAATAATTGTGTAAGACAATATCTTTCGACACACATGATCTACCAACTTAATTTCTATTCCTAAGAAAGTTACTAAACCATTTTAAAAACTTGCAACATATGCAAGAAAAATGGTCTATGCCAATATGCAATGCAAACTAATTACTTAATATAGTGCAAGTGAATTAGCATGAGCCTTATAAACGCATAAACCGGAAAACAAATAGCAACAAGGCATGAAAGACACTTATGCTTATAGATAAAATTAGCACAACTAAAGATAACAATAAGCATACAAAAGTATTAACTAACAATAATAAGACACAAAGAAAAAAACAAATAGACATTTACCATAACATACAAAACTACTTATCGTCATTTTGTGTATTAAGTATAACAATGTACACTTAGCTTGATTTTATTTGACAATGAATTATTTTCCACTCCATTTCGAAATTTGATCAAGTTTAACACTTTGAAAATATGAATACATCAATGTGTGATGTTCTCTTTGTAATTTGACAAAAAATTTGTGCAATCAGCATGACCGGAAAGGACTCTCTGTTATGAATCAAATACTCTCATAAATTTTACTTTACAATCATTTTCTTAAAGTATTTTTATATTAAAGTAGACTCAATTACGTTTAAAATTATAGGTGGCACGACTCCTACGGACTTACGGTTGATTTTATACGAATTTTTGAAAATTACCCAATTCTGAAAAACAGACGAAGGTACCGTTAAATTTAGCGGTACCGTCCGTATTTAATGGAACCGTCCGTTATATTTAACGGTACCGTGACCTATTATTACAGTTTTGAACAAAACCAACCGCATCACTTTACGACTCGTTCTATAGACATGACCGGACACTTACAAACTCTTTTCTTATATTTATTTAAGAAAACCTTCAAGCTAGTATGACAAAGTATACTTAACAACAAAACTTGTAAGTATTAAACAACTAAATACTTTTCATATTTTATCACCGTCATAGGTAATTTGATACATGGATCGTACTCAATTTTGAAAACCATTTGTTTTAAAATTTTGAGCGAGCTGGCTCTGGAACCAATTGTGGAAACCGTAGAGGGGGGGGGGAATACGTTTCCATATAAAAATTTCAAACTTTTTGTATCAAACACCCGATCAAGTGTGACGTAATATGAAAAGTGTCAACTATGGTCATATAAAATCTAGAGATGGTATAAAGTAAACTACCACACAAACATAAACACACCATGACACAAACATAGTCAACATAATATAAGCAACAAAGCACACAAGCATAAACGCAATGCAGGTGTGTTAACTCCTGTGAGAGGTGAATCATTGAAAATTAATGGATTTGATGTCTCTTTACCAATAGCCATTACTACTGGAGTAGCCAATGTTTAGGTGTGTTAGACCATGGTACATTGATAACCATCTGATTTTTAGGAAACCAGCAATTGTAAACGGATTTGACTTGTCTTTACCTGCAGCCGTTTGCTCAGGACTAGCCAATTCTTGCGTACATCAAACCATGGTGAATTGAATACCAAATATGGATACCAATTGTCTTTACCACAAACCATACTTTTGTGGACTAGCCAATTCTTTGGATACCATAAAGGGTTACATCCATGGTGAATTGAGAACCATTCCAACTCTCAGGAATGAACCATGGGTGAGTTGAAGTACCCTATAGCTTTGTGCAAGCTATTACAGCTATCAACGGATTTGATTATCACACCAGAGCCGTACCCTCATGGTGAGCCAACTCTTTCTTGTCTGTGAGACATGGTGAGTTGAATACCATTTGATGTGTAGGTGTAAACACCAACACTGTACCTGCAAGGGTGTTACTCAAAACCAACTTATTAGCACACAAAATATACAAGAAGTTTTTTTTTTTTTTTATATTTTTATTGTTATTTTTAAATGAACTAAAAGAAAATAAGAAACAAACCAAAAGAAAAAGAAAGAAAATAAGAAAAGAGAAGAAAGAAAGATATACAACAACAACAAGCCTCCCCTTAGGCTTAAACCTCCCCTTAATCTCAGCACCTAAGGATTGAGCATTCCAATATGAACCACCAGATAGTTGAATCTTGGACCATCAAATGCTTTAGTCAACAGGTCAGCCACATTCTCATCAGAGTGTATCTTAAGCACCTGAATGAGATGCTTCTCATAAGCATCCCTTATGAAATGATGCCTAATCTCTATGTGCTTTGTTCTTTGATGAAACACTGGATTTTTAACAATACAGATGGTACTTTGGTTGTCAATGAAAATTTTAGTGTTCATGAAGTTGAACCCATAGTCTAACAATTGATTTTGCAACCAAAGGACCTGTCCACAGCAACTAGCAGCAGCAACATACTCTGCCTCAGTAGAAGATGTAGCCACAATAGTCTGCTTCTTGCATTGCCAAGAAACCAACCTTCTTCCCAAAAACTGGCAACCCCCAGTAGTAGATTTTCTATCAAAGTTAGCTCCAGCATAGTCACTGTCACTATAAGCTTCCAGCACAAAAGAAGAATCCTTTGGGTACCAAAGTCCCAGCTTAGGCTGTCCTTTTAAATACTTGAAGATTCTCTTGACAGCATTTAAATGGGAAGTCAAAGGTGTAACCTGATGTCTAGCACAAGCACAGACTGCAAACATGATATCAGGCCTTGAAGCTGTCAAATACATCAAAGAACCTATCATAGACCTGTATAAGTGAACATTTACAGCATCATCAGGTTCAGTATTGGATTTAGGCTTTGAAGCTTCATAAGGTGTTGTTGCAGTCCTCACACTTTCCAAGTCAAACTTCTTAAGTATGTCATGAACATACTTTTCTTGGCTGATGAAGATACCATCTGGTCGCTGTTGAACCTGTAAGCCCAAGAAGAATGTCATCTCCCCCATAGCACTCATTTCAAATTCACTTTTCATTAATTCCTCAAAATCCTTACACCAAGCTTCATTAGTGGAACCAAAAATAATATCATCTACATACACTTGTACCAAGATGATATCTTTAAAATTCTTCCTTATGAAGAGTGTTTTATCTATTGTTCCTCTTCTGTAACCATGTTTAAGTAGAAAGGCAGACAACCTGGCATACCATGCTCTTGGTGCTTGATGAAGTCCATAGAGTGCTTTCACCACTTTATAAACCAAATCAGGATGTTGTGGATCCACAAATCCCTGTGGTTGAGTAACATACACTTCCTCTTCAATACTTCCATACAGAAATGCACTCTTCACATCCATCTGATAAACCACAAACCCCATAAATGAAGCAAAAGCCAAAAACAATCGAATAGCTTCAACTCTTGCTACTGGTGCAAACACCTCATCATAGTCGATACCCTCTTCTTGTCTATGTCCTTGAGCTACCAATCTAGCTTTATTTCGAACCACAATTCCCCTAGCATCCCGTTTATTCTTGAGAATCCATTTAGTTCCAATTGCATGTTTTCCTTCAGGCAATGGTACTAATACCCATACTTTCTGATTCTTGAACTGCTGCATTTCCTCTTGCATAGCCTCAACCCAATCAGAATTATCAAGGGCTTGAGCTACACTACTTGGTTTAATTTGAGATAGAAAGCAAGCATAGAGGCAATGAAGATAGTCAGTGTGATTTCTCCTTAACTGTTCCTGAATATAACTGAGAAAAGCAGATTCTCCAAACTTGGATTGACTTAACCTGCTTCTTGTTTGAACAGGGGAATTTAGATCACCAAGAATCAAAGATTGAGGATGTACAGTGTTAATCCTCTTGGTAACAACAGGATCTACTTCATAGGTTGTGGCTTGATTAGTAATAGAGGGATTTGCTTCACCATCATAAGAAGAGTGAGTGAAAATTCCAGATCTTGATTGATGATGAGGATCATTCAGCTTAGCTGCTGAAGAGAGTGAATTTCCAAGATCAGATGGACTTGGGAATCTAGTTGGAGGCTCACTGAATCCCAATAAATCAACAGATGGAGTAGACAAAGAAGCAGCAGGAGTGGTGACATCGGCAGGAACAGCAGATGTATCAGCAGTAACAGGTGTACTACCAGCAGAATTGACATCAGCAGGAACAGGAATACCTCCAGAAGAATTGACATCAGCAGGAACAGGAATACCACCAGCAGAAGCCATTTGTCTTCTGACTTCAGCTTCAGCATTTCTCAATAGCTCCACTGTTTCCTGTGAAAACTCAGAACCAAACTTTTCAGCAGCTCTCTTGGCATGATGTTCTTGTCTTTGAAGTCTAGCAAGGTCTTCTGCAAAACTTGAATCATCTTCAGCCTTATCAGAAGTATCTTTGAGTTCTGTACCTGAAAAGTGGTTAGAGGGAAAAGAAGGAACAACTATGGGTTGTTCATCACACTCTGAATCAGACTCATCATCTGAGGTACCTGCATTGTTAGATGGATAAACATGTGTACCTACAGATTGATTAGCTTTATATCTAGAATAGCCTAATGAATCAGTCAGATAATCCAGGTCAAAATACCAGTCATGACCCGCACCCTGTAAATTAGGTTTGTCCTCTAGAAACCTTAAATTGAGTGTTTCTTCTACCCTCTTAGCAGACAAGTTATAAACCCTATAGGCCTTACTATGAGCAGAATATCCTATAATGAACCCCTCATCTGCCTTCTCTTCAAATTTACCTAGGTGATCACTAGTATTCAAGATAGTTACATGACATCCAAAAGGCTTAAGGTAACTAATGTTGGGAACCTTTCCAGACAAGAGCTCATAAGGAGTTTTGTTGTGGGGATTAGTAATAGATACCCTATTCAGTACATAGCAAGCAGTGCTTACTGCTTCAGTCCAAAACATGGTAGGCAACTTATAGTCAGCTAGCATAGATCTAGCTGCTTCTATAAGGGTCCTATTTTTTCTTTCTGCAAACCCATTTTGTTGTGGGGTTCTGGCATTACTATAATCTCTTTTAATCCCCTTATTCTCACAAAATTCAATTAAATTAGAATTTTTAAACTCAGTTCCATTATCACACCTTATAGCCTTAACCTTTCTATTTAGCTGGTTTTCAATTAAGGTAATAAAATCCCTAATCACAGAATAGGTTTCATTTTTAGTACCTAAAAAGAAAGTCCAAGAAAACCTGCTAAAATCATCAGTAATCACCAGACAAAAATACTTATGGTCTCTACTTCTGATAGAAGTTGGACCAAAAAGATCCATATGAAGCAGTTGCAGAGGCTCAGAGATGGTGCTCACAGCAGTAATGGCCTTGTATGAAGCCTTGTGTTGCTTTCCTTTATTGCAGGCAACACAGTTGTGTTCATTTGTGAAGGTCTTGAAAGGGATCCCTTGCACTAAGCCATTCTTTGCCAGCTTGTTGATAGTCTTGAAGTTCACATGAGCCATTCTTCTGTTCCATTTGTTTGCTTCATCCACAGAAGCTTTTGCCACCATACAAGCAAGTTTACCCTCAGGCTTAACATCATTCAGATTGAAACAATACAGGTTGTGAGTCCTTGGAACTTTGAGTACTATCTCACTTTCATCAGGCATCTTGAAGTCCTTGGAGAGCACAAGACAGTCAGTCTCAGTGAAGAGAACCCCATTCTTCTTGTCACATATTTGTGAGACAGAGAACAAATTGAAGTTCTTGAGTTCCTTCACATAGAGAACATTCTCAAAGTCCAGTTTAGGAGTCTTAATGGTTCCTTTCCCTGTAATCTTTCCATCACCTCCTCCAAATGTCACAGTTCCTCCATGCAACCTTTCCAAATTTCCTGTCATACTCCTTGAACAACCACTATCAACAATACCTACATCTTTACTCTTAAAAGGAATGTCCTACAGAACAAAAATACATACAACAATGTTAGATACATGGGAGGCCCAAGTCATTACTGACTTGGGTCTGCCTTGTGGATCAATAAAAATTAAACCATGGAGATTGATGAGATCCACCATTGTTCTTGGACCCCATTCTCATATATTGGTTATTGTTTCTCCAAGAACAACCTGCTGAGTACTTAACAGCAGTTTCCCATCTTGCCCCTCCCATGTGTAAGGTGTCAAAATAAACAGGCCACATATCATTTTGAAAGTAAGTGCTAGTAGGTCTGTAGTAAGGTCTAGCAGCATTGCTTCTCCAACCAGCAGGAATGGACTTGCCAGCAGCAACCGGCTTACCAGCAGGAACTGGCTTGCCAGCAGCAACAGGCTTACCAGCTGGAATTGACTTGCCAGCAGCAACAGGAGCTCTACAAGAGTTTGCTGCTTGTGGAATATATGGGGGAATTTCATTGACATTGTTCCACACAGACCTATTTTGACAAGCATATTTACCCATATGTTTTTCATAATAGTCACAATCTTTAATAAGATGATCATAACTACGACACACAAAGCAAGATTTCTTTCTAGGGGATTTTTTCTTAACATTATATTTCTCATTGCAATCAGAAGAATTCAAACCAACACATGAATCAAAATTATCCTTAACAAAATTAAAATCACAACCATAACTGTTTGAAACAAAACCAAAACTAGGAACATTATTGTTTTTAACATTATCAAAAGAAACATCTTCAGCTCTTTGGGATTCATCAGTAGTCACTTTTGAAGACAGATCTTCTGATTTTATTGATGCCGACTTCTCACTTGATCCACATGTGGCATAGTCATCAGTCTTGATTTCTTCAGATTTGTCACTGTAAGAACGAGAGACAAATTCATTAGAGTCACAATCAAGATCAGGCAAGTTCTTTGCCTTTTTGCCATAAGTCATTTGTGAATCATCAAAGTCAAGGTCAAGGGCTGAGTGGATAGGGACAGGCTTGAAAACACCTCTTATAGGTGGAGGAACTGCATTCATCCCTCCTTCCTTAACAAACTTCACAGGAATTTGATAATCAACTTCCTTAGGGGTAAGGTCAGATATTCTAGGGTTATATTGCCCAACATCATATCCCAACCCTTTCTTACGCCAACCAGACTGATTACCATAGTTAACAAGATATTTTTCTGATTGTTGCCATGAATTTATCCTAGCCACTTCACTATCCAGTTTACCCTTTAAATCCTGATTTTCTAATTTGATCTTAGCAACTTGAGATTCAGAATATTTAAGTTCATTAGTGGTGTTTTCTAAATCTCTCTGTAAAACCCTTATTTTCTCTTCATAAGCAAGCTGATTTGCTTCATGCCAAGCCTTTTGTTTTTCCACTGTTTTAAGAGCCTTTTTATAAGCTTGAATTTCAACAAATAGTTTATTATATTCATGCTCAATCTCATCAAACTCCCTTTTTAACTCAGTGTATTTAATTTCACTATCCTTTTGCAATTAAGTATATTTAATTTCACAATCAAAAGGACACTTAAGTACCTGAGATGGATGGCCCATCATTCCAAATTCTCCAGCCACATGTGTCTCAGCTCTATATCCAGCAATCATCCCATAAATTCGTGAAGCTCCAGTGTCCACATGTTGTTCCCAATCCAGCATTGAATCCACAGACACTAGGGCTTTGGCTTCCTCTGGCTCCAATTCTTTCATTCTGAATGCCGAATACCTTGTTCTGTCATCAACTTTCTTGTCTTGGCATTCTCTGGCAAAGTGACCTATCTGACCACATTTGAAGCACTTCACATTCCTTTTGTCAAACCTTGCACCTTCCCTTCCATTGAGATTGAGCTTCCTCCCTGACTGTTGGTCAAACCTATTAACCTTTAATGACAGCATAGCCAGCTGCCACTTGATGTCCATCTCCTCCAAATCAAATTGATCAATTTGATCAAAGTCATCATACATAAATTGTTGTTGTGGAGTACTTTCAGCAACAAATGAATGAAGAATTTCCTCAACAACATTGTCAGTCCTTGATTGAGATCTTGGTGTTGCAGGAGAATAGGAAACAGATGAAGATGAGGGGTTTGGGCTATCACCATGAGAGACCTTGTTAGTGCTGGTAGCACTAACAAATGCAGTATGAGTAGGTGTATGAGATGAATAAGTAGAAACCCCTTTGATATCAATCTCTAAGGTCTTGAGCTTGTTGTACAGATCATCAAAACTTAGGTAATCCAATCCACCCTTGGCTTTCAGGGTTATGGAAACTTGAGACCAGGATAGAGGTAAAGCCCTCAGAAACTTTGTGTTGCAGTCTTCATTGTCTGGTCGAGCCTGCAACTGATTAAGTTGGCTGAGGATCTTGTGAAATCGATCATACCCTTTTTGAATTCCTTCATCCTCAGAGATCTTAAACTCCTGGAATTCCTGCTTAAGCATGGATTTCCTCATCTTTTTGGACTCCTCATTCCCACCAAATCTAGCTTTTACAGCAAGCCAGATTTCTCTAGCATCATTCAGGTGATGAAAATCACCCATGTGATCCTCTGGGAGAGCCTGAAGCAAGAGAGTTCTTGCTTTAGTTTCCCTTTGCACAGCCAGCTGCTCCTCAGCTGATGCAGGAGGGAGAATCATGATGCTCCCATTCCGATCTCTTCCAATTCTCTTCTTGTTATTCCCAGTGAGGATAACATTCCAAAGATGGTGATCACTGTTGGAGATCCAGTACTCCATCTTCATAGCCCAGACTTCATACTCTTCCTTCTTGAGATATGGGAACTTAGCATTACTGTTGGACATAGTGGTTGTAACAATTTGTTGTTGAACTTTTGTGGGTTCAGGTTCTTCATTGTTAATGGTAGCGAATTCAGGGTTTTCGTCGCCCATTGTGAAAGGGTTTAGAGAGATTGTTTTGAGAACTTTTGCTTCTTGATCAGAGATCCTCATGAGGCTCTGATACCACTTGTTGAATCTAACACACCTGCTAGATCTTTGAGCCTTAGTGGATCGGTAGGATGCCTATGTAATCACAAGCACACTACAAGAGAATCTCTGAGTACGAACTAGAAAAGAAAAGAACTTAGACTATGATCCTCTATGGATCGTATAATGAACTAAAGATATTATTATTGAAGATTGTTAAGTCATAGAAGAGATATAAAACTCATAGACGGGTGTTCCTTTTATACTAACAAGAAACCCTAACCCTAACCCGTCATACAAGAAAACGTGTGAAGAGATAAAAATGATCTCTTCTAAAAATAAATCTAACAAACATTCTAAACATACGGGATAACAACTAACAAAACCCGCAGCAACAACTGCTATCAGCAGAAACAAGATAAAACTATCAGCAGCAATGAACTTCAGCAGGAACCACAGCTATCGGCAGGAACCAGCTTTACACTATCGGCAGCAACAAGAAATATCTTATTTCCTGAATTCCTAACAGCAAGCATGCTTTTATTTACAATAGGTAAAATACTACAAACGCAACTATTCATGTAACTGTAGCAATCCTCACATATTCTTGTAACTGCAAGAAAACCCAAAATCTTGGGCTGAGAATTTTTGGGTGGTGATACTGGATTCGCAGCTGTTCGATCTCAAAGGGATGAAAATCTGAGAGAAAATGAATAGGGTGGGCCACCAATAATAAAATTGGATTGTTGTAGACGGCGGTATTTGCATCAAACAACTTGTGATACCATCCTTTTTAGTTTAGTATCTATCTTTAATGAAACATAGATGGGCAGCAAACCTGAAAAGATGCATAAAACAAAGGTTTTTGAATGATAGGCATTTAATGAAGACCGGTAAATTCTGTAAATACAAAAGAGCTTATCTATCGAACGAAATGTATAAGTTCCATCGATTAATCTGCTACAGATCAATGGGCCCAATGCATATTGTTAGATAGATCTGCTCTAGTAACAGAGTTTTTCAAGATCAAGGTGAATGTACGATGTTGTGTATGGTCATGTAATTTTGCAATGGAAGCAAAAGAGAAACATAATTACTGCTTCTAAGACCTTTAACCTAGAATGTGCAGCTATGTTGAACTTCTATACTGATTTATTAACATAAACCGTTCACCGATGTTTTTTCCAGTCTCTTTTTGGAAGACTTTTACAGAATTAGCAGACACAATTCATGAAACACGTTTGATATGGCTAGTTATATTTAGAATCTGTAATTAACAAACCTGTTATAATAAAGGCGAATGCATACCTTACTTTCTGACGATGTTTTTAGAACTTGGTATATGCATCCAATTATAACAGATTGATCCTAAGTAGGTACGGTGAGATGAGGTAATGCAGATGATATAGCTGCACACGAATGAACAGAAAAACATAAAATTAATTAAAGTAAGCAGTTATGTGAAATAGAAATTTCTGAATATGGCAATAATAGGTCAGCCGAGTTTGCATATGAAATAAGCAATTGCACAAAGCTGGATAAAACAAAAATATAAGCCACATAAGATTCAACATATCTAAAATACTAAGAAAGCACAAATGGTTGTCTATATATAAAAAAAAAGAACTGAGATAGTTACTTTTGGCCACAAAGCTGTCACATACCTTATTATAAGCAAGGGTTATTGACAAATTTAGAGTTGAAGAACCTAGCAGCTGTTGGATATACATAGTGTATTAGGACGCAAAAAAAAGGAAAACTCACCGGAACCAGTAAATTGTAGCAGCACTTATCTTTTGCTGATCTCGTTATGAGTGGCCAATGCAGTTACTGGTTGTGACCAGGTAGGTACATTTTATTAATGCTAAAAAAATAATACTAATTTGAGGGTGAAAGCAACAGCGGTTATAAAGTTTAAGCAAATAAACATTGCGAACTGCAACTGCATTTTACATACCTTGAATATATGTGGGTTGCATTTAATGAGAACAGCAACGATAAATGGTGTACACTGTGTATCGTTAAACATATTTGTAAAAATCGTTGGACAACAATTGGTGTTCCATTTGGCACTGATCTTCCAAAATTCCATCCTGTTGTTGATGAGCGCGAAAAAATCTCGGGATGGCAATCATATAAAAGCCGGTTATCATTTAATATGCTTTAATTATACAGAAGTGAGAGGAAACGGAAGATGACAATGTAACCTGCTGTTTCTCATATTTGTCGAGCAATTGGGATCAACAGCTGAGTAAAAGCATATGCCAAATATACAGTTTTTTTAAGGTATATATCTAGTAGTTATTAGGAGAAGTTATGCAAACAATATTTGACAAGCCTCTTTGTTAATATCAGAAATTAAATGACAACTATGATAAGTTTCGTGGTTGTCAAATAGGCGAAAGTGTAATTATTTTATTTGCAAAATAAGGAAAATAACCTGCTATTGATATTCTAATTACGGCAAGACAAGTATATTAAAAAACCAAGAAAAAAAAAACAATATTTGATTAAACCCAAGCTTGAATCTGCAAAGAGTTACCTTATATTGTGGAGAGCAGTAGACATCTTCTTTGGCCTCCTGTTTGGTTTATTGTGCTAGTGTATTAAAGACGTATATCCACCAGTTATTAGGCTCAGATTTGAAAAGAAGCAGAAACAACGGTAGGTTGCACCATGGCCGCAAAGAAATACGGTTGCATAATATTGCCATCCGGTTCTTGCCTGGCCAAGTCCTGCAAACAATAGCTGGCAACCTACTTCATTTGAATCTGAATTTAGATGGCAATCATCATAGCCTTGATGGATGTTTGTTTTAATATATTAAAGGAAGAACCCAACAGCTGTTGGATATACATAGTGTATTAGTAGGGAAAAAAAAGCGAAAGCCATTGAAATATGTAAATTGTAGTAGCACTTATCTTTAACGTTTGGCTTGCATTTAATCAGAACAGTGATGACAGATGGTATACATCGTGTATTGTTATTATGGGAGGTTTGCGTAAACATATTTGCAAGAGTCGTTCCACAACAATTGTTCATGAACAACATGACTGAATTTGTAAAGATCAGTGGCAAATGAAATAGGATGATGCGAAAAAGTAATTTGCACCAAATCATTTGCCACACCATCCTCTTCCATTTGGCACCGATCTTTCAAAATTCCATCCTGTTGTTGATAAGCGTGTAAAAATTCGAAACCAGAAAAGTGCAGGCCTCCGATTTGCAAAATAAGGAAAATATCTTTTGAGTAAGAAAATCTGCCAAACAATATTTGATTAAGCTTAAAGTTCAATCCGCAAAGAGTCACCTTATATTACGGAGAGCAGTAGACATCGTCTTTGGCTTCCTGTTTGGTTTATTGTGTTGGTGTATTAAAGACGTATATCCACCAGTTATTAGGCTCAGATTTGAAAAGAAGCAGAAACAACGGTAGGTTGCACCATGGCCGCAAAGAAATACGGTTGCATAATATTGCCATCCGGTTCTTGGCTGGGCAAGTCCTGCAAACAATACTTGGCAACCTACTTCATTTGAATCTGAATTTAGATGGCAATCATCATAGCCTTGATGGATGTTTGTTTTAATATATTGAAGGAAGAACCTAACAGCTGTTGGATATACATACTGCATTAGTAGGGGAAAAAAAGGGAAACTCATTGGAATATGTAAATTCTAGCAGCACTTATCTTTAACGTTTGGCTTGCATTTAATCAGAACAGCGATGACAGATGGTATACATGGTGTATCGTTATTATGGGAGGTTTGCGTAAACATATTTGCAAGAATCGTTCCACAACAATTGTTCATGAACAACATGACTGAATTTGTAAAGATCAGTGGCAAATGAAATAGGATGATGCGAAAAAGTAATTTGCACCAAATCATTTGCCACACCATCCTCTTCCATTTGGCACCGATCTTTCAAAATTCCATCCTGTTGTTGATAAGCGTGTAGAAATTCCAAACCAGAAAAGTGCAGGCCTCCGATTTGCAAAATAAGGAAAATATCTTTTGAGTCAGAAAATCTGCTAAACAATACTTGATTAAGGTTAAAGTTCAATCCGCAAAGAGTTACCTTATATTACGGAGAGCAGCAGACATCTTCCTTGGGTTCGTGTTTGGTTTATTGTGTTGGTGTATTAAAGACGTATATCCACCAGTTATTACGCTCAGATTTGAAAAGAAGCAAAAAGAATGGTAGGCTGCACCATGGCTGCAAAGAAACACGGTTGCATAATATTGCCATCCGGTTCTTGCCTGGCCAAGCTATGCAAACAATATTTTGCAGCCTACTTCATTCGAATCTGAATTTGGATGGCAATCATCATAGCGTTGGTGGATGTTTGTTTTGATATGGAAAATAGGGATAAAAAGTATAACTGTTAACCAATATTTGGTTTGCTGATATGAAAATATATACATAATAATTAAGAAAAACAGGAATAAAACCGATGGTTTTAAAGATGATATGAAAAATGGAACGCCGTATGTATTTAACTATAACAGCAACCACAGATGATGTACATCACTTGTCAATATTAGCAAATGAAAATCACCTGCAATTTTTTTTTCTGATACTAATATTTTATGCTATGTATCTCTTACGTTAAGCTTGTTTCTACATGCTTATACCTGCAATGCGACAAAAGGTCCTGGTCAACAATACGATTTCAGTCAAAAAGATAGATGGGAAACAAAAGAGGATGGTGCGAAGAAGTAATTTGCACCAAATAACTTATCACAGCATTCTCTTTTGCTTCCCATCTATCTTTTTGAATTGTATCCTATTCATGACCAACACCTTTGGTGGAGTTGCAGGTACAAACATGCAAAAAAAAAACTTATCATGACAGATACAGAGCATCAAATGTCAGTATCAGCAAAAATAAAATCCCAGCTGATTTTCAATTGCTAATATTGGCATGCGATGTACAACATCTGTCGTTGCTATTATGGTTGAATGCATATGACTTTATTAGTATTAGATTCTTTTCTAAAACGATTGTCTAATATGTTCAATGAAAACTATAAATAACAAAGGCAGTTATCAGGCTCAGATTTTGTAATCAAACATGGTGAAAAAGATGTATGATCAACCATCGGCGTTAACAAAAACGGTTGCACAATAATGCCATCCAGTCATCGATATGTCAACCGGTGATCATAATCTTTGAATATTGAGTCTGTTAGTTTTAGAAAATATGGTAGAATCATCATAGCCTTAGCCAAATTGAAATAATGTTTATTATATCTATTATACATTTATGGCGTGACCCATCCAATGTTTATTACACTAATATTGTAAAATTGGAACATGAGTCAGTCAGTTTGAATGAGCAAGAGCTCCAACCATAGTTCTGAAACTCAAATACCTGTGCATATATTTTAGACTTTGCAGCGTATGCAATCGTAGAAAACAAACACGGCTGCATAATTATGCCACCTAATGTTTGTGACAGCAACTGCTATTAGCGTCATTTTTTTTAACCAAACCGCCTGAAAAACAGGCACAACCCAGCATCACTGCAAACAGACATCAAAAGTAGCTGCATGAAAGCATATGTTAACAAATAATATAAACTGTGTCAATGTAAAATGGTAAGGCCTGGCTACCTACGGATGTAAGGTTGAACGCCGAACATTAGGTAACGGCTAAAAAAACGGCAGTTGATCATCATAAGGCATTAATATTTTTGACGAAAACAAAATTGTCATATCCACATACTAAACAATTTTTTTTACGCAAACCATCACTTATCTCATCTATAAATTTTGTTAGATACGTATTCACCATGGTTGCAAGCACAACTCAAAAGTGTGCTGCCATCCGATTGTGTGAAACGACACCTACACCAAACCACCACAATGAATAAGCCAGAGCAAAAAAACAAAAGCACAACTCAAAAGCGCGCTGCCATCCAATTAAGCTAAACGATACCCACACAAAATCCACCCAATCAATAAGGCAAACAAAACAATGAAAATAGATCAACATGTTTCATTGGCTATCATAATTGCAAAACAAAAGCCATACTAAACAATTTTTTTTACGCAAACCATCACTTATCTCATCTATAAATTTTGTTAGATACGTATTCACCATGGTTGCAAGCACAACTCAAAAGTGTGCTGCCATCCGATTGTGTGAAACGACACCTACACCAAACCACCACAATGAATAAGCCAGAGCAAAAAAACAAAATCATAACTCAAAAGCGCGCTGCCATCCAATTAAGCTAAACGATACCCACACCAAATCACCCCAATCAATAAGGCAAACCAAACAATGAAAATAGATCAACATGTTTCATTGGCTATCATAATTGCAAAACAAAAGCCACAACACTGAAAGAACACTGGCACATAAAAATATTTACGACACAAAATATCCTCTTATGGCCAATATCATTTCAGGGAAAAAAAATTTCTTCCAACACAACAACAAAAAGCCGGGAAAACCAAATTCAGAGAACAACCACAATGCATAAATAGCCTCAAACGAAAAACAATAACAATAATGAGAAAAAAAATATTAATGATCAAATACAACAGCAACACAGAGAAAGCAACATCAACAATTAACTATAGTATGCAGCAGCAGCAACATTGTCATCACAACAGCAGTTGAAACCAACGAATATTGAAAGGAAGAAGTCTAAATGAAGATAAAAAAGTCAGCTCACCAAGCAACATCAGTCTTTTGTAAATATAGGAACTTTTAGCAGCAGCTGGTAGCAGACAATATGGATCCAAACATGTTTATGGACCACCTACACAAACATGCCTGGAAACCACTAACGAAATAGTAGTCTTGCAAAAAGAGGTCGAAACTTCATCAGGGTTGCATAGAAACCTGGTTGCATGATAGCAAATGCTCTACCATGCCATCCAGTTCTTGCCCTCGCAAGATAATGTTCAGACCTCCAAAGCCCAACAACTGTAATGTGACAAAAAAAATTATAAAAAGGTTTAAAAAAATTAAATAAAGCACAACCTATGTAATAAAACAACAATAAGACAGCACAAAACGTGAAGCAGCAAATCAACAAATAACGCCACCGCAAAACCAATACAGCTAACAAAAAAAGGAACGCACCAACACAGTTAAATACGACAACAAATAAAGAATTATTGCAAAAAAAAAACACAACCTAAAGTTTGAATAACACCTTATAACTAAGCATTACCAGAAACAAACACTTTTTCAAAAACCAATTCGCAAACACATCAAAGCATACAAAATACCAAACAAATATCGTAACACAACCGATTATGCTAAAAACCGAAGTATAACAAATAATACCCACAAAAAGTTTAAACATCAACTGACGAAATTAACAACAACAACAACCGAAAAAGCCATTGCCAATCCAACACCAGATCCAAAAGTCTGGATATAACCAAACGGCTAACTGTAGATTAACAACCAAACATAATAAAAAAGCAGAACCTACAATGAAGGACTGTATGCAGCAAAAGGTTAAACATCAACTGATGAAATTAACAACAACAACAACAACAAAAAAAAATCCAAACAACCAGATCTATAATGAGTTCGATCACAAAACCTATTGGCAAACCTAAATCACATGCAAAAGTCCGGATATAACCAAACCATTAACTGCAGATACAACAACAACACAAACAACCAAACATAACAAAAAAACAGAAATCAAAGCACCCATTTTTTTTCGGGAACAAAAAGCAGAGCAGCTAAATTAGATCCAAAATTAGACCCAAAAGTGTGGTTATAAGCAACCTAATAACTGTAGCAATAACAAATGTTCTAAAAAGAACCACACATTTAAAAAATTAATAAACACACTATTCATACCACTGTATGTTGGTCCATAAATTGTATATGGATCACTAAGTAGTCTTGAATACCTAGTAGATGGTTAGGATAAATCCGAACCAATCTAAGTGAGAAACCCTAAGTGATTATTAATGTTAATGCGGAATCTTAACAAGAACAATTGAGAACACAAGCAGGGATATCACTAACTTCGTATATTGATATTCACTATGATTAATTCGTATAACTCACACACGAACTAACAACCTTTAGGGATCCTTTTATAACACAAGGAAACCCTAGACGACACAGAAGATATACACAAATCTTCTATAAAGATACATACACGCATTGTATCTTTTCCTAACATAACTCTAACAAACTTTCCTATCTTCACGACCAGACTTAACTCTATAAGTCAACCAGACTTAACATGTACTACCAGACTTAACTTTACATAACCAGACCTAAATCACAAACAGACCTAACTCAGTAAACTACCAGACCTAAGTTGTCTGCTCTTGATACGCATCATAATTCCCAACAATCCTCCCCTAACTTGATCTTCATGCTTCATGAACTTCAAGTTCTTCTGATTTAGCCTTCTGAGGATTGAATCTTGAACACTTTGAAATATATTTAGGTCTTGTTCCTTTCTAGCAGCTTGAATCTTGATAAGCACTTCTGATATGGTCTTTGCAGCAACATTGACTATATGTACATCAATTCATATTAAGTTTCATATCTATTCTCATCACTTCCAGGTGTGTTAACACCTGTGAGAGGTGAATCATTGAAATTTAATGGATTTGATGTCTCTTTACCAATAGCCATTACTACTGGAGTAGCCAAATGTTTTGGTGTGTAAGACCATGGTACACTGATAACCATATGATTTTAAGCAAATCATCAGCTTATCAACGGATTTGTTAAGTCTTTACCAAAAGCCGTTTGCTTCTGGACTAGTCAATTCTTTGATGGAAAAGCACCTCATCATGGTGAATTGATTACCATTTATGGTTTTCCACAGCCTTTACCACAAGCCATAACCTTGTGGGCTAGCCAACTCTTCACTTATCTTAGATATGGTGAGTTGAATACCATACAATTTTTGGCAAATTGTCAGCCATAAACGGATTTGAGCAATCTTTACCTGTTAGCCGTTTGCTCAGGATTAGCCAGTCCTTATGTAGATGAGACAAGGTGGACTGATAACCTTTTGATGTGTTAGTGCAAAGCACCTCCACCAAGTGAGAAGTTCCAATAGTCTCACTTAACAACTTGTGAAAATTCTTTCAAACCCCCTTAGGCTACATCCTTCAAAGACTGCTTCTTAATTAAATCCAATAACATCTCATATCCTTCATCCTTTTTACTAGCATATAACTTTTTGCTCATCATTTCCTTGCAAACACTTGATGATAAAGGATATTCCACCTCTGCAAGCATATAAATATCAACATTCTTTAATGAAACACAATGTACCTTGCAGGTATGAAAATATCTCCAGCTGACAATGTTATGTTCTTCAGGAAGTTTCCACACTATATCAGACTCAGTTGGTGGCTCAAACATCACCTTCAAATTTCCCCAAAAGACTCTTTCAAATTCATCTTCAGGTGGATGATCTCCATATTTAATATTCACCAACTGATAAAGTTCTTGAAGATCCTCCCTATTCACATCAATCAAAATGCCAGCAAAATTCATATAAACAATGTTAGAATTATCTTCCCTTATTATTTGATATGCAGCCCTTCCACCAGTCATGATAAGTTGATACTTGACAACCTTAGTAGGTTCCTTAGTGCTTTCAATAGTCCCCATTGTGGCTCCTTCAGATGAAGGATCTTCATCTAATTCTTCTTCAACAACTACTTTCTTGGATTTACTCTTCCTTTCCAAACCTTTTCTTCTTTGAAACACAATAGGCTTAATTACTTCATCTTGCACTTCTTCTGTTGACTTACCAGCTTCAGGTTATGTATCAATCACTTTATCAGGTTCAATGACTAGTTCAGTCTCTTTAGCCTTTCTACCTTGAAAGCAATATTTCTGCACATCATCATAATCAGTAGCTTTGTAACCTTGATCTCTCTCAAATGCCTTGAGATATGCTACTTGAATTTCTTCATATGACTTCTTTTTCATCTGTTCCAAAGAAAGATGCATTTGATTCTTAAGGTACATCTTCATATCATACTTCTTTTCTGCCATAGACATCTTCTTAGGCATCTTTGATTTCTTTTGAAGCTTGAACTTTTCCAAGAATCCACCCAATGTATCATCATTACTTCTTGCATTGATGAAGTCAGCCAACTGTTTGGCTCGTTCATCAGCAGTTAAACCTTCAATAGTTAGCAGCTCTTCATACTTTGCTCTCACTTCATCATCAACATTGAGCAGTTTTGTAAAATCATCAGATTCTTCAGCCAATTGTCTTGCATAGACTGCATCTAACATCTTTTGTCTTTCTTCATCAGCAATATCTTGAGCCTTAATCCTCTCAATTTCAGCCTCAGATGCAAGTTCTTCTCTTGTTTTTCTTTTAGACTTCTTTGGCAATGAAGTTTCTTCATTACCAGAACTAAGTTCTTTACCAGACTTTTCTTCACCAGACTTTTCACCAGACTTTTCATCAGATATAGTCCCAAACTTTTCAACCTCTGCCTCAACAGACAAAATTAACCTTCTTCTTTTCCTATCCTGTTTGATTTTGCCCATTGATTGAGCCAAAGTCTCTGCAACTTCCAGTGTCTCTGGACTAATTGTGGTGACATGATCTTGAACAAGTGGTTCTTGAACTGGTGTTTGAAGAATATTTTCTTGTTCTTGCTCCAAATTCCTCCCCTGTTTGGAAGAATTTTTAGCTTCATCTTCCTCATCATCAAAAGAGACACCCTTTTTCTTCATTGCTACTCCCATTTTCTTTACTTTCTTCACCAAAGTCACATAAGCTTTTCTAAGTGCCTCATTAGCCTTTTCCAAAATGTCAATCTTCTTTTGTAGTTGAGGAACAATGATAAGAAGATTTTCCACAGTTATGGGATCATGTGCCTCCTCCCTTTCAGGACTTGGAACATTTGGTTGTGGAGGTGAAGATTGTTGGATAGGTGTAGAGGATCTTTCAACTGAAGGTGAGGGACCTGGTTGAGGTGATGGAATTGGAGAAGACCTAGGTGTAGCAGACCTAGATGATGTTTGGTCTTGAGCTTCATCAGGGTTCACTTGTGCAGCTCCAGAAGTACCTGCATTGTTAGTACCAAGCATAGCAGCAAGCAAAGGTTTGTCTGTCCCTTGAAAACTCCTTTTTAGATTTGCAAAAAGTTTGGAAGTAAAGGCCACACTGATGTAAGGCACTTTATCCCTAGTTTCAAAATTCAAGATCATTTGCAAAAATCTTGGATACATTAAAAATTTTGGGTTCTTAGCATTTTTCACCATTCCTTCAAAAATTAATTTTGAAAAGTTAAATTTCCTTCCAAATGATAAACAGACCAACGCAGAAGCAATTCTGCTTCCAAATTGATCCCATCCACCACTCTTGGGACTTAAGCTCTGAAGTAAATGATGTACTAAAAACCTCCACTGAGGTGAAAAATGACTTTTCCAAAAGGTAAAACTTCCATCTGTGGGGTACCCAATGCTATTCAAACCCTCCAAAATATCCTCACTAGACAAATCAAACTCTCCTAAAGCATCATCTAATTAGAGACTTTCCCTAATCGATGCTTCAGTAATGGTAAAACCATTTTTATCAATGATTGCCCTTAAACATGGTGTCCCATCATCAAGATTCTCAGAGGTAACCGACCTCCAGAACTGCTTGACAAGGGACTGATAAATAGTAGGATTATGAGTTAATGAATAACAAATATAAGAACCTTTTAGAAAATCCACAATCTGCTCAAAACCTGCACTTTGATCTGGCTTCTTCAAGAACCCGACTTGATTATGCTTGTCCACAAACTTGAGATTAGCCATGGATGAGTTAATGATTTAGGTCTGGTTGACAGGAGAGGTAGGGTTTTGAAAAATATTTGCGTAGAAACAGAGTCGTGAGAAATAAAGATGATTTAAATTTGGAAGCAAATAAAGAATAAAAGAAGATAAATAATATCAAATTTTAAGCTTATATACTTCATAAATATCTTGTTTTACCGAAAATAGTGCAACGGTAATATATTAGTAAAATCTTTTATTTACTCTGACCAGATCTAACGGTCATAAAATTAACACTACCCGACCTAAAAAGTCAACCAGGCCGAATCATACACTTACCAGACCTAACCAAGAGAGTGGACTTACACACTTACTATAGCGAATGCAAAGCTTTGCAACACCTCATTCCATTCTTCTCTGCAAGAATTAGTTGAAATAACAAGAAAGAGGAGACAATAACCAATTTTTGCAAGACACATGAGCTACCAGATTTAACACTTAAGGTTACCCGATTTAAAAGCATTTAAAACTTGTACATTTGCCTCCCCTTAAATGTACATTACCTCCCCTTAAGTGTAAATTCCTTTTTTTTTTTCTTTTTTCTTTTTTTTTTTTTTTTTTATCACTAACAAGTACTTAACCAAAAAAATAAAAACGAAGGTCAACTTTCCAAAGACACAATTAATAACTCTTTCCCTGCAAGTATTAACTCATACACCAACCAAGCATTAAAAGACATTAAACCTTGATTTTCCCTATAAAACCACCCATAGTTTTATCACAAATACCATCACAAACCAGAATAAAACCTTATAACCATAATGGATCCATCCAACTTAAAAACCATAGAGATTTCATCCAATTCCTGGGATCCAAATGACTCATCTTCTGATACATCCTCAGGAGGATGGGGTGGATACTTCCCACCAGGGTATTCATCAATCACAAGAAACAAGACATTGAGAGAAGCAACTCTAAAACAATGGCTAGCTGCTTATGACCTGTCTGAAAAGGAACCAGATAATGAAACACCAAAAACTTCAAGACCAACTCCTCCTTCTGATGTAGATGATAAAGGTACCAAAGAAGAAGACCCCTCCAAGAATGATGAAGAGACCTTTCCTTCGAAGATTGTGCCTTCCCTGAGTAGTGGTTCTGTGCCACGTCCCCCACCAAGCAGCGTGATTCTTGCACTTCCATGCCCAAAAGCATGGAATCAGTTTGGTGGCAGAGGAGCCAAGAAGACCATTCCTGACTTCATGGGTAAAGGGAAGCAGAAAGTGTAGGTGGTGATGTTTAGCTGGTTTGGGTTAAATCTTTTGTCTTATGAATCCTTGTAACTTGCATCCTAGAATGCAATTTCTTGTTATTAAATAAAAAGCTCTTTGGTTCTGATGTTTTAATTTTCCACATATGAATTACTTGTAAATAGAAAAGAGCTAACAACTGCAAAACAAAGTTAAGCACAAAATACCAAACACACATACTATAGAAAACAAAATAAGTACTGAAAATAAGAATAACCAAGAAGAATAGCAAGATAAAGAACAAACAAATATACAAACTATACAAAGTTAAGAAAGAAGATCAGTTTTTCTTAACAACCCAGGCCTGAGTTGGCTTGAGTCCTTCCTGTGGAGCAACATACTTATAGGTCTTGTAAGAACTTGCTCCAGTAAAACCATGCTTGGACTTATAGGTAAATTCATTTTTAAATGGATTCTAAGTCCAGCAATCAGAGAAATTATCAGCAGAGCCCCTACTTGAATCTCTTTGTCTCCTTATAGGTGAATGAGCCTTATAAAAATTATTTCTTTGAAAATTTTCATTCACCTGAGGTTTTTGAAAAGGTTGCTTGGGTCTTACAAAACCAGTGTTCACATTAGGTCTCACAGAGTTAACATAACCAGTATTTACTTTAGGCCTCATAAAGTTAACATTTTGCCTATTCACATTAAAGTTTCTGTAGCCAGACCCAAAATTTGGTCTACCAGAATTAACAGAAGAGTTAGGTCTGGTAGTGTTATTTAGTTGAACAGGTCTGGGGACAAACTGATTAGCATGGTTAACTCTACTAGCATTGTTCCAAACTGGTTTATTTGAACCACGAACCTTATTAACATTCATTTTCTTTTGCTCAGCCTCTCTTTTCATTCTCTTTTCATGGAAGTCACAATCTCTTATTAAATGACTCAAACTTCCACACACAAAGCATCTTTTAGGAGCATAAGTGTAACTACTCCTACTTTCTCTGTGAATACTATTGCTTCTAGGTGACTCATTCAATTTAACAGATTCCCTAGGAGTTTTTATGTGATTGACACAACTAGGTTTAACTGTCTCAGCCTTTTGTTCAGTCACTACAGGTTTAGTAACAACAGGTTCACACTTCTTAACAACCTTAGGTTCAGGATTCTCTTTTTCCTCATTGTTTGACTCAGACTTAGAGTGATCAGAGGAACCATCAATAGATCCTTCAGAGTCATTGGATTGACAAGAAGAATATCTACTGGATTTGTCCTCTGAGGTAGTTGGTTCAGGCACTTGAGGACCTTTCTTACCATACACAAAGAGTGAATCATCTAACTCTTCTTTTTCAAGAGGAGTATAGTCATCACTCAAAGGTGGTGGTACTCCCTTAAAGTCACCAGTCTTAACAAACCTATTGTACAAAGGTTTATCAGCATAGTCCTCTTCTCTATTCTTAAATATAGCCCTATTCTCATTTTCCTCATATCCTAAGCCACATTTTTTATTTAAATTAATTTGAGAATCCCAACACTTAAACAGGTTATTATTTGAATTGTTCCATTGATCTACCCTTTTTCTCAGCTCATCCCTCTCCTTCTGAATTTTAAGCCCTAATTGTCTATACCTTTTAAGCTTCTCATCTTGTTCATATATCTTATTAGCTTGAAAGTATAGTTTTTCATTTAAAGCAGCATGTTGGTTTTGAAGGGTGACCTTTTGTGCCTCTAAAGTTTTTACAGCATTTTTATGTGCTAATAAATTTACTTCTAGATCACCTATTTGTTCTTGCAGCTCATCACACAAAGCCTTAACATGATTATATGAGTCAGTACATAATTTAGAGCATAATGATACCTCATTACCAATGGCCATGAGAGCATGATCAGACTCCTCATTTACTCTTGGATGCTCACCCCAATTGACTCCTCCAGCTTCCATTGTCAGCAGGCTCATCTGATTCTTTTCCATCTTCCCATCTTCAACTCTTTTCTCATCAGCAGACTTCTTCTCTGGACAATCTCTTGAAAAGTGCCCATGCTTGTGACAGTTGTAGCATTCAACAGTCCTCTTTGTGTATCCCACTGGTGATTTGTTGTTGAAGTTGATAGTCCTACCATATTGCTTCTGAAATCGTTTGACCCTTAAAGCAACCATGGCAATGTGCCATTTTATGTCCATCTCCTCAACTTCAGCATCATTAATCTGTTCAAGGTCTTCACTAATAAAGCTTTCATCTTCCGTTTGATTGGCAAAGAAAGAATGTATCACCTCATCAGTAAAACTTGAAGCAGACCTTTCACTTGAAGGAGTTTCATAGTTACCAGACCTAACACCACCAGATCTAACCTTGTAAGTACTGCTCTTGTTTTGAGACACAAAAGCAACATTTGATGAACTGGTTGAACCCTGAGTGTTGTTGCTGATGTCCCTTTCAAACATCCTGAGATTATTGTATAGGTCATCAGGTGTCATAGAATCTACTTCCTCCTTAATCCTCATCGCCACAGATACATTGCCCCATTCTGATGGTAAAGATCTAAGGAATTTGTGATTTGCATCCTCATTCGAGACTGCTGCACCATGAACTTCCAGTTGTGTTAACAGATGTTGAAATCTGTCATAGCCCTTCTCCAAACCTTCAGACTTTGAAACACTGAATGTTTCAAATTGCTGTTTAAGAACAGCCTTTTGCATCTTTTTGGAGTTAGCATTACCTCCAAATCGTTTCTTGATAGCTTCCCACATCTCCTTAGCATCAAGAATGCCATGAAACCTTTGTAGATGCTCCTTAGGAATAGCCATAAGAAGCAAGGTTCTGGCCTTCTTTTCCTTCTCCACAGCCCTAATCTCCTCAGCAGACACTGGTGGCATTATTCTGAGCTGCCCATCATTCCCTTGTGAAATTCTCTTCTTAGAATTTCCCTTTTGAATCACCTTCCATACATCACTATCAATGTATTCCAGATAATGTTCCATCTCCATGGCCCATATATCATACTCTTCTCTCTTCAGTAGTGGAAGTTTTATGTTTGAGATTGTGGTTGTGGAAGGGATGGGTTGTTGTTGTGTTTGGGAGTTACTGGTTTCGGTTTTTCCTTCATCTTCATGGTTTGATTGCTCATCCTCACTGTTATGGATTGAGAAAGTTTCAGGCTTATTGAGTTCAGACATTGTGAAGGGTGATTTGAGTGAGAATTAGGTTTTTGGGATTTGGTGTTCTTCGAATTCAGAGTCTCTCTCCTTGCTCTGATACCACTTGTTGGTCCACAAATTGTATATGGATCACTAAGTAGTCTTGAATACCTAGTAGATGGTTAGGATAAATCCGAACCAATCTAAGTGAGAAACCCTAAGTGATTGTTAATGTTAATGCGGAATCTTAACAAGAACAATTGAGAACACAAGTAGGGATATCACTAACTTCGTATATTGATATTCACTATGATTAATTCGTACAACTCACACACGAACTAACAACCTTTAAGGATCCTTTTATAACACAAGGAAACCCTAGACGACACAGAAGATATACACAAATCTTCTATAAAGATACATACACGCATTGTATCTTTTCCTAACATAACTCTAACAAACTTTCCTATCTTCACGACCAGACTTAACTCTATAAGTCAACCAGACTTAACATGTACTACCAGACTTAACTTTACATAACCAGACCTAAATCACAAACAGACCTAACTCAGTAAACTACCAGACCTAAGTTGTCTGCTCTTAATACGCATCATAATTCATACCACTGTAGTTCCCCTCACAAAGCACTGTAGTAACAAAATAACCCACAAAGTCGGATCGAAAAACGCAAAATAACCGTCGGGTAAAGATACCAGAATTAATCATCCCGGATCTCAAGGAAAAGAAGAGCATGTGAGTGAAGGGCAAATAGTTAGATGACCCAAGAGCAACCCAATGCCTAACCCAAACCCGGGCTCAAATGGGTAGAAACAAAATTTCGGGCAGGTCGCGCCATAAATGTATAATAGATATAATAAATAGAAGACATGCCTAGAGGAACTATTTTTGGTATTTTCGGATTTTTTGATTTTTATGGTTTTTATAGGTTTTATATTTTTCTCTTTTCTTTTTGGTTTAAAATATATACAAAGAATATATATACAAGGATATATGAAGCAAATCCTTCACTCCTCCTTTTATTCTTGAAGACACTTGAGGGTTTCAGGTGTCCAACTTTTCATTCCAAGTCGAGGGAGATAAATTGAAACCATTCTCTCGGAAGTGCCTTGGTGAAGATGTCAGCCAACTGAAACTCCGTCCTCACGAAGTATAGTTCAACAATCCCTTTCTCAACCTGTTCCCTTATGAAGTGATGCCTGATATCGATATGTTTCGACTGGGAGAGTTGGACATTGTTACAGTAAAGAGCGATAGCACTTTTGTTGTCACAATACAGAGGAATCTTGTTGTATGCAAACCCATAGTCTGAAAGTTGTGATCTCATCCATAGGATTTGAGTACAGCAAGCAGACATAGCAATATACTCGGCCTCTGTAGAAGATATAGAAGTGCTCAATTTCTTTTTAGAAGATCAACTAACCAACTTCTCCCCCAAAAACTGAGCTCCTCCCGAAGTACTTCGATGAGTATCTTGACACCCTGCATGGTCAGCATCTGCATAAGCTGTGAGTTCCATTGCGGTGTCCTTAGGATACCAGAGACCCATATGAACAGTGCCTTGAAGATATCTGAAGACTTTTTTCACTGCTTCCAGATGCTTTTTGGTGGGCTTGGATTAGTACCTAGCGCACATACATACTGCGAACAAGAGATCTGGTCTACTAGCAGTGAGATACATCAAGGATCCAATCATACTTCTATACTTTGTTTGATCAACCGGGATCCCAGAGAGGTCTTCATCCAGCTTTGATATTTCAATCATGGGGGTGTCAACAGAATCACTTGAATCAAATCCAAACTTCTTCAAAATTTCGTTTGCATATTTGGATTGATTGATGAAGATGCCTCCGGGACTTTGAGAGATTTGCAAACCTAAGAAAAATGAAAATTTTCCCATCATCGACATTTGGAACTTAGAACTCATCTCCTTTGAAAACCAATCACATTCACTAGGATCAGAAGAGGCAAAAATAATGTCATCTACATATATCTGAACATGAAGTAGATGTTTTCCCGCCTTCCTGGTGAATAGCGTGGGATCAACAACACCCTTAGAGAATCCGTTTGCAATAAGGAACTTAGACAGCGTGCCATACCACGCCCTTGGTGCCTGCTTCAAGCCATAGAGAGCCTTTTTCAAGCGATAGACATGAGTAGGATGATCAGCGTCCACAAATCCTTCTGGTTGATTCACATAGACTTCCTCCTTTAAGTCACCATTCAAGAAGGCTATCTTAACATCCATCTGGTAGACTATCATATTCTGACTAGCAGCATTTGCGAGAAAGATTCTAATGGCTTCAATTCGTGCAACAGGAGCAAATGATTCTTCAAAGTCTATGCCCTCTTCTTGTCGATACCCTTTTGCAACTAGCCGTGCCTTATTCTTCAGAACATCACCATGCTCATCGAGTTTCACCTTGAAGATCCACTTTAGGGCAATGATCGTTGCACACTCTGGAGAGGGCACTAATTACCATACTTCAAGTCGATCAAATTTATGAATTTCATCTTGCATAGCGTTGAACCAGCAATCTTTGGACATTGCTTCTTTGACATCTTTAGGCTCGAATTTGGATAGTACAGAATTGAAGAAACACCACAGTGCATCGGTGGCAAGTTGTTTTCGTGTAGATACCGGACGCGAAAGATTACCAATGATGTTGTCAATTGGATGATCATTGGTCCATTTTCTGAGATGATCATATGGTTGAGGGTTTTGAACTGATGTTGCCGTGTTGTGATCTTCTGAAGAAGATGTATCAGTTGAAGACTCAGGAGCAAATATGTTTTCAAATGGAACATCATCAACAAGAGTAAAAGCATTCACTTCAAAAGAATTTTCTTCTGCAGAACCTTGCTGTACCAAAGAAGATTGAATATTTGATGATGAGGGCGATTGACTGGCAGAAGGAGCATCTTGAATGAGTGAGACAGATATAGATGGACCTTCTGGGTTTTGTGGAATTTGAGCATTAGCAACAGGAAGTGCAGGTGGAATTTCCATTGTAGGATTAACTGTTGGTGGCTCAAAGTATTCGTCAAACATCGGATCAAATAACTTCTTCAATTCTTCACTGGTGGGAGGTACATAAGGAGCTACAGGCGTGGAATTCTGTACAAGACCAGAACTGATTGGTCCAGGTGTCAAAAGTTTAGGAGCGGGTCCAGAACTAGTTTGTCCAGGAGCCGGTTGCTCAGTCAGCTCGTCGAACGTAACGTGAATAGTTACCATGATTTGTCAGGTTCTTTTGTAGTAGATTATGTATCCCTTGCGATCTGGTGCATACCCAACGAAGAAACCTATGTCTGCTTTAGCTTTCAACTTTCCCAGATCTTGACTGTCATTTGTCGGATAGCACAATGCACCGAACACACGAAGAAAAGAAAGATCTAGCTTCTTGTCATGAATCAGCTCATAGGGTGTCTTGTTGTGAATAGTATGAATCAGGGATCGGTTTTGGGTGTAACATGCTGTTGCAATTGCTTATGCCCAAAGAAACATCGGTGCTTTGGAAAATATTAGCATGGTTCTTGCAGCTTCTACCAGAGTACGGTTCCTTCTTTCAACCACACCGTTCTGCTGAGGAGTGCGTGGAACACTTTTCTGGTGTGTTATGCCAATACTTTCATAGAAATGACTGAGTTGTTGGTTAACAAACTCAGTTCCATTGTCTGTACGGATGATTCTGACAGTTTTGTTGAGCCTCACTTGCAGCTGTTTGATTAGTTTGATGATAACCTCTGGAGTTTCATCCTTGGTTCTCAAAAACTTCACCCACGTAAACTGAGAGTAGTCATCGACTATCACAAGAATGTATTTCTTCCCATTTATACTTTGCACTCTCATTGGACCGCACAGATCCATGTGAAGGGTGTGAAGAACTTCCAAGGTAGTGTTAACAGTTTTGGGTTTGTGGGTTTGTTTATTGCTTTTTCCCAGTTGACAGGAAGAACAAAGATGATCTTTCTCAAATTTTAATCTGGGCATGCCTCGTACAAGATCCTTGCGAGAAAGGTCATTTATGGTACCGAAGTTTAAGTGATTTAAACGACGGTGCCAAAGCCAAGATTTAGTCTTTGAAGCCTTTGAAAGCAAGCAAATAGGAGAGGACTTCATCATTTCTTCAATTGAGATGGTGTATAGATTGGTTCCACGACTGCCTTTAAGAAGATCTAAACCATCCAATTCTCTGACGAAACAAGTGTGTTTTCTGAAAGCAACTTCAAGATCGGAATCACAAAATTTTCCCACAGAAAACAAGTTATGCCCTAGTCCTTCCACATAATATACCCGTGAGATTACACTGTCGCCGAACACATAATCTCCATAACCCATAATTGCCCCAAAATGGTCGTTCCCAAATCTAACTGTCCCGATAAACTTTTTCACAAAATTCTTGAGCCGTGAGCGATCCCCAGTCATATGCTTTGAGCAGCCTGAGTCCAAATACCAAAGGACGATTTGTACGACCTGCATTTGAAAACAGACAACGATGGATAACTAAAAAATGTAGATCCCCACGTACAGCTGGGGTCCGTTTGGTTAGCACACACAAATTCTGGAACTACAGGTTTCATAGATGCAACTGTATTTACAGTGGAAATTACACTAGAAGAAGCAATTGACCTATTAGTAGGGCATTGTGTCACTAAAGGCAACATTTGACCAGTTGGTTTCCATTCCTTAAACTTCACTACTTTATGGTTATTCAATTTAGTTAAGGGGCACTGATCTCCTAAAGTGAGCTTCCTTCCAGTGGGTCTCCATTGATACCCGACATTTGCAAACGTTTTTCCTGTTGCCTTCCAAACTTTCTTACTTGTTTCAGTTTTCCTAGCATTCTTAACATGGGGTTGTACAGGAGACATCAAAAATGACACAACACAATCATCATGATTAGCAGAAATTAAACATTCGTTACATGTTTTACAAACAGCATTAGAATTCGAATTAATTACAGTACTTTTGATACTAGAATCAACATGATTCATTCTACTCATTGCAAACTTATTGTTCCTAAGTTGGGCTTTTACTTTCTTCTCGTGACCACTCTTAGCTGGCGCAGTCCTATCTTTCTTTGCATTGCCTCTAGGCTTTGACCCGCTAGCTTTGGTGTCACATTTTACTCCTGTAGAAGTAATGATGGGAACATTAGTTTGTTTTACTGTCATTTGCTTTCCTGAATTTGATGTGCTGGGTTCTGATGTTCTCAGTGGTAGATCAAAGGTTACGTGCTTGTTTTTAGTCGTAGATGATGATGCAACAAATCTATCTCTTTTGTTATCAATCTTAGGGCCAGTGCCAATGACGTACTCTAAAAATTCCTGAGACCTTTTAGTGAGGAAGCAGGCATCCACAATTGCTTTATCAAGTGGTTTTTCTATCCTATCCTCCTCTATAATCTCACGAAGTATATCCAGGCTATCCTTAAGGTGATTGAGATAAATTTGATGGGCAGACCTATTGTTCCTAAGGGGAATTGGAATAGGCACAACATCGACATCATACTTTCTACCAACAGAAACCTTTGGAGCAACATTATCGCAAGTGCCAATTGGCATTTTCCCTTTCACCTGAGTCTTAAGATTCTCAATTTCATTTAACAAAGAAGTTATCTTTTCATTATGACTGTTTCGTGTAACTTTAATTGAGTCATATAACTCTTTGTAATGTTGTTTGATTTTTGAATTTTCAGCTCAAAAACACTCATTTTCACAGTGTAACTTATTGATAGTGTCCTGATAGTGAAAATTCTGAGAATCCAAAGACGATGGTTTATTGGTGCCAATTGCTTCACTCTTATTTGACTTTAATTGGGCAATTTGAGCCCTCAACTGTTGAATCGTGTTAGTGTGAGCTTGAATTTTTTCATCACGTTTACTCAATTCAAAATATGTATCAAATTCAGGAGCATCCAGAGATGTCTTGGCATTTGATATTTTACATTTTTCTTCTAAGTGTTGATATTTTAATTGTAAATTAAGATGATCAACTTCTAGTTTTGAAAAACGCTTGACCATGTTATCATGGTCATCATTTTGAATTTTCTCTTGCAGTTTCAAATTCTCCCCCTCAAGCTCAACAACACAATTCTAGGTAACATTCAATGCAATAGAATACTCATGAAATTGACAGGCAGTTAAAGTAGAATCAGTTGCAGTATAAAATATATCCTGTGCAATACATCTAGCAATCAAATTCTCATTGGTGATGAGAATGTTCTTTCTCTCGATCTCACGGCTCTTAAGTTCTATCGCATTTTGAGCTACCTCATTTTCCATATCTTTAAACACTACTTTCATTTCATTTACTTCAGTTTCAAGGGTGTTTTGCATTCCCTCAAACTGTTCCTTGAGTAATTTAAAGAATGGAATGACCTCAGTTAAGTAACACCTTTTTATCTGTTCAAAACCCCATTCCCCCTCAGTAATTCCGGTTGGTGTAATTCTCTTCTTACATGTTTTATCAAAATCAGCAAATAGTTGACAAAGGACATATATGCTAATTAAGGTTTTACATTTAGTAGGAAGAGTCAAAGGAACCAAATGCCTAGGTGCATTGGGAGGATACACTGTCGCAGCTGCAATTTTCCTAAGGGATAGAGTTTTGGCTTCAAGCTCATCGGCCTTTCTCTTTTCCATATCTAAAGACCAAAATATTTGTTCAGGCGTTAACTTCTTTTGAGGTGCAAACACAGTCACTCGATTCTCCTCATAATAATCATGGGGTTTGACTATTATTCGATTGGCTATGCATTTGGGATCCTTCATTTTCTCATTCATTCTTTCTCTATTTCTCACATCTATCTCATTACTCTCTTCTAAAGATGAAACATCAGGTGGGGCATGACTAGGCATAATCATCACATTGGCATCATATAAGGCAGGTTGGGCTACTTTAGCTTTCCTAAGGAGAGCTAATTTAGGTTCACCTACATTACTTTCACTATGCTTATCACACAACTTTTTGTGCTTTTGAAGCATTTGAACCATTTGTCTAGATTGGTCTTGCGTGTACAACTTATTTTCAAACTTATTCTTTAAGGTTTTAAGTCTTGAGAAATCATTTAAGAGTTGTGTTTCTTTTTCCTTGAAATCTTGTTTTAGTGTATTTACGTGCTCTAGGGCCTCCTGTTTTTGTTTAACAGTCTGATCCAGCTGTTTTTGCAAAGAATTCAACTCTTGTTTTAATGTCTCCTCCCTTAAATTACGCTCAGTTATAAGTGTACGCATTTGACTATCCATTTTCTGCTCACGTTCAGTTAGTTCAAATTTAGCACGTTGTTCATAAATTTCCACCTGATCTTTATATATGTTTAGTCTAGTGGCCAAGGGGTCATCAGGGACAAACTCAGTGTTTTCATGCCACTCACAAGCATTATCTACCACACAGACATTATCTACAACACAAGCAATATTTTCAACAAAAGATGCACCACCTTGTACATCAGACACGTTGTTGTGATTCACATATTGTTCATATGGAATAATATTACTATTTCTCATGTCAACAGTATCTGAATCAACCCCATCTGTCTGATCTACTTTGTTGGGAATCTTTTGTTTATCAACCACGTTATATGTGTCATAAAGATTTAGTACCTCAGAAATCACAGATGCATTGGAGGAACCAGCTTGTTGAGGTGATGAGACAACAGAGGACATATTAGCCATGAAGATTGTTTGAGTTGTTGGTTCATCATCCACATCAGAGTCAAATGCATCACAATCATCAGCTTTGAATATGTTGGGATCATTAAGTGCAAGTTCCTGAACTGGCTGTTCGTCCACATCGGCATCAAAAGTATTTCCCCCATCGCCAGCAAGAAACAACATTTCTTCGTCGTCCAACACAGCTCCATTCTCTTGAGCCTGCATCAACAACATCTTGTCCTTGAAATAGTCTGAGTTCTGAGGACGTTTTGGTTGATTGCAGTTTCTGGCAATGTGTCCAAGTCCACCACAGTTATAACACTTGGGCTGTTTCCCCTGCCCCTGATTTGCATTCCCTACTCTGATCTGCACATTACCTCGACCCATGTTCCTTTGATTCAAGTTTTGCCTCCCCTAAACATTTTGAACCACAATTCTTACATCCTCCACCATTCCCAGATTGCGTGGGTTTGATGAGGTTCTGAGTTGATTGTTAGTCTGAGGGAGTGTTGCTTTAAATTGTTGAACAAGTAAGGACACTTGGTTGGTAAGGTTATCAATCATTTTGTCGGTGTGAGAGTAACCTGAATCCAATTGTGGACTCATAGCAGATGGTGATGAATAGGGATGATGATAAGCTTGGTCAGATGACAATTGGTTGATTGGCTGAGCACTTGCAACAAATGCCAGTGGATCATTTGGTGCAGTTGGATTGAGTTTTTCTCTCAACAGACGATCATAAGCAGCATGTTTCTCATGTTGTTGTAGATAGGCATACAACTGTTCATAATTTGTTTCTCTCAGACCTTTGTTGAGTTTTACTGCAGTAACAAATCTGTCCCATTCTGGAGTCATGTTGTTTACAAACTTTGAGTTAAGTTGGATGTTGGGCATAGTCATTCTGATGATCCTCATGTCATTTACCAACTTATGAAATCTCACATAGTAGTCTGTAATGTTCTCACCCGAGTTCATCTTAAAATGTTCAAACTCGTCATACAACTGTGTCTCACGATCTTCCTTTGTGAGTTCTGATCCAGCCAGAAGCATTTTGACATTGTCCCACACTGCTTTTGCTTCAGTGTTGAAATTAAAGAGTTTGTAAACATCTTTGGGCAGACCTTGAATGACAATGTTTGAGGCCCTAATATCTGCATCATACCTCTTCTTTTCTTCCTCATTAAGATCATTGTAAGTTCGAGGCCTGTCGATTCCCAAAGTGACAGTTCCGTCTTCACCAGTAGTAACAGCGTCTCTGGTGGTGCCCATCTGAAATGGTCCTTCATCAATGGATTTAAGAATGTTAAATCCATTTTCTTTGCCCAAGCAATAAAGCCTTATTCGTTGTGCCCACGACTCATAGTCCGTCCTATCAAGCATAGGAGGACGGGTATCAGACCCTGCAGCTTGTATATCATCAGAAGCAGTACTTGGTATGCTGGCCATAATGTGTACGGGATTTTACAATTCTTGTGATTTAAACCGAGAAATTGACTCTTTCGCGGGATTTTCTAAAATCACCAAGAGAAACCGTAAAACTAACAAGAATGACCAAGAGTAGATTGCGATACTGATTTTCAAAATTCAAGTCACAGAAAACCAAATATCAATTGATCAAATCGCAATAAGTCAAGTCACAGATTGTCAAATCGCAACAATTCAAATCACAAAATAACCAAATCGCAATATGTCAAATCACAAGTGTTAACTAGCAAATTCAAATCGCAAACAGGTCAAATCACAATCTGTCAAATCGCAACAACTTAAATCGCAGCTTGTCAACGCGCAATTAATCAAATCACAATTTAGTCAAGTGTAAGTCAAATCGCAAAGATCAAATCACAAGTCACAGTCTCAAATCGCAACTGAGTTTGCTCAAATCGCAATAAGCAAATCGCAACCTGACTGCCCAACTCGTAACTATCAATTCGCAACCAGAATATCCAACTCGCACCAATATCAAATCGCAACTAGAAAGACCCAAATCACAACTATCAAATCGCAAGACACAATAGGACAAAACAGTCGCTATCTTGCGATTTGTCTTCTTTCCCCTTTTGGGTAAAACGCCAAATCACATATTTCAACCTGCCAAATCGCAACCCTGCCTTGCCCAAACAAACTCAAATCTCAACCAAGAATGTTTTACCGAAGGTCAAATCGCAGTCAAGAACAAAGCCCAAAATACCACTTGAATTCACTCTAGCACACAATACACGAACGATAAAAGTTATCCAACCACTAAACTAAGCTTATACAACAATCCTAAAAAAGAAAGTACAAGCTTTTAACAGATCCAACCACAAACAAAGCCGAACCAAAGATTTTTCTTACTATGCTATTCGAACAAAAAAAAACACAAAAACCAACCTACTAATCCGTGAGTATTCTATGAAACGAACCTAACCTTGGCTCTTGATACCAATTGTAAGATACTCAAACAACAAACTCGTGTGGTTCTTGTGTGATTCAGCCGATTCTTAGAAGAGTTAGAGAGAGAAAGTGGAACCTTTAGAGAGAGAAAGAAGATGATATTAGATTGAATGTGTGAAAGGTCCAACCTCTCCCTTGGTGGGAGAGGGGTATTTATACTTACATATTAGTTGCCCTGTGTGGGCTGTGGAGCGAGCTGACAAAGGGTAAAGACGCGACCCACTCCATGAATACTTAAATAACTAAACTAATAATAATAATACTAATAATCCTACGAGCTAGTTAATGCTAACAGATACTCGGGGTGACCGAGTCTTCACATGAATATTTATATTCCTAACAAATCTTTTGCAAAACATTTTCAAACTTTTTATCAGCGAATTCAGACAATTGAGACTTCAAATCTTTAGTCTCTTTTTGTATCATGTTTGAGTTTTGTGTCTGAACTCGTGAATGTTTGATTGAATCAAACATATTTTTGTAAGTCTGTTTCAAATGCTCAATTTCTTTTTCGTATTTTTAAATTTGACACTTCATTGACACGTTTTCATCATCAAGTTGTTCAAGTTTTGACATCCAAGGGTTTTCAAGAGACTGCTTTTCCTAATTGTGTTGTAAAGCTAGCTCAAATTCAATGCTTTGTTCTTGACATCTTTGAAAATTTTGTTCAAGAGAGAATATTTGAAATTTAAGTTTCTCTTGGATATCACTTGACACTTTTAAAATTCTCTCATTTTCGTGTCTCAACATCCCATTTTCCACTTTTAAGTTTTCAGTCTCAACATTCAACGATTCATCACAAGCGGTTTTTTCAAAATCTTTTCAATTTTGCTTCCAAATCAACAATGTCGTTAAGATACGAGTCTTCCCTGTTTTTCCATCTTGTTCTTAATGTTTTGTAATCTGTTTGACATGTTGAGACCTTATTTGTTAATGTTGAAACCTCTGTTGTTAATTTTGCAATTTGGTTTTGAAGGTCAAGCTTTTCTTTTTCCAGTTTTGAAACCTTTTCATTGTTGGAACCAACTAGTTCTCGCATTTGATGTTGCAAGTCTTGTTCTTTCACATATGATTTTTGAAATGCAACTTCAAAGCTGTATTCACGATTAATTTGTGTTTCAAAATCATTTATACGTTTACTATAATTCTCGAGCTTTTCAGTTAACGACGTATTTTGTGCTTTTAGTTCACGATTAAGCTCATTACATCGAACAACTTCAGTTTGCATATTTTTTATTAATAAAGCATTTGAACCACATTCTTGATCATGATTCACATTTTCATGTTCAACCGTACCTCCATTAGGATCCATATCTAGAGTCTCGGGAGTAATATTTCTATTATCCTGATTTACCACATATGTGTCGTTAATGTATTCAGGTTGTTCATGACTTTGTGTCTCATGAGCAAACACATTTTCAAATATATTGATATCATCAGTTGACTGATGTACCTTAACCAATGTGTCTGAACAATGTGAAGGTCCGACATCAGCAGCTGCATTCTTCAAACCATCCTTACTGTTGAGTTTCCCATCAGTATGCGGACTGCTGCTTTCTTTCTGATGTTCTAATAGTGCACTGTTACCCGTGAATACCAAATTATCATCTGATGTCCCTTCCTTGTTGACTGTTCCTTCTCGTGTTTGCATTTTTCTTCCATTCACTCTTTCATTCAATTCTTTTACTCATTTCTGCATCTTTATTTCTTTGAATTCTCTCTCCTTCAGCATATCCCTCAGATGAAGTGATCTTTCATTAAGCACCATTGCTAGTATGTTCATTTGTGAAACAAGCTGATTTCTAAAATCTTCAGCATCCATACTAGTGATGTTCACTTTTCATGACTTGCTTTGCGATTCATAGTCCCGATAAGTCTTGAACACTCTAAAATCCATGGACATGAACCCTTTTAACAGTGTCTTGAGCACTCTAAATTCTACCATGCAGTCACTTCCTTGTTCAATTTGCTTCTCTATTTGGACTATGTTGTGCCGGAATTCCCTTTGGAAGGTTAGAAGGTCTATTTCAGTTTCGAAAAAAGTTGAAAAGGTACTCCACGATGAAAACCTTGCTTCTGAGAGAACCTTAAATTTAATCTTAACTGATTCAAAATGTGCCAAACAGTTTTCTTTGGTGTGCATTGCGAGCTTTACACTTTTAGGCGTCTCTCTCCTTTTTGAACTTGGTTCCATTTAAATTTCGGTGTGATATGATAATGGATCTTGTAGACGATAAAGAAGTGGTTTTGAGTTTTCAAATGAATCTTTGTCAATTGTTCACGCTTTCACAACAACTAGCACAGTAGTTATATCCAAACGAACCCAAAACATCGACCCAAAAATAATACTCAATCTCGAATTCTTGAAGCTCAATTAAAACCGTGAACCAAACTTATACTTAAAAAATTTAACACATACCCCAAATGATGACACAAAAATTCGAGTAACACCAAAGCTAAAAATTAATATAAAATTCGGACCAAGCAATATTCGGCCCAAAATTTCTTCTTATGCTCAAAATCTTTCAAAGCCTAAGTGATAACTCCAGGTTCAATTTTTACACTAACCCTAATATTGTCACTATATAATACACTAATCTCTCACTTTTAACCTAATATCACTCAGTTAAACTCACGCAGCCACTCACACTTTTGAACAAAATAGCAGTCACCAAACCTTTCTCACAACCTTACACAACCATGAATATCATAATCAAACACCAGTTTGTTACTTTCTTGTTATACAACGAAGCACAAACTCAAACAAAGTCACGATCTTGAATCAGTCACGGGTATGTTTGCTCTTGTGTTTGATTTTCTGAACCGAAAGAAAAGAGAAGATGAAACTGATAGTTTTGTTTTTCTTTAATTGTTTTCGGATAATAAAAGAAGTGTGAATCTTCTACAAGGATCTATGATGAGTTGGTTGTTCAAAAAAAAAAAGTTAAGATCTATTTAAGATTGTTATAAAGTTTGAACACAACTGAGATCTAGTCTTTTGATATGTGATTTCGATTTTCTTTTAACCAAACAAAAGATCGAATGAAAACTAAGGTTTTTCCTTCTTTCTTAAATGGGTCGGATATTAATATGAAGTTTGTCTTCACATGGATCAGTGATGAATATCTCTTGTGGTATTGTTCTTAGAACGACTCTTTGTTTCTACACCGAGATGGACTGAGATCTTGTACGTTTTCCTTTTTGTTTGTTGTAATCGAATGTAAGGATGAATGTAACGACTTTGTTATGTTCTTTCTTTTATGTTTCGAATATTTAATTGAATCTCGACTTCAAATAGATCTATGAAGAAACAATCTCTTACGGTTTCGTTGTAAGAATGAAACGTTGTTTATTGAAAGAGATTAGACTGAGATCCTTTAATTATCTTTTTTTTCGAATCTTGTAGTGGGCTGTTGATGGTTGATGTTGTTGTTGTTGTCGTGAGATGGAGTTTAGGATAGGTTGGTTTTGTTGAAGTTTGATATGAGTTCAGTTTGGATTTGTGGTTCTGGGGAAATTAAAACGTCTCGTATATCCTTTTCTTTTCAGGTTTTGTTTTTAATTCTTCTTCACGTCTCTTGTCACTGAACCTGGTACTCGTTTGTTATTGTTTTTGTTGTGATGAGGATTAGTGTATAGTCCAATTCCGATAACACAATTCCGACAACCAAGTCTAATTCCGACAACCAAGTCCAATTCCGACAACACAAACCCAATTCCGATAACCAAGTCTAATTCCAACAACCAAGTCCAATTCTGACAACACAAACCCAATTTCGATAACCAAGTCCAATTGTGACAACCAAGTCCAATTTCGACAAACCTCATCGAATTTCTTTACATGAAATCGATACCAATTCCGATGAACCCAAAAGTGCAATTCCGATGGACCCTCGTGTGTCAATTCTGATAAACCCTAGATGTTCTTTTCCGATCACTTTTTCGATCAACTATTTCGACCACTATTTCTCCTTAAAAACACGTTATTGATTTGGACTACTGTGAAGAAAAAATAAGCCCGAAATAAGCCAAGATAAGTTGTTTTGACAAAGATGTAAATTTGGACAGTTTGGACAAATAAGCTCAGATCAGGTATATTGCACTTTGAAAGTTGTGTTTGGACCATAAAATAAACTCGTTATAAGCACGGAATAATCTTTTTAAATGACCAAAATAAGCTTGAAATAAGCTTTAAAATAAACTGTTTTGACCAAGTAAGCAGGAATGTCTAAGATTAGTTTTTATCAAATAAGCACAAAATAAATTTCTGTTTGGACCAAATAAGTTTAAAATAAGCAGAAAATAAGCTACGACGTGAACAGTAATAGAAAAATAAAAACGCGAAAAAAAAACTTCTAAATCGTCTTCTAGCTCTTGATACCAATTGTTGGGATCCCTTCTAAATCATATCACACATATATTAAGTATTAGAGAGTGAAAGATTATATGTTTAGAGAGAGAGAGAGAGAGAGAGTAACTAGAGAGAATTTCTCAATTCCATAAATAATCAACACCCTCTCTAATTAGAGGTTACAAGTATATATAGTCTTCCATGAGATGAGAATAAGGAAGTGTGCCGTGTTTACATATTTCACTAATTCGACATTAGCCTAAATACTATGACTAGACTAGACGGCACACTTCTACTAACTTATAGACTATATTTTTACAATTCTAACAAGCTATTACATGACCATATTACAAGACTCATTGACTCGATAATGATCGTCACTTTAAGCTTTCCCAACAAAATTGTACCCATAATCAAGTAATTGATTTTGAATCCAAAGCACTTGTCTACAGCAACTTGAAGCAGCCACATATTCAGCTTCTGCTGTAAAATTTGCAACCACAATTTATTTCTTGCACTGCAATGAGATTAATCTACACCCAAGAAATTGACAACCTCCTGTTGTAGACTTCCTATCCAACCTGGCCCCAGCATAATCACTATGAGTGTATGCTACCAAATCAAAAGGAGAATCTTTTGGATACCAAAGACCCAATTTTGGTTGACCCTTTAAATATCTAAAAATTCTTTTCACAGCATGAAGATGTGAAACCTTTGGTGTGACTTGGTATCTTGCACATGCACACACTGTAAACATAATATCTGGTCTTGAAGATGTGAGGTACATCAATGAACCAATAATTGATCTATACAAATGAACATCCACTTCTTCATCATCTTCATCCTTGAGCAGAGGCTTTCTAGTTTCCATTGGTGTGCTTGCTGTCTTGACATCTGTATACCCAAACTTCTTTAAGATTTCAGCAACATACTTATCTTGACTGATTAATATGCCTTCCTTCATTTGCTTTACTTGCAATCCCAGAAAGAAAGTAAGTTCTCCCATAGAACTCATCTGAAACTTCTCATGCATCAGCTTCTCAAATTCAACACATAACTCTTTCCTTGTAGAACCAAAGATGATATCATCCACATATACTTGAACCAGCAAAATATCATCTTTGTGCCTTCTGATAAATAAGGTCTTATCAATCTTTCCTCTGTGAAACCCATTATCTAACAGATATGTTGACAAGGTTTCATACCATGCTTTAGGAGCTTGATGTAGTGAATATAGTGCTTTTTCAACCTTATAAACTCTATCAGAAAAGTTTAGATCTTCAAACCCTGGTGGTTGACAGACATACACTTCTTCTTCAATCTTCCCATAGAGAAAAGCACTTTTTACATCCATATGATACACCACAAAGTCTTTAAATGAAGCATAAGCTAAGAACAGCCTAATTGCTTCAATTCTTGCAACAGGGGCAAAGGCTTCATCATAGTCAATCCCTTCTTCTTGTGTGTACCCTTGAACTACCAATCTTGCCTTATTTCTTACCGCAATTCCTCATTCATCTTTCTTGTTCCTGAAAACCCATTTTGTACCAATAGCCATCTTTCCATTAGGTAACTCCACCAAAGTCCAAACCTCTTGCAACTTGAACTGTAGAAGCTCTTCTTTCATACCAATCTGTAACACCCCCAATTTCGTGGACGCAGCGGAATTCAAACTGGGTGTTACTTCATGGCACAACAGTTATAACAATAGAAAACGAACTCTAATTGATTCGTTTTAAAACATTTATCATTCAAATTATATAAATATCAGAGTTTACAAAATGAGGTCCCAGTAGTTTCAAGGTTTACAAATTACATTAAATGGGTCTTCGAATGATAATAAAATTCATAGTCTTCTTGAGTATCCGTTCTCCTCCGTGCCAGCCTCGATCATTATGGACCTGAGATAAACATGCTAAAGTGTCAACACAAAGGTTGGTGAGTTCATAGAGTTTATTTAAATTGTTGATCATAACATTCGTAGTGTGAGTTATGTCGTCTCACACTCATAGTTGAAAACAAAACAGTTATTATTGCACATAGATACAATTACCACATAGGGATAGTGCTTTCGTTGCTCAAAGTTACTAGCACTGAAGTCTTATGGTTTCTAGTTTCTGGTTTCTAGTTTCTGCTTAGTTCATAATTGTACCTAGTCTGTTAGTTCGAGATTATACCAAGTCCTTTAGATCGAGATTATACCAAGTCCATTAGATCGTGATCATACAAGTCCCTTAGATCGTGATCATACCAAGTCCATTAGATCGTGATCATACCAACTCCATTAGATCGTGATCATACCAAGTCCATTAGATTGTTAGTGTACCAAGTCCGTTAGTTCAACAAATGATTCATGATTTGCCGTTATACCTAGTGTTAGCAAATATAGTGCGTATGTCTGCCTTAACTGGGTCAACACTAACGGTTACTTTAATCCCAATGGATCTAACCATAGTATTCGTACTTACTACGCATAGTGCTCAATGATCCATGATAAAGAAACTCTAAGTATGGAAATTACTGTTACATCGTGTAAATAAACATTCAGTTCAGATAAACATATAGTTGAAAATAATCGTGATTGTTAAAAATAGTTAAGCATGTATCTCCCCCAAAGAGTTTAATAAAAAAGTATAAAAATGGGGCTATGAGTCACAGTGAGTTAAAGATGATAAATAGATAACGAAGTTGATGAATATGCCTTGAAAACTTCTACGTACAACCTAAAGTATGATAACACGACTTAGGTTTTTGGAATAACGATAAGGTAATATAAGGAATCTATACAAGTCGTTATGTTGATCATGATGTAGTACATGGTAAGTTGTTTTGATCATGTGAGTCGTTTTTAAAGAAACAATTTTAGTTTGTGAAAACACGTTTAGTTTATACATATCGTACTAATCATAATTCAAAGGTCATGCAGTAAATGTTCGAGGAGCCAGGACACTTTAATTCGTCAATCCAGCAAACTCGTCGATCCGTTAACCACATGAAGCTCCCTAGTTTTGTAGTGCTCAATATGTCAAACATGAAGTTTATAATAGTTATAAAGATTTATAAGTTTATGAGTAAAGTTTCACATGTGAAACTTATAAGCTAGAAATATGGTTTCACTTTTCAAAACTTATGAGTTAGGATTTATTGTTTCATATGTGAAAAACTGGTTTTCACATGTGAAAACATTATTCTGAAGGTCGAATAAACTTAGGAAAATTTATTTGAATGAAGGTTGTTATTTTAGTAAGTAACTTGTCTTGAAAACAATATGGTTTCTAATTACTTAACTTGTGAAAAACCAATTTTGACGCTGAAAACTATTTTTACATTTTGAAGCAGAAAACTGCCCTTGTTTGGTGTTTTCAGGCTAATTTTTCATATTAAGGATGTAAAACATCATTCCGGACAACTTTTGTGTTTTAAATTTTTGATGAATTGGAACAGAAATGCCTCCAAAAATTTCGAAACACGTGCAGTCGGTTTGTAGACAGATTTAGTTTTTCAGTGTTTTGGTTTCGCTAATATCTTTTGATCACAATTTTTGACTCAAGTGTCCGTTTTGAGTGATTCAAATTTCTATAGATTCCTTGTGAGTTTCTCTTTCACTACACGTTGGTCGACTTTTATTACACAAATAGCCTAGTTAAACTAGTTTGAACAAGCAAGTTTTAACTTAGGTTTTCTTTATAAGTTTTGGCCATGTACTCATATGATCAACATACTAAGCATGCATATAGAACTATAAGCAAAGAAACAAGATTATGTGATGAGTACAAGGTTTAGCTTACAACTTTTGGCCATTTAACTAGGACAAGGACTAGAACTCTTTTCCACTCCTTTAGAATCCTTCAACTCTTCTTGTGATCTTGCAAGACTTGTGATGGAACCTTGGTGACTTGAGTGGATTTAAACTCAGAGAATCACCAAACGTTGCAAGGAATTTGATGTAGTTTACTTGTATCTTGAATACTTGAAGCAATTCTATAAGTGATGAGCAAATGAAAGTGTGTTATGTGTGTTGTGTGAGTTGGACGACAAGGAGGGGGGGGGAAGGGGCTTTTATAGCCTCTTGAGGAGGTTACAAGCATACATGACTCACCATATTTCCTTGCTAAGTAAATGCATGTGTCTTGATCTTGTGTTTGATTTAGATAGTACAAGGCATGTGTAGTTTAAGTAGTCAAATTGGATACATCTTCTACTTATGAGGTGTAATAGATATGTTGTACAAGACTTAGTAACTAATTATAGGTTTATATTTGGACATGTGTTTAGTTACTCATCACCAAGACAAAATTGTCTTGGTGTTTCCTTACGTAAACGCCACATATGAGAGGAGGAGGGGGAAAATGATGAGGTGAAAACAAGGAAGCTAAATGTTTTCTTGTCTCGTATTTTAAATGTAGTTTTTTTATTCCGGGCATTATTGTCGTTAAGTAATTAAATTATAAAATTAAAAACCGGTAGAGATAAAAATATAGAATTCTTGAAAATGTCGAAACTCGTCAATATACTATAACTTAATTTATCAATTTATAGATATGTGTAGTTGAATTCGTAGACATTACTAAAACCTAAACTTGTAGGTTCGAGATTACGTGGAATAATAATCGTACAATGGTTCCATCGAAATGGAAAAACAAAGTGTGACTCGTAAAATATTTGCTAAATGAAATATTTAAATGACGTAATTACTTGAATTGTGATGTCAGAATTTTGAGAAAGTTTACAGTCTCCACCCGTTAACGGAACTTCGTCCCGAAGTTCAGTTTTTGTTAAAGGTTGAAGCGACGTCGCTGAAAAGATGTGGTTACTTGCGGTGAATTGTTTATAGGATAACTAATGATATATTTTGATTTGAATCTTTGTGAACTTGCTTATACTTACACAAAATTTGCCTTAGGAACATAGGTGAAAAGTCATTTTTAATAAAACATACAGGTGACTGCTCCCAACATAACATGACCCCTCCTGAATTAGACATAGGTGATCAGGCTATGTATAATTTAGGACCGATAATGTGATGTTCGGTTTAGTCAAGTAGTTTTATGATTCTATCAAAATCGTCAAATTGGTTTATACTATGGAATTGGAGATAGAAAGCATAATAGATGGAAAATTATCATAACGAGTTTGTTACTGAATAGTAATTCGTCTTAATTCATAAAAATCCGATAACTAGGGATAAACATACACGTAGAACAACATAGTTCATAAGGAAGTACGATTGTTAATCTCTAAACATTATCAGTCTGTAGCGTAGTTAAGGTCCTGGTGAGATTCTCTTCCTTACAGCATAAATGCTCTCCCTCGAGCTCTTCCTTTATCCTGATTCTTCAGTTTTGGGCAGTCCTTCTTCAAATGCCCTAGGGTTCCACACTCGAAACAGTTTCCCGAGATCTTTTGGTTTGTAGGGTTCCGACAGTCCCTGGTTTGATTACCCAACATCTGAAAATTTCTGCAATTAACACAGCATCTGCCAGTGTGATGCAGCTAGCATTGGTTGCATAGTGGTTGATTCCCAGCATAACCCCTTCCTTCAGCTGGGGCAGTGGCTGCATAAGCTATGGTATTTTCTTGCCTACGCTTCTGTTGGTTGTGATGGCTGATGTTGTGGTTTTGGTTGCTATAGTTGTTGTTGTTGTCCTTTGGTTGTCATCCCGTTGTCGCTTCTTGGTGTTGGTGTTATTGTTGATATTAATTCTTTGGGCAGTCTCCGTTCGCACCACTTCATCCATGAGTTTGCGAGACATCCGCATAGCCTCATCAAGTTCCTTAGGATCAAATGAAGTTACGTTCCCTTGTATGCTTGGTGGGAGTCCCCGGATATATCTTTCCAACAGTTTCTCATTTGTCGAAACCATTGCTGCATATAGTATCCTCAATTTTTGGAATCGATGGTTGTAAGTCATGATGTCATTTCCTTTAACAACATGGTTCTAGAATTCTACTTCTAACTTATGTATTTCACTGCGGGGGCAGTACTTGTGGGAATTAAACCAACAGTTAGTAATGCCAGGCTAAATGTTACAACTGCTGGAGTATAACACTAACAGTACTAAGTGAGTTAGTACTGCCAGTACAAACACTTTGTACTGCTTATGTTCTGAATACATGTAATGTGATAAGTATAGAAAAGATTTAGTAAATATCTTCTAGTTATAGATTGATACGAATATTGTAGTTTACTTGTACAGGACTCCTTGTGCTATAAAAGGTGGTCTTAGGTTAGGTTTTACAGAGATCATTGATATATCGTCTTGTTAAGGATTCAAGGTTTTGTAACCCTAGTGATAAGCTAAAGATCACTCATATTATTCTTAATAATGTTGAATCTTTTTGGTGTTAACCATTGTCTTCATTGTTCATACACATACATTACTGTTCCATCACTCAAACAAATATTCTTCTAAGTATTGACTAGTAAATTCCGCGTGCTAGTTAGTATTACATCAAAGTATCTCTAACACAAGGTGTGAGTTTAGATCCTCTCAAGTGGTATCAGAGCCAGGTTGATACTATTGAACTTTAGAAGAAGCAATGGACATGGAGACTTCTACAACTAATGTTGCTGCCAAGTTACCAATGCTTAAACAGAATGAGTTCGACATGTGGAGGCTACGTATTGAGCAATACTTCCAGGTGCAAGACTATGCACTCTGGGAAATCATTGAAGAAGGGAACTCATTCAAGCCTACAACCACAACATCAACTGTAGATGGTATGGTTCAGACTGTTGTGCAGACAAAACCAGTGACTGCAGAGGAGAAGATTTAGATGAAGAATGACCTCAAGGCTAGAAGTATGCTCATGATGACAATACCTAATGATCAGCTATTGAACTTTAGCAAGTTCAAGGATGCCAAGTCATTATTTGAGGCCATTGTTGCTAGATATGGTGGGAATGAAGCCACCAAAAAGACTCAGAAGACACTCTTCAAGCAAAATTTTGAGAACTTCTCTGCAACAAGCAATGAATCATTGGATCACATGTTCAACAGACTTCAGAAGCTTGTGAGCCAACTTGCTGTTCTTGGATTTGATATACCTCAGGAAGACCTCAACTCAAAATTCCTGAGAAGTTTACCATCAAAGTGGGCTATGCATGTTGTTGGCTGGAAAAACAAGCCAGACATTGATTCTATGAGCTTGATGGACTTGTATAGCAACTTCAAGATTGTGGAGCAAGATGTAAAGAAGATTGCAGGAACAAGCTCAAGCACTGGGAATATGGCATTTGTGTCATCTCCCAGTAACTCAAGTTCTGAAGAAGTGAAGGTTGTTGCAGCAGTTGGTACTGCTAGCTCAAATATTGGTACTGCTAGTACATCAAGTAGTACTAAAGGCATTATGGATGAGACAACTTGCTGTGCATTCCTGACAACACAGCACAATGGATCCATGTTGACATATGAAGACCTCCAAGAGATCAATGATGATGATCTGGAGGAGATGGATATCAAATGGCAAATTTCTCTTCTTAGCATGAGGGCTAGGAAATTCCATCAGCGGACAGGGAAGAAGATTACCATAAACAACAATGATACTGCTGGTTATGACAAGTCAAAGATAGAATGTTACAATTGCCATAAGATGGGTCATTTTTCAAGGGAGTGCAGAAGGCCAAGACAACAGGATAGCAGGAACAAGAGCTATGAAGGCAAGACCAAGACTGTGGAGATTACTGACTCAAGCTCAAAAGCTATGGTGGCCATTGATGGCTTTCTCTGATTCTGACGTACAAATTGCTAAGTGTTCTAAATCATGTATTGTTTTAAAAGAACTAGAAACTCTTAGGAAACAATATGATGAACAAAGAATTGAGCTAAACAAGACTAGTTATAATTTGGCAAATCATAAGAGAGGTTTAGCTGTTCTAGAGGAGCAAATTGTTCACTATAAGAGTAATGAGTCTAGTTTGGTTGATAATATAGCAGGACTTAAAAGAGATTTATCTATGAAAGATGCTGAAATTAGTCTTTTGAAAACTGAATTGGATAGGATTACAAAGGCTAATGAGAACATTTAATTAAGTGTAGAAACTTTAAAATATGCTTCTAAGAGAGTCAACAAGATAATTGAATGTCAATTAATCAACAAGGCTAAGTCAGGTCTAGGGTATAAGACTATTCCACCTCCTCACAGAGGAATACCTGCAACTCTAAGTATAGACCTAGAACACATAAGTTTTCCCGAATTTCAACTACCTAATCTAGAATATGGTCCTAAACCAAAAGAAAATGTTGTAGTTGACAAGCCTGTAGAAGTAAGAGAACCCTTTGAGAGTGCAAGTGATACTTCACTCACTGAGGACAAGGTGTCCTCTACTAGGGATTCAGATGCTCCAACCATTGAGGATTGGACTTCTGATGATGATGAGGAAGATCAGGTTAAGGTTAAACCTGATAGTGTTAAGGTAGAAGGAACAAGTGTTCCTAAGGTGGTCAAGGATAATACTGTTAGGCCTAAAACCAATGTTAGACAAGTTAGGCAACCAGTAAGATATTGTGAAATGTATAGAACCACACACAAGCCCAGAGGTAACCAAAGGAATTGGAACAACCTCAAGTCTCACCAACTAGGTGATGACTTTGTCCTATACAAGAAAGCTTGTTTTAATTGTGGAGCTTTTGACCATCTTGCAGCTTTTTGCAACAAAAGGGTAACTGGGTATTCAAACCATAGGGTGAACATAGAAAGACCTCAAAATCACTCTAAGAATGCTAGAATGATACCCAGAGCAGTTCTATTAAAGTATGGCCCAAAATCATTTAGTACTGCTAGACCAGTAGTTCATACTGCCAGACCAAATAAGACTTTCTACCCAAACCAAGCAGTTAAAAGTGCAAAAACTCTTTTCAAATATGCACCAAAGACTGCTAAAAGGCCCTTTCATAACAAAGCAGTGGTAAAGAAACAAATTTGGAAACCTAAGGTTACAACTGCAAAGCCAGCAGTTCATACTGCTAGCCAAGTAGTTAGTACTGGTAAACATACTGCTAAGGGAAAGATGGGTAATGATATTAAAGCCTCAGCATGTTAGGTTTGGAGACTACTCTAATCCAATGGTGCATCAACTGTTCTAAAAAGATTTAATTATATTGATGCAAGAGGCAAACCTAAGTCAATGATGGCTTGGGTTCCCCAAGAAAATTAATTTCCTTATTTTGTTAGCACTGTTAGTCATATGCTTATAATGCTATGAGACAAGTGCTTTGCACTTTGTTTTCTTGGTTTTGGACTAACAATTGCAGGTATGGATGTTAAGCACAAAGGAGTTATAAGTGCTTTATGCTTTGGATTGTATGGTGCTTTGGAACTTGAAGTGTGTAATCCTTGCACATAACAAATGGTAATTGGTTCACCATGTCTAACCCACATCAAGAACCAACTAGTCCAGAGAAAACGGTTTCTGGTAAAGACTTCTCAAATCCGTTTATGGTTGATAGTTTACCAAAAACCATATGGTTATCAACTCACCATTCTTCACAGCAAAGAGTTGGCTAGTCCAAAGCAAACGGCTATTGGTAAAGACACATCAAATCCGTTGATAGCTGATAGTTTGCTAAAAACTATGAGTGGGCAGTGTTGTTTTAAATCAATATTGAGTTTTTACTGCTCCTTAAAAAGTTTCTTAAAAATTAGTACTGGTAGTGCAAAGTTTGTACTGCTAGTGAAAACTTTGTACTGCTGAACTAGCTGTTGTAACTTTTGTGTCAGTAACTAATTTTTAATATAGCCATTGGGTAAATCCGTTTATTACCATATATATAGGCTTTTTCTTAGGATAATTATCTACTTTCTAAATATTACTCTTATTCTTTCTAAAGATAATTCTTATCATTTGCGTCAAAATCTCAAACCCTAACTGTTCATCTATAAAAACCTAATTGGCTTTTCACATCATCTATTGAACCAAAAACGATCACTTTTCTGGTATAACTTGCATACATCATTCATGGCTAATTTGGAATTTTTCAAGACTCATAATCAGGTAGCCTACTTGGAGAATGTTAGGAATTTTTAGATTTCTATTTATTTTCATTGCTGCTGTTAGTATAGTTTGGTTCCTGCTGGCAGTGTTAGTTCCTGCTGGTCATGGTTCTTGCTAGTAGCATTGATTGTTCCTGCTGGCAGTGCTTGTTACTACTGGTCTTATCGTATATTTAGTATGTTTGTTAGAGTTATTTTAGGAAGAGATAGTGTGTATCGCTTTACATGTTTTCTTAGTGATGCTGCATTAGGGTTTCTTGTTGTTTAAAAGAAACATGCGGCTATGAGTTTTGTATCGATTCCATTAAAACAATATTAGTTAACAAAAGATCCATAGAGGATCAACATTTTATAGTTTGTTTTCTTCTTAACTCTTGTGTTTAGATTCCGCCTAAGCATAAGTTTCATTCATAGAGATTCTCTTAGGCTGTTTGTGATTACATAGACAGTCTACCAAGCTCAAAGATCTATCAGGAAGGCACGATCCAACAAGTGGTATCAGAGCCAGGTTAGGATCTCTGACAAAGAAGAAAAAGTTCTCTAAACAATCTCTTAAACCCTTTCACAATGGAAGCCGACAATCCTGAAAATTCTGTCATTAACAATGAGAAACCTGAAACTTCTCAAGTCCAACAACAAATTGTCACAACCACTGTGTCGAACAGTAATGCTAAATTCCCATACCTCAAGAAGGATGAGTATGAAGTCTGGGCTATGAAGATGGAGTATTGGATCTCAAACAATGATCATAACCTGTGGAATGTTATCCTTAATGGTAACAGCAAGAAGAAGATTGGGAGATGTCAGAATGGGAACATCATCATACTTCCACCTGTAACAGCAGAGGAGCAGATTGCTGTACAAAGGGAGACCAAGGCAAGAACTCTTTTGCTTCAGGCTCTCCCGGAAGACCACATGGGTGATTTTCATCACCTGGATGATGCTAGGGAAATCTGGCTTGCTGTAAAAGCTAGATTTGGAGGGAATGATGAGTCCAAGAAGATGAGGAAGTCCATGCTCAAGCAGGAATTCCAAGAGTTCAAGATATCTGAGGCTGAGGGGATTCACAAGGGATATGATCGATTTCACAAGATCCTGAGCCAACTCAACCAGTTGCAGGCCCGACCAGACAATGAAGACTGCAACACCAAGTTTTTTAGGGCTTTACCTCCATCCTGGTCTCAAGTTTCCATCACTTTAAAGGCCAGAGGTGGGCTCGATTTCATGACCTTTGATGACCTGTATAATAAGCTCAAGACCCTTGAGATCGACATCAAAGGGTTTTCTTCATATTCATCTCACACTCCAACTCATACTGCATTTGTTAGTGCTACCAGCACTAACAAGGTCTCATATGGTGACAGCCCAACCCCCTCATCTTCATCTGTTTCATATTCCCCTGCAACAGCGAGATCACAGTCAAAAACTGACAATGTTGTTGAGGAAGTTCTTCATTCATTTTTTGCTGAAAGTTCTCCACAACAGCAATTTGTCTATGATGACTTTGATCAAATTGATCAACTGGATCTGGAAGAGATGGACATTAAGTGGCAGATGGCTATGCTGGCATTGAAAGTTAACAGGTTTAAGAAGAAGGCAGGGAGGAGAATCAAATTAGATGGAGAGGAGGGAGCAAGGTTTGACAGGAGGAAGGTGAAGTGCTACAGATGTAATCAACTAGGTCACTTTGCTAGAGAATGCCCAGATAAGAAGGTGGATGACAAAACAATGTATTCTGCATCCAAGATTCAAGAATTGGAGTCAGAAGAACCTAAAGCCTTGTTGTCTATGGATGCTATGCTGGATTGGGAAAAACATGAGGTAGCTGATGCAGTAAGAGGAGCTGCAAAGGTCTATGGGATGATTGTTGGATATGGTGCTCAGACACAAGTGGCTGGAGAATTTGGTTTGATGGGCTCCCCATCATAGGTACAAAATTGTCCCTTTGGTTGTGAAATTAAATATGCTGCACTTAAGAGAGAGTTTGATGATATTGAGCCTCAATATAATGAATTGTTTTGTTAAGGTTCAAGCTTATGAAAATGCACTGAAAACATTAGAAAAACAAAAGGTTTGGTACCAAAATAATCAAACAGCATATGAAGAGAAAATTAGGGTTTTAAAGAGAGACTTAGAAAACACCACTAATTGTTTAAAACATTCTGAGAGAGAATATGATAAGGTAATTTTAGAGAAACAGGAATTACAGGCTAAGCTAGAAAGTGAAGAGATCAAGTGTACTTCATACAAAGAATCATCTAGACTTGTAGATATATTGAATGCTAGTTCTCAGTATGTAAAGTCTAAGAGAGGTTTGGGGTGTCCTAAAATAGATGACTCTACTGAGTCAAGAAGCTTTGACCCAACCCCTAAGGAGGTTAATTATCAAATTCCTGTAAAGTATGTAAAAGAAGGAGAAATGCATGTTGTTCCTCCTCCTATAAGAGGAGTGTTTAAACCTGTCCCTATCCACTCAGACCTTGACATAGACTTAGATGAATCACATAGGTCCTATGGCAAAAAGTCTAATGACTTGCCTAATCTTGATTGTGACTCTAATGATTTTGTCTCTTGTTTTAACAGTGACAAATCTTCAGAAATCAAGGCCAATGACTATGCCACATGTGATTCAAGTGACAAGTCTACCTCAACCAAGTCAGAAGATTTCTCCTCAGAAGTAGCTGATGATGAATCTCTTTCAAAGAAAGCTGCATTTGAAGATATTTCTTTTGATTATGTTAAAAACAATGATGTTTCTAGTTTTGGTTCTGTTTTAAACAACGATGTTTCTGGTTTTAATTCTGTTAAGAATAATTTTGTTTCATCTTGTGGTTGTGAAAAGTCTGGTTGCAATAAGAAAAGTTATGCTAAGAATAAGTCTTTTAGGAAGAAATCTTGTTTTGTGTGTGGTAGTTATACTCATCTTATCAAAGACTGTGATTTTTATGAGAATCAGATGGGTATGTGTGCTGGTCAACAGCAAACCAGATCTATGTGGAACAATGTTAATAATATACCCCCATATGTTCCTCAAGTAGCTTGAATGAACTCTTGTAGAGCTTCTTTTCTTGCTGGTAAGCCAGTTTCTGCTGGTAAGCCAATTTCAGCTGGTAAGCCTATTGCTGCTGGTAAGCCAGTTCCAGCTGGTAATACCAATTCTGCTGGTTGGAGGAGGAATGTTCCTAGACCTTTCTACAGACCTACAAGCACTTATTTTCAGAATGATCTTCGGCCTGTTTATTTTGACACCATGCACATGGGGGGGGGGGCAAGATGGGAAACTGCTGTTAAGCCCTCAGCAGGTTGTTCTTGGAGAAACAATGACCACTATATGAGAATGGGGTCCAAGAACAATGGTGGATCTCATCAATCACCATGGTTTAATTCTTATTGATCCACTAGGCAGGCCCAAGTCAGTAATGGCTTAGGTCTCCCATGTAACTAATGTTGTTGTATGTATTCTTTTATTGTAGGATTTTCATCTTAGAAGTAAAGATGTAGGTATTGTTGACAGTGGATGTTCAAGGAGTATGACAGGAAACTTAGAAAGATTGCATGACTTTGTACCCTTAAATGGAGGGACTGTGACATTTGGAGGAGGAGATGGCAAGATAACAGGGAAGGGAACCATAAAGACACCTAAACTGGACTTTGATAATGTCCTCTATGTAAAGGAACTCAAGAACTTCAATTTGTTCTCTGCCTCACAAATGTGTGACAAGAAGAATTGTGTTCTCTTCACTGAGACTGACTGTCTTGTGCTGTCCAAAGACTTCAAGTTGCCTGATGATAGTCAGATTGTACTCAAATTTCCAAGAACTCACAACCTTTACAGTTTCAACCTGAATGATGTCCAGCCTGGGGGTGATTTAGCTTGTTTGGTGGCAAATGCATCTGTGGATGAATCCAACAAATGGCATAGGAGGATGGCACATGTGAACTTTAAGACCATCAACAAGCTGGCTAAGAATGGTTTGGTACAAGGGCTCCCTTTCAAGAATTTCACAAATGAACACAATTGTGTTCCCTGCAACAAAGGGAAGCAACACAAAGCTTCATACAAGGCCATTTCTGATGTGAGCACTATCACTGAGCCTCTGCAACTGCTTCATATGGATCTTTTTGGTCCTGCTTCCATCAGAAGTATTGAGCATAAGCACTACTGCCTGGTGATTACTGATGACTTTAGCAGGTTTTCTTGGACTTTCTTCTTAGGTACTAAAGATGAAACCTATCATGTGCTTAGGGACTTTATTGCCTTAATTGAAAACCAGCTGAATAAAAAGGTTAAGACTATTGGGTGTGATAATGGAACAGAGTTTAAAAATGCTAATCTAATAGAACTCTGTGGAAATAAGGTGTTTAAAAGGGACTATAGTAATGCCAGAACCCCACAACAAAATGAGGTTGCTGAAAGAAAAAATAAAACCCTTATAGAAGCAGCTAGATCAATGCTGGCTGACTCTAAGTTGCCAACCATGTTTTGGACTGAAGCAGTTTGCACTGCTTGTTATGTTCTGAATAGGGTATCTATTACTAGTCCTCACAACAAAACAACTTATGAGCTTTTGTCTGGGAAGATTCCTAATATTAGTTACCTTAAACCTTTTGGCTGTCATGTAACTATTTTGAACACTAGTGATCACCTAGGCAAATTTGAAGGGAAGGCAGATGAGGGATTTATTGTTGGGTATTCTACTCATAGTAAGGCCTATAGGGTATACAATTTGTCTGCCAAGAGGATAGAAGAAACACTCAATTTAAGATATCTTGAGGATAAACCTAATGTACAGGGTGCAGGTCATGAGTGGTATTTTGACCTTGATTATCTGACTGATACTTTAGGTTACTCTAGATACAAAGCTAATCAATCTGTAGGTGCACATGATTTTGAAACTAACAATGCAGGTACCTCAGATGATGATTCAGATTCAGAGTGTGATGAACGACCTATTGTTGTTCCTTCTTTTCCCTCTAACCACTTTTCAGGTACTGAGCACAAAGATACTTCTGATATGGCTGAAGGTGATTCAAGTTTTGCAGAAGATCTTGCTAGGCTTCAAAGACAAGAACATAATGCCAAAGAAGCTGCTAAAAGATTTGGTTTGGAGTTCTCTCAAGAAACATTGGAGATCTTAAGACAAGCTGAAGATGAAGCCCGCAGGAATATGGATTCTGCTGGTGGTGTTCCTGTTCCTGCTGCTACTTCCAATTCTGCTGATGGCTCTTCTATTTCTGCTGGGGTCACTATTCCTGCTAGTCCTCTGTCCACTTCTTCTGCTGATACATTGGGTTTCCATGAACCTCCTACTAGGTACCCAAGTCCATCTGACCTTGGGAATTCACTCTCTTCAGGATCTAAGTTGGAGGATTCTCATCATCAATCAAGAACTGGCATCTTCACTTACTCCTCATATGATGGTGACTTCAATCCCTCTATCACTAATCAAGCCTCAACCTTTGATGTCAATCCTACTGCTACCAAGAGGATAAACACTGTTCATCCTCAGTCTTTGATTCTTGGAGATCCCAATTCAACTGTTCAGACAAGAAGCAAGTTGAAACAACCTGGTTTTGGAGAATCTGCATTTGTGAGTTATATTCAAGATCAGCTAAGGAATAATCACACAGACTATCTACATTGCCTCTATGCTTGTTTTCTGTCTCAACTTGAACCAAGCAGTGTAGCTCAAGCCCTTGAAGATTCTGATTGGGTTGAACCTATGCAAGAGGAAATGCAACAGTTTTACAATCAGAAGGTCTGGAAGTTAGTACCTTTGCCTGAAGGAAAGTATGCTATTGGAACAAAATGGATTCTCAAAAACAAAAGGGATGCTAGGGGTATTGTGGTCAGAAATAAAGCTAGATTGGTAGCTCAAGGTCATAGGCAGGAGGAAGGTATTGACAATGATGAGGTGTTTGCTCCTGTGGCAAGGGTTGAAGCTATTAGATTGTTCTTAGCTTTTGCCTCATACATGGGATTCATTGTCTATCAGATGGATGTGAAGAGTGCATTTCTGTATGGTGAAATTGAAGAGGAAGTTTATGTAACTCAGCCTAAAGGTTTTGTAGACCCTCAGAATCTTGATTTGGTTTATAAGGTGGTAAAGGCACTCTATGGTCTTCATCAAGCACCCAGGGCATGGTATGCTAGGTTATCTGCTTTGCTGCTGAAGCATGGTTACAGAAGAGGAGCTATTGACAAGACACTCTTCATCAAGAAGAATTCAAAAGATATCATTCTTGTTCAGGTTTATGTGGATGACATCATTTTTGGATCCACTAAGGAAGCTTGGTGTAGGGAGTTTGAGGTGCTTATGAAAGGAGAATTTGAAATGAGTGCTATGGGAGAACTTACCTTTTTCTTGGGACTATAGGTTAAACAAAAGCCAGATGGAATTTTTATCAACCAGGAAAAGTATGTGCAAGACATACTTAAAAAGTTTGATTTGGAAAGTGTGAGGACTGCAACAACACCATATGAAGCTCCAAAGCCTAAGTCTAACACTGAACCTGATTCTGCTGTTAATGTTCACTTATATAGATCCATGATAGGTTCATTGATGTATTTGACCGCTTCTAGGCCGGATATCATGTTTGCAGTCAGTGCTTGTTCTAGACATCAAGTTACACCATTAACTTCACACTTGAATGTAGTCAAGAAGATCTTTAAATACCTAAAAGGACAACCTAAGTTGGGTCTTTGGTACCCAAGAGATTCTCCTTTTGTGTTGGAAGCTTACAGTGACAGTGACTATGCTGGTGCTAAATTTGATAGGAAATCTACTACTTGGGGATGTCAGTTTCTGGGAAGAAGGTTGATATCTTGGCAGTGCAAGAAGCAGACTATAGTGGCTACATCTTCTACTGAGGCAGAGTATGTTGCTGCTGCTAGTTGCTGTGGTCAGGTACTTTGGATTCAAAATCAGTTATTAGACTATGGGTTTAATTTCATGAACACCAAAATCTTTATTGACAACCAAAGCACCATTTGCATTGTTAAGAACCTAGTGTTTCATCAAAGAACTAAGCACATAGAAATTAGGCACCATTTTATCAGGGATGCTAATGAGAAGCATCTTATCCAAGTGCTTAAAATTCACCCTGATGACAATGTGGCTGATTTGTTAACCAAGGCTTTTGATGGACCAAGATTTAACCATTTGGTAGTCCATATTGGGATGCTTAATCCTTGAGTGCTGAGATTTCGAGGAGGCTTTTTGTTGTATATTTTTCATTTTCTTTGTTTTCTTGTTTCTTTCTTTATTTTCTTTTATGTTTATTTTATTTTCTTTCTTATTAAAAAAAATATAATAAAAAAAAATAAAAAATAAAAAAAAAAATCCCTTGTCTCTTGTATACTAACTTTTGTGCAGGTACAGTGTTGGTTTTTAACCACACAACAAATGGTAATCAACTCACCATGTCTATCAGACAAGAAAGAGTTGACTCACCATGAGGGTACGGATCTGGTGTGATAATCAAATCCGTTGATAGCTGTAATAGTTTGCTCAAAACTATATGGTTTTCAACTCACCCATGTTTCATTACTGATAGTTGAATGGTTTTCAATTCACCATGGATTTTATTCCTTTTGGGGTTTCCAAAGAATTGGCTAGCCCACAAGTATATGGCTTGTGGTAAAGGCAGTGGAAAACCATATTTGGTAATCAGTTCACCAAAGGTTATCTTCAACCTAAGAATTGGCTAGTCCTGAGCAAACGGCTACAGGTAAAGACAACTCAAATCCGTTTATAGTTGATGATTTACTAAAAATCATATGGTTATCAATGTACCATGGTCTCACACACCTAAACATTGGCTACTCCAGTAGTGATGGCTATTGGTAAAGAGACATCAAATCCATTAATTTTCAATGATTCACCTCTCACAGGAGTTTACACACCTGGATGTGATGAGAATAGTATGAAACTTAAATGTTTTGATGTACAATATGTCATTGTTGCTGTGAAGTTCAAGTGCATTGCATATCAGGGGTAACCAGATTATGCATTGAAGATGTTCCTGTTGCTGCTGATCCTAATATGTTGCTGCTGGAAGCTTGTGCTTAAAGATGGTGTTGTTGCTGGTTACTTTCTGATGCCGCTGGCTCAATCCTCTACCTGCTGGACTTCAAAGATCTATCTGGAAACTTGAACTTAACCTAGTCAAATTCAAGTTTAGGGGAGGATTGTTAGGAATTTTTAGATTTCTATTTATTTTCGTTGCTGCTGTTAGTATAGTTTGGTTCCTGCTGGCAGTGTTAGTTCCTGCTGGTCATGGTTCTTGCTGGTAGCATTGATTATTCCTGCTGGCAGTGCTTGTTACTGTTGGTCTTATCGTATATTTAGTATGTTTGTTAGAGTTATTTTAGGAAGAGATAGTGTGTATCTCTTTACACGTTTTCTTAGTGATGCTGCATTAGGGTTTCTTGTAGTATAAAAGAAACATGCGGCTATGAGTTTTGTATCGATTCCATTAAAACAATATTAGTTAATAAAAGATCCATAGAGGATCAACATTTTATAGTTTGTTTTCTTCTTAACTCTTGTGTTTAGATTCCGCCTAAGCATAAGTTTCATTCCTAGAGATTCTCTTAGGCTATTTGTGATTACATAGACAGTCTACCAAGCTCAAAGATCTATCAGGAAGGCACGATCCAACAGAGAAAACAGAGCAGGGTGATGGACCAATCTTCCATGAGATTGTGGACTTCTTGAACACAAATCATATAAGGTATGCTCTCTCTTGTAACCCTACTCTATATGTTTCTCAAATCACAATATTTTGACAGACTGCCACTGTTGAAACTAGTGAAAATGGAGACATAGAAATACATGCAAATGTGGATGGTAAACAATTCATTGTTACTGAAAATTCTATTAGGAGACATCTTAAATTAGAAGATTCTGATGGTATCAATGATTTGCCAAACACTGAAATTTGCAAAGAAATTGATAAAATGGGGTATGACACATCCAATCATAAACTGACTTTTCAAAAAGGATGTTTCTCTCCATAATTGAGGTTTTTCATCCATACTCTCCTACATTGTTTGAGTCCAAAAAGAACATCATGGGAGCAATTCAGTAGCAATATTGCTATTGCTCTCATCTGCTTATCAACAAATAAGACTTATAACTTTTCAAAATTTATTTTTGAGAGTATGGTGAACAATGTTAAAAGCAAAACCAAGTTTTTGATGTATCCAAGATTTGTGCAAGCATTTTTGAACAAGAAAAAGAATCAATTAAAGCAATATAAGAAAACCTTTCCAACACCTTGCCTACAACAAAAGCTTTTTCAAAATATGGCAATGGCAAATAGACTTTTCAATGGGGTAGTTATACCTCTTTTTCCTGAAATGTTGGAAAGAATACAAGCTTTTCAGGGTGGAAAGTCAGTAATCCCAACTAAGCCCTAACACACACCCATTATGGTTCTAAATATCATTTATACACCCCTTGTAATCAGCACCTATAGGAGAAGAACCAGATAGGAAACTATGGTCCCTCAGCCTAGTTCTCCTCTTCAAACCTTTGTAGCAGATGAGGCTATCAATTTTGATAGTATGGATGGGGCTTACACTACTGCTTCAGGCTTAGTAGTTGGGCAGAGCAGTGTAAACATCATTAAGACCCCTACCATGGCAACATCTAATGTGCCAAGTCCTTCAAGACTTGCCACAGGTGATGTAACCCCAAGCCAAATGGAATATATGGGTGGCTCAGGAGTACCTCCTAGTCCAACTAGGGAAGAAACTGTGCCTATGCCCCAAGATTCACCTCTCATAGCAGGTAACACAGCTAGAAGTGATGAGGGCAGTGCTAGACTAAATGAATTGATGGAATTATGTACAAATCTGTCCAACAAAGTTGTTAGTTTGGAGGATGAGCTGAAGAGTCACAAGAGAAATTTTGCCCTGGTATACACAAAATTGGTGGCTAGAGTGAAGAAATTAGAGGATCAAGTCAAGAGATCCAAGGGCAAAAGATCTAAGATGGTGCTTTCTACAACTTCTTCTGACTCAGATGATGATAATTTGGGTGATTCTCCCAAACAGGGGAGGAAAACAGAGTCAGAAACTCAGGGGAGGGATTTAGATTTTGAAGAACAAGGTTTTGGTGGTAATGATGATGATGTTGATATGCATGAAGATCAAGCTATAGAGCCTGTGGATCTTGAAAAGGGAACTGAATTGGTTAATCTTGAAGAAGATATTCATGATACTGCTACAAGTTCAAGACATATAGAGGTAGCAGTACAAACTGCTCAAGATAAGGGTAAAGGGATTTTGATTGAAGATGGGCCACAACCAAAGAAAGTAAAGCCTAGAACACAAGATCAGATAGATTTGGATGAAGAGTTGGCAAAAAAAGTTCATGAAGATGAAGTTGCAAGTTTTATGGAAGCTCAGAGATTGGAAAAGGAGAGAATTGCTTCAGATGCTATTGTGGCTCAACAAGAACATGAAGAGCAAATTCAACAACTGATTGATTCTGGTCCAATTATGAAGGCAAAGGCTGTACAACTTATTGCAGATGAAAATCTAACTATTGAAGAAAGGTCAGCTCTGCTTGCTGATTTTATTAACTCAAGGCAAGAGGATGATGCATTGAAGGAGTTAATAGAAAATATTAAGCAGAAGAAGAAGAAGAAGAAGAAGAAGAAGAAGAAGAAGAAGATGCCTTCTAGAAGAGAGCAGATATGTTTCATGAAAAGTTACTTGAAGAATCAAGCTTATTGGAAGCAAAGTTACTTCAAAGGTAGGTCAGATGCAGAGATAGAAAAGGCCTATTTTGAAGCTTATGCAAGAATTCATAAGCCAGTCCCAAAAGAGTTCATAATTGAGACTGAATATAGTAAAGGAGCGAAAAGAGGACCAGAGTGGTTTAAATCAGAAACATCAAAGAAACAAAAGATTGCAGAGGAAGGTTTAACACAAGAACAGCTCAAGAAAATGATTGTAGTAGTTCCTGAATCTACAAACATTCGTCCACTCCAAGCAAAACATCCTATCGTAGATTGGGAAGTCTACACAGATGAAAGGATGAAAGGATGGAAGATTATAAGGGTAGGAGGTAAAACTGAGAGGTACAAGTTATTTGAAGACATGCTTAGAGGGTTTGACAGAGAAGACCTGAATAAGTTATGGAGTTTAGTGCAAGAAAGGTTTAAAACCTCAGATCCTTCTGATGATAAAGATAAGGAATTGTGGGTTCAGTTGAAAAGGTTATATGAACCAGATGGAGGAGAAGCAATCTGGAGGTTTCAAGCTCAAATTAAAGATGTTTCTTGGAGATTATTTGATTCATGTGGTGTTCATAGGATTTCTACTAAAGATGGATTGGAGATATACATGTTGGTAAAGAAAGACTATCCACTCAGAACAGCAGTGTTAGTAACTTTGGTATGTTCAAGACTTGAAGTTAAAGCTGATTCAGAAATGGCAGATGAATTGGTTAGAAAGATGTTTGATCTTGCAGAACAAAGAAAAGCCCAGACTAAAAGATTGACTTAGTAGTGTTTGGAAGAATCCCCCCATTATCTACAGAGTTGAAGTTTAATTAAGAAACTTAGTGGTTTGCAGAGAAATCATAAGTTTAGGGGAGGATTGTTGGGAATTAAACCAACAGTTAGTACTCCCAGGCTAAATATTACAACTGCTGGAGTATAACACTAACAGTACTAAGTGAGTTAGTATTGCTAGTACAAACACTTTGTACTGCTTATGTTCTGAATACGTGTAATGTGATAAGTAGAGAAAAGATTTTGTGAATATCTTCTAGTTATAGATTGATACGAATATTGTAGTTTACTTGTACAAGACTCCTTGTGCTATAACAGGTGGTCATAGGTTAGGTTTTACAGAGATCATTGATATATCGTCTTGTTAAGGATTCAAGGTTTTGTAACCCTAGTGATAAGCTAAAGATCACTCGTATTATTCTCAATAATATTGAATCTTTTGGTGTTAACCATTGTCTTCATTGTTCATACACATACATTACTGTTCCATCACTCAAACAAATATTCTTCTAAGTATTGACTAGTAAATTCCGCGTGCTAGTTAGTATTACATCAAAGTATCTCTAACACAAGGTGTGTGTTTAGATCCTCTCAGTACTGTTTGATCATCAATTTCTTCAGATTATCCCAAGAAATCTTATAAGCATTTTCGATACCTATTGGTTGAGATACTGAATTCCTCCATGATAATGCCTCATCCAGCAGTGTACTGATGGCATTTTGTACTTTATCACTCTCGGTACATTTGCTGATAAAAAATACTTACTCCGCTTTTCCAAACTAGCGGGTCAAACCCACGGCTCCTTCAGTACCCTTAAAATTAGTGGGTTTGCAGTTCAAATAATCGTTGAATGTGCAGCCTTTAACCACTGAGTTAGAACTTCCTATACCACCAGCGGCGGCAGCGGTGGCAGCTGCTGCAGCTTCAGTAGTGGCGGCAGCTTCAGCATTTACTGCAGCTTCAGCAGCGACGGCTGCTCGTTCCGCTACAAGTGCTGTTGTTACGCTGTCGGCGACTAGTTTGCGGATAGCAGCTTGAGTCATTGCTGGTGGTGCTTTCTTTGGTGCCATGATTCTATCAAATATAAAAACTGTACAACATAATGAATATTTGTAAAAATCACATACCTAAGAAAATGGTACAACCATAAGGATTTAAGATAACATTTTATTTGAAACATAAACCTTTATACAAGGTAGATTCCATACTTGTTACATCGATTACAAAATTGAAACCTATTGCCAGTTTCTATGATGTTACTAACTGAGACTCTCAGTTTAGTGATTACAAAGGAACTACTATTATATAAATTTACTATGATCCTAGTTAGAATCAGGAGAGGTTTTTGAGTTGGGAAGTGGTGATAATGGTGCTATATCATATTCATCATCCACTTCAGGGTGTGGCTCAACCCAATCAGATACAAAATACTCAGGGGAAGGTGGTACAACATTAGCCGGTAGTGGTTCCTCCTCTTCTTCATCGGCTAAATCTTCGTAAGTTTCTTCTTCGTTGTCAGAAATGAAGGCATTTAAAAAATCAAACCCGGGCTCGGGTGAGGGTGGTAAGACTGGGAAGTGATTAGGTAGAGTGAGAACATAATGGGGAGAAGTGGGTGCACAAATGATTTCTATAAGAAGAATTATGATGTCAAAAACAATTCAAGTGTTTATAAAGTGATCGAAAGTGTGTCGAATGTATATATTAATATACTAGTATGTTCGTGCAGCATAAAATGTCTAAAAGTCATATAATCGTCTGGAGGATGGAAGGCATGGTGAGCGAAAGGCTAAAAAATGTTTTTGCATAAAAGAGGTTATAGTTTAGGTCTAAAATAGACCCGTTTCTCTATAACTATAGCTCAGATACCAATCTGTAACACCTCCAATTTTATGGACGCAGTGGAATTCAAACTGGGTGTTACTTCATGGCACAACAATTATAATAATAGAAAACGAACTCTAATTGAGTTGTTTTAAAACATTTATCATTCAAATTATATAAATATCAGAGTTTATAAAATGAGGTCCTAGAAGTTTCAAGGTTTACAAATTACATTAAATGGGTCTTCTAATGATAATAAAATTTATAGTCTTATTGAGTATCCGTGCTCCTCCGTGCCAGCCTCGATCATTATGGACCTGAGTAAACATGCTAAAAGTGTCAACACAAAGGTTGGTGAGTTCATAGAGTTTATTTAAATTTTTGATCATAAAATTCGTAGTGTGAGTTATGTTGTCTCATACTCATAGTTGAAAACAAAATAGTTATTATTGCTCATAGATACAATTACCACATATGGATAGTGCTTTTGTTGCTCTAGGTTACTAGCACCGAAGTCTTAAGGTTTCTAGTTTCAAGTATCTAGTTTCTGCTTAGTTCACAATTGTACCTAGTCCGTTAGTTCGAGATCATGCCAAGTCTATTAGATAAAGATTATACCAAGTCCATTAGATCGTGATCATACCAACTCCATTAGATCGTGATCATACCAAGTCCGTTAGTTCAACAAATGATTCATGATTTGCTGTTATACCTAGTGTTAGCAAATATAGTGCGTCTGTCTGCCTTAACTGGGTCAACACTAACGGTTACTTTAATCCCAATGGATCTAACCATAGTATTCGTACTTACTATGCATAGTGCTCAGTGGTCCATGATAAAGAAACTCTAAGTATGGAAATTACTGTTACATAGTGTAAATAAACATTCAGTTCAGATAAACATATAGTTGCAAATTATCGTGATTGTTAAAAATAGTTAAGCGTGTACCCCCCCCCCCAAAGAGTTTAATAAACAAGTATAAAAATTGGGCTATGACTCACAGTGAGTTAAAGATGATAAATAGATAACGAAGTTGATGAATATGCCTTGAAAAATTCTACGTACAACCTAAAGTATGATAACATGACTTATGTTTTTGGAATAACGATAAGGTAATATAAGGAATCTATACAAGTCGTTATGTTGATAATGATGTAGTACATGGTAAGTTGTTGTGATCATATGAGTCATTTTTAAAGAAACAGTTTTAGTTTGAGAAAACGCGTTTAGTTTATATATATTGTACTACCGTTCGGGCCATCATAATTCAGAGGTCATGCAGTAAACATTCAAGGAGCCAGGACACTTTAATTCGTCAATCCAGCAAACTCTTCCATCCGTTTACCCAAATGAAACCCCTCACATGAAGCTCCCTAGTTTTGTAGTGCTCAATATGTAAAACATGAAGTTTATAATAGTTATAAGGATTTATAAGTTTATGAGTAAAGTTTCACATGTGAAACTTATAAGTTTTATAAGTTAGAAATATGGTTTCACTCGTGAAAACTTATGAGTTAGGATTTATTGTTTCATATGTGAAAAACTGGTTTTCACATGTGAAAACACTATTATGAAGGTCGAATAAACTTAGGAAAGTTTATTTGAATGAAGGTTTTTATTTTAGTGAGTAACTAGTCTCGAAAACAATATGGTTTCTAATTAATTAACTTGTGAAAAACCAATTTTGACGCCGAAAACTATTTTTACATTTTAAGGCAGAAAACTACCCTTGTTTTGTGTTTTCAGGCCGAGTTTCCTAGCTGTAAACGTAAAACATCATTCTGAAAAACTTATGTATTCTAAATTTTTGATGAATCAGACCAGAAGTGCCTCGAAAAATTTCAAAATATGTGCAGTAGGTTTGTGGACAGATTCAGTTTTTCAGTGTTTTGGTTTCACTAATTTCTTTTGATCACAACTTTTGACTCGAGTGTCCGTTTTGGGTGATTCAAATTTCTATAGATTTCTTGTGAGTTCCTCTTTCACTACCTAAGTTTATCCAAGGTTATATGTACCTACTTTGGTCGAATTTTATTACACAAATAGCCTAGTTGCACTAGTTTGCACAAGTAAGTTTTAACTTAGGTTTTCTTTATAAGTTTTGGCCATGTACCCATATGATCAACATACTAAGCATGCATATAGACTTAGAAACAAAGAAACAAGATTATGTGAGGATTACAAGGTCTGGCTTACAACTTTTGGCCTTTTAACAAGGGAAACAAGAACAAGGACAAGGACTAGAACTCTTTTCCACTCCTTTAGAATCCTTCAACTCTTCTTGTGATCTTCCAAGACTTGTGATGGAACCTTGGTGACTTGAGTGGATTTAAACTCAAGAGAATCACCAAAGATTGCAAGGAATTTGATGTAGTTTACTTGTATCTTGAATAGTTGAAGCAATACTTTAAGTGATGAGCAAATGAAAGTGTGCTATGTATGTTGTGTGAGTTGGACGACAAGGAGAGGGGGAAGGGCTTTTATAGCCTTTTGAGGAGGATACAAGCATACATGACTCACCATACTTCCTTGCTAAGTAAATGCATGTGTCTTGATCTTGTGTTTGATTTAACTATAACAAGGCATGTGTAGTTTAAGTAGTCAAATTGTCTAATACCTGAAATTCGAAAACATGCAAAAAGACCAAATTACCCTTGAAATTAAAATTTTACTTATTAATTATTAAAACACCGAATTAATCCCAAACGCTTGGAAACGAATACCATACAAAGTAAAATTAATTGTACTTGAAAATTTTAACATTTGTAAGTCACAAAAATAATTGAAATATTTATTTAATTAGTTTTGGCCGAGTATAATATTTTTTTATATATATATTATTTCTTAATTAAAATCATATAATTATAAGATATATACTATAAATTATGAAGATAAATAGGAAACAAATTTTGTACCTTATCACAAATATGAAAACGGACTTTCATGCCCTCCCATATATAAATTATATCCGGTTCTTAATTTTTTATAAAAATTCCGATTCCAAAGAAATCCCTAAAGGTCGACAACCTAAACAAAAATTCCATCCGATCGTGTAACAATTCCTGAAACTAGTCCAACAATTTTCGTGGGTTCTAAGAAGATCTGAGAGGTCTGGAAAAATAGTGGAACGAATTGTAGAAGCTCAAGTCGCTTGTTCTTAATTATTCTTGTTCGCTAAACCCTACCGAGAGGTATAAAATTTTCCTTGCTCATTCGCTTGTTCTAAAATCTTTTGGGTATTTTTCTACACTTGCTTAGGTCGTATATAACTCATATAAAATAGCTACAACGTATCATGCATGCTTGTTTAATTATTTGAAGTGATTCGAACCAAAAACCCTAAATCGAACTTAAATCTTGAATCGACTATGTAGAATTTTCTGAGTGGTGTTTATATTTTTAGTAGGTCGTATATGAGCCTAGTAACACTATAAAAATAGTGCTTGAATTTATAGAAGCCTAGATTATGCGTGGGTGATTTTTGTGTAAACCGGATCAAATAAGAAAATAAAAGAAAAAAATAAAAACCCTATGAACGATTTAGGGTTAGGGTTTTGTGAGTAAGATCTGATCATTTAATGCTAATTTAAGGTTGTTTTAATGATTTGATGTTATGGGAGAATTTAGGGCTAAGTTTGTGTAGGTTTTAGTTAAACCGATTGGATTTTTATAACTTAAGGGGGTGTTTTGTAATTGTTAAAACTTAAAGTATAATTTTGTAACATATTTTAGGTCAGGGAAAACTTGAGAAAAATATAAGTTGGGAGAGCTATGTGTAAAATTTGAAAGATAAGGGTTTAATGGGTAAATTATTAATCGAATTATAAATAATTAAAGTAAAGGGACTAAAGGTGTAAATTCTGGAAATTTAGGGTTGTTTCGTATAAATAAGTACATCAAGGGTGTAATGTGTAATTTTGGGTATTTAAAGGCCTAGAGTTGTAATTATGGATAACTTATGGGCTAAAAGAGTAATTTATAATATGTTCACTTTAAACCTTATTCTTATATATATTTACATTTAAAACCCCAAGTTATGGAAACTTGACAAAATGAACCTTGAACTATCTTAACTTGCTAAAATGTACCCTATTTCCATAATAGTATTAATTAATGACTTAACAAGAATTGATACTTAAATCTTTCTAATTGTGGAAACTTACTAAATAAGGAAACTTTCTAAAAATGGAAACTTACTTGAAATGGAAAGATAACTAAGAGTACTTTGTAATTCTCTTCTACTCCCCTAGGTGTGAAGAAGGAGTAACTCGATCTCTTTCAGCCTTTTGTCTTTGTTCTTGCTTGCTAATAAGGTACAGATATTCTGCCCTTCTTGTTAAGGTGCCTTCGTTCTCTTGATTTTGTATTTTGATTCGTTTAGGATTCCCCAAACTATTGCTATGTACCCTTATTTTGTGAACCTTAGATTTGAACCTTTGTTTTGAACCTTTGCCTTGATCTTTTGCCTTGATCTTTGTCTTGAACCACTATGAACCTTGATATGAATCTTGCCATACACCTTGCCTTGAACCTTGATATACTTGAGATTTTAGCGGGATGAGAAAACCTTTTCTATGAAAATGTTTTAAGAAGCCCATTTTAAAACTAGCTTATTGAAAACTATTTTAAAGACTATTTTTATGAAAACCATTTTAAAAGATTATTTTATGGAAACTAGTTTAAAGGATTGTTTTCAAATGAACTTTTAGATTAAACCTTTACTATGAACATTTGCTACGATCTCTTGTCTTGACCATGTGAATTGAACCCATTGATATGTAACGTGAAACTTGAACTTGACTTGTGCACTTGATACTTGATACTTGACCTTGACCTTGACCACAGTTTGAGTCTACGAGTCATAGTAGGCATGAGGGTTTCATGTTCTTGTCATTGATGCACCAATGACTTGACTTTTGGGTAGGAAAGTGATACCTATCCCGTCCCTGCCATGACTTGATAATTGAATTGTACACGTAGATGAAGACATTGTAGCAGCCTACAGGGGCGCATGGATGCATCCTAGATTTGGATTTGGATTTGTACTTGACTTGACTTGATTACTTGTATTGTTAGTGACATGACGGGTGTGTGCGATACACGTCATTCACTCTTGGGAGCCCGCGACTCCAACCCTTGGAGGTATCCCCTCATATTATACTTGTCATACCGAGGTCACCCCTCCGTATACATGTATACTTGTTTACTTGACTTGATATGATATGTTCTGGGCTCGTGGAGGATTGCTGTATCTGTTTATCTTTCTGTTTACCTTACCTTTTTCCACTTGTACATTATTCCTTAGTTGTTTCCTATGCCTTTACTCTTGATAACCTTTACTACATTTACTTTTCGTAAACCTTTATTACTGCTTGTTATCGTTATATCTGTTCACTGAGCTCTCGTAGCTCAGCCGCATTTTCTTTTCCTGCGGCAGGTATTTAAGCTAGGAAGCTGGGTTTTGCTTTGGGATGAGTGCAACTTTGAGTGAAGCATGGACCTAAGTACCTTAGTTCTACCATTTGAAATTTGACTTGTTATGCCTTCGTTTGGCACTTGATTGTTTAGTACTTCATTTATTTCTTTTCATTGTCTTGTTGAACTTGATATAAGTCTTGTTGGCTTATTATCTTTTGGTTTAATGTTAAGACTTCCGCTGTTTTATTATTACTTGTTCTGATGTGAAACCATAGCATTGTGACATCTTTGCCCTTCTCGGGTCGGGGTGTTACAATTTATGGTATCAGAGACAGGTTTGGACCCTTAGGTTTCCCGAAAACCCTTAAGCTTAGGCCATTGACCTGTGAGGATTGGGTAGACATTAGGTTTCCTTTCGCGCACTCTTTTTTCCTGTCCTGCTCTGTCATATTCTGTTTGCTCTTACTAATCGTTTTGACAATCATTCAGATGGTGAATACGCGTTTTACCCAGTACACTGATGGGAATAATGGCCCTGATTTCGAGGCCATGATAGCTGCTGCTATGGCTGCTGCTCTTCCTGAGTTGGTGACCCAAGTCACCAATAACATCAGAAATGGGGCAAGTTCTTCTGGTGGTGGTGGTGGCGATGCTCCACCCACTGCTCCTCCCACTGCTCCACCTGTCGGCATTCATGTTTGGATCGAAAGGTTCAACAAACTCAAGCCTCTCTCCTTCAGGTCCGCTGCTACTCCCCATGAGGCAGAGGACTGGATTACTCATGTCGAGAAGTTGTTCAGGGTTCTCGGATGTGCTGATGAATTTAAAACTCGTTTGGCCACATTCAAGCTGGAGGGTGACGCTCTTAATTGGTGGACTACTCTTGTTCAAGCAAAAGGAGATAATTATGCTGAGACCTGTTCTTGGGCGGACTTCATTGAGGTGTTCTATAGGCAGTATATTCCATTATCAGAGCAGCAGAGATACGAGAGAGAGTATGCGACGATTTGTCAGGGGGATCGTGAGTCTTCGGGTGAGTTTATGCAGCGATTCTTGCGCTTGGCCAGCTTTGTTGGGCCGGAAGTTACTGGGGATGCTCATCGTCAGGCTCGTCATTTCAAGTGGGCATTGAAGAGGTGGGTACTAGATCGTGTTGTAAACTTTGAGTACGAGGATGTGGCTGCGGTTCAGGATGCTGCGCGTAACATTGAGTTGCTACATGCGGACGAGGGTTCTAATAAACGGGATAGGGATGGAAATCGTGTAAACTCTAAGGAGCAAAGTCGCCTGGACCAAGGATATGAGCAGCAAAGGCGGTCTAATAGGAGTTCTGAATCACGAGATCAGGTGGATCGTGGTCATGATCAGAGAGGTCGGGATTCGAAGTCAAATTCTAATCAGGGTGGTGATCGTCACGGGCGCAGCGACAGTCAGAGGAAGTGGAAGGATCAGTCTTCCAGGGATTTCCAGCAGAATCGGGTTTCTGGATCGAATACTCAGAAGGGATCAGCTGAGAAACTACCTACTCCAGTTAGTTGTGCTTATTGTGGGAAGTATCATTCGGGAGTTTGTCGTAAGGCTTCGGGTGCTTGCTATGGATGTGGATCCACTGGACATATGGTGAAGGACTGCCCTAAGAATCCGTCGGTACTTGAAAAATATCTTGACCCTCCTCCTCCTACTTCTAATTTCGGTCGTGTTTTCATGCTTTCTCGTGACTAGGCAGGCAAGGCGTCTGGTATGTGATTGTTTTGTTTCCGTTCTATTTTTCCTTTCCGTTTTCTTGCAAATTTCAAGGACGAAATTTTTTGTTAGAGGGGAAGAAGTTGTAATACCTGAAATTCTAAAACATGCAAAAAGACCAAATTACCCTTGAAATTAAAATTTTACTTATAAATTATTAAAACACCGAATTAATCCCAAACGCTTGGAAACGAATACCATACAAAGTAAAATTAATTGTACTTGAACATTTTAACATTTGTAAGTCACAAAAATAATTGAAATATTTATTTAATTAGTTTTGGCCGAGTATAATATTTTTATATATATATATTATTTCTTAATTAAAATCATATAATTATAAGATATATACTATAAATTGTGAAGATAAATAGGAAACAAATTTTGTACCTTATCACAAATATGAAAACCGACTTTCATGCCCTCCCCTATATAGATTATATCCGGTTCTTAAATTTTTATAAAAATTCCGATTCCAAAGAAAACCCTAAAGGTCGACAACCTAAACAAAAATTCCATCCGATCGTGTAACAATTCCTGGAACTAGTCCAACAATTTTCGTGGGTTCTAAGAAGATCTGAGAGGTCTGGAAAAATAGTGGAACGAATTGTAGAAGCTCAAGTCGCTTGTTCTTAATTATTCTTGTTCGCTAAACCCTACCGAGAGGTATAAAATTTTCCTTGCTCATTCGCTTGTTCTAAAATCTTCTGGGTATTTTTCTACACTTTCTTAGGTCGTATATAACTCATATAAAATAGCTACAACGTATCATGCATGCTTGTTTAATTATTTGAAGTAATTCGAACCAAAAACCCTAAATCGAACTTAAATCTTGAATCGACTATGTAGAATTTTCTGAGTGGTGTGTATATTTTTAGTAGGTCGTATATGAGCCTAGTAACACTATAAAAATAGTGCTTGAATTTATAGAAGCCTAGATTATGCGTGGGTGATTTTTGTGTAAACCAGATCAAATAAGAAAATAAAAGAAAAAAATAAAAACCCTATGAACGATTTAGGGTTAGGGTTTTGTGAGTAAGATATGATCTTTTAATGCTAATTTAAGGTTGTTTTAATGATTTGATGTGATGGGAGAATTTAGGTTTAAGTTTGTGTAGGTTTTAGTTAAACCGATTGGATTTTTATAACTTAAGGGGGTGTTTTGTAATTGTTAAAACTTAAAGGATAATTTTGTAACATATTTTAGGTCAGGGACAACTTGAGAAAAATATAAGTTGGGAGAGCTATGTGTAAAATTTGAAAGATAAGGGTTTAATGGGTAAATTATTAATCGAATTATAAATAATTAAAGTAAAGGGACTAAAGGTGTAAATTCTGGAAATTTAGGGTTGTTTCGTATAAATAAGTACATCAAGGGTGTAATGTGTAATTTTGGGTATTTAAAGGCCTAGAGTTGTAATTATGGATAACTTATGGGCTAAAAGAGTAATTTATAATATGTTCACTTTAAACCTTATTCTTATATATATTTACATTTAAAACCCCAAGTTATGGAAACTTGACAAAATGAACCTTGAACTATCTTAACTTGCTAAAATGTACCCTATTTCCATAATAGTATTAATTAATGACTTAACAAGAATTGATACTTAAATCTTTCTAATTGTGGAAACTTACTAAATAAGGAAACTTTCTAAAAACGGAAACTTACTTGAAATGGAAAGATAACTAAGAGTACTTTGTAATTCTCTTCTACTCCTCTAGGTGTGAAGAAGGAGTAACTCGATCTCTTTCAGCCTTTTGTCTTTGTTCTTGCTTGCTAATAAGGTACAGATATTCTGCCCTTCTTGTTAAGGTGCCTTCGTTCTCTTGATTTTGTATTTTGATTCGTTTAGGATTCCCCAAACTATTGCTATGTACCCTTGTTTTGTGAACCTTAGATTTGAACCTTTGTTTTGAACCTTTGCCTTGATCTTTTGCCTTGATCTTTGTCTTGAACCACTATGAACCTTGATATGAATCTTGCCATACACCTTGCCTTGAACCTTGATATACTTGAGATTTTAGCGGGATGAGAAAACCTTTTCTATGAAAATGTTTTAAGAAGCCCATTTTAAAACTAGCTTATTGAAAACTATTTTAAAGACTATTTTTATGAAAACCATTTTAAAAGATTATTTTATGGAAACTAGTTTAAAGGATTGTTTTCAAATGAACTTTTAGATTAAACCTTTACTATGAACATTTGCTACGATCTCTTGTCTTGACCATGTGAATTGAACCCATTGATATGTAACGTGAAACTTGAACTTGACTTGTGCACTTGATACTTGATACTTGACCTTGACCTTGACCACAGTTTGAGTCTACGAGCCATACTAGGCATGAGGGTTTCATGTCCTTGTCATTGATGCACCAATGACTTGACTTTTGGGTAGGAAAGTGATACCTATCCCGTCCCTGCCATGACTTGATAATTGAATTGTACACGTAGATGAAGACATTGTGGCAGCCTACAGGGGCGCATGGATGCATCCTAGATTTGGATTTGGATTTGTACTTGACTTGACTTGATTACTTGTATTGTTAGTGACATGACGGGTGTGTGCGATACACGTCATTCACTCTTGGGAGCCCGCGACTCCAACCCTTGGAGGTATCCCCTCATATTATACTTGTCATACCGAGGTCACCCCTCCGTATACATGTATACTTGTTTACTTGACTTGATATGATATGTTCTGGGCTCGTAGAGGATTGTTGTATCTGTTTATCTTTCTGTTTACCTTACCTTTTTCCACTTGTACATTATTCCTTAGTTGTTTCCTATGCCTTTACTCTTGATAACCTTTACTACATTTACTTTTCGTAAACCTTTATTACTGCTTGTTATCGTTATATCTGTTCACTGAGCTCTCGTAGCTCAGCCGCATTTTCTTTTCCTGCGGCAGGTATTTAAGCTAGGAAGCTGGGTTTTGCTTTGGGATGAGTGCAACTTTGAGTGAAGCATGGACCTTAGTACCTTAGTTCTACCATTTGAAATTTGACTTGTTATGCCTTCGTTTGGCACTTGATTGTTTAGTACTTCATTTATTTCTTTCCATTGTCTTGTTGAACTTGATATAAGTCTTGTTGGCTTATTGTATTTTGGTTTAATGTTAAGACTTCCGCTATTTTATTATTACTTGTTCTGATGTGAAACCATAGCATTGTGACATCTTTGCCCTTCTCGGGTCGGGGTGTTACAAATTGGATACCTCTTCTGCTTATGAGGTGTAATAGATGTGTTGTACAAGACTTAGTAACTAAGTATAGGTTTATATTTGGACATGTGTTTAGTTACTCATCACCAAGACAAAATTGTCTTGGTGTTTCCTTAAGTAAACGCCACATATGAGAGGACGAGGGGGAAAATGACGAGGTGGAAACAAGAAAGCTAAATGTTTTCTTGTCTAGTATTTTAAGTGGAGTTTTGATTCCGGGTATTATTGTCGTTAAGTAATTAAATTATAAAATTGAAAACCCATCGAGGTAAAAATATAGAATTCTTGAAAATGTCGAAAGTTGTCAATATACTATAACTTAATTTATTAATTGATAGATATGTGTAGTTGAATTCGTAGACGTTACTAAAACCTAAACTTGTAGGTTCGTGATTACGTGGAATAATAATCGTACAATAGTTCCATAGATATGGAAAAACAAAAGTGTAACTCGTAAAATATTTGCTAAATGATATATTTAAATGACGTAATTACTTTAATTGCGATGTCAGAATTTTGAGAAAGGTTACAACAACTAACACTCTATTTTGCACATAGCAAGCAGTATTAACTGCTTCAGCCCAAAAAGTAGTTGGTAATTTAGAATCAGCTAGCATAGTCCTAGTAGCCTCAATTAGTGTCCTATTTCTCCTCTCAGCAACTCCATTTTGTTGAGTAGTTCTAGCTACACTATACTGTCTCATAATACCCTTCATCTCACAAAATTGATTCATATCTCTATTCTTAAATTCAGTTCCATTGTCACATTTAATCACCTTAACCCTTTTGCCTAATAAATTTTCTCCTCTGGTTATAAAGGACTTAAGAATGCCACTAGTCTCATCCTTAGTAGCTAGAAAGAAAACCTAAGTAAACCTACTGAAATCATCTGTGACAAATTGGCAATACATTTTCTTCATTAAACTTTTTACAAATGTTGGTCCAAACTAATCCATATGCAACAATTGTAAAGGTTGGCTGACAGAGTTCACTGTTTCGGACTTACAAGAGGCTCTATGTTGCTTTCCCTTCTGACAAGCAACACATGTTTCATCATGTTCAAAAAGTTTGAATGGTAAACCTCTAACAAAATTTCCCTTAACCAGTTTGTTCATTGTTCTAAAATTCAAGTGACCTAGCCTTCTATGCCAAAGTTTAGATTCATCAAATGTGGCATTTGCAAATAGACAATTTAAACCTCCTTTGGGAACCATGTTCTCTAAATCAACACTATATATATTATCCTTTCTTGGAACATTATGTAAAATTAGACTTTCATCAGTTAACTTAACGTCAGGAGATAAGACTATACATTCTGTGTCATTAAAGATAACACTATTCTTTTTGTCACACATTTGTGAGACACTAAAAAGATTAAACTTTAACTCTTTTACAAAATACACATTCTCAAAATCAAGTTTACCAATTCTAATTGTACCTTTGCCTGTGATTCTCCCTCCTTTGGGGTTACCTCCAAAGGCAACATATTCTCCATCAATTTTGATGCGTGGTTTTGCAACCTTACAACAGGTTTTACCTCTCGAGGGATCTCAAGAGGCTTACAACCCCACCAGGCAGTGTACCTGACCGATGTAGTATAGTGTAGTGGTAAGTACGGGGGATTGATCGTTCTCCACAGGGAATAGTGTTCGTTAGGTATGAAAGACTACTCTAATAGGTCTAAGGGTTGAGGAAGATTCTTTTTTATGAAAGCAAGTAAAATCTCGGGTTTGAAAGAGTGGGCGGAATTAGTTGCTAGTCAACTAACCCAAATTACTACGAATGCAAATAAAATAAATAACTGAAAATAAAAAGTTGGTGAAAACTTATGTGTAGAGAAATGTGTTTACTTAGATTTCCTTACTCCCTAACTATCTTTTACCGGTTGATTAGTGTGTATTAGTTGCGTGGATGACGGGTGTATTCCTTAATACCAATCGTGGGGTGGCGTACGTACTTCCCCAACTCTACAAGCTCCTACTTCACTCCTATGTCGAGCCGGCTAGGAAGCTCCTAACATGGGATCACTAGAATTCGCTTGTGCATTAAATACAACCATAAAAACCTTTAGTACGCATTTGGTTCATGTTTCTTAAGACGTTCAAGCAAGTTACCGAATAGGAAGTTAACCAGTTTTCTTAAGCCTAACATAGATAAACAATCATCCAATACAACTAATAACACACTAATAACCAATAATCAATAGCTAGGTTTCATTAGATCTAAGCAAACACAAGATAAATCTAGCCTAACATATTAATCAAAAGACAAGAACAAGATAGAATCAAACAACACATAGACATATTGAATGATTAATTGATAACTTATCTTCAATGTAACATGGAAGATCTCAAGGCAAAAAGCCTTGAAAAAGATGCTAAAATCGTCTTAGGGTTTTCTCCCAAAAATTCCACACTAAGTTCCACACTAATGACAAAAAATTAGAAAACTATATATAGACTTTTGGATCTGACGGCGTCACGTTATGGAGTGTGACGCAGTCACCTCGCCGCTTTTAGGGTTCCCGGATGGCCTTCTTGACGCCGTCCCTCTTTAGCTCTCCAAAATCCGTTCTGGCTTATCAAGGCTTGACGTCGTCAGACCTTGAACGTGACGCCGTCCCTCTCTAAATTAAGCCGTGACGCCCTTGATCAGGTTAAAGCGTGACGCCGTCAGAATTCACATGCAATTTTCACTGGCTTATCATGAGTAAATTTCACATCCACCTTTTCTTGCCAAGCCATGACGCCGTCTGGAGTAAATCCTGACGCCGTCAAAGGTAACTTTTAGCCGATTTTTGAGACTTTGTCGTTTTCTTCACTTTTATGCTCCAAAAACGTCCAAAATGCCTCCTTTTCCAGATTTCTCCTCAAAAGTACCTAAAATGACAAAAGGAACGATTTAGGGCGATATTTGATCAAATAAATACGATTTAGGGCTTAAATGACCCTTTAAAAGCGGTACACTTTTCGCTTCATCAAATACCCTTACACTTAAGATTTGCTTGTCCTCAAGCAAATGTGCTTTTATTCTAATCAAAATACAAGTTAGGGGTCATTTAATGCAAACATAAAAGTAATTACAACAAATAATCGTTCCACTTTAATCATAATAAGCACGGAGATTATAAACTAGCACCTCACAAGTAGTGTTTAGATACTCACATCTCTCAAGTGTCATCAAAATAAATCTCATAAATGAAAACGGATAATATCTCTCACTACCTGTCATAGCAAATAGATTACCATAGGATTGGGAAAGGATCGAAAACCTCCTCCACTAGGCGTAAGCACCTAAGATAAACTATCAAAGAGGGCTTTTAAATGGGTTATAACGTTAGGTGTAGGGAAAAGGAAAACACGGTTTTGTTGGATAAAGGATATTTTACTGGTGGCGAGTTAAAGATCTTGATCAATTACATGTACTATACAATGTTGCTAAGCCAAGACTCGACTCAATCTTAAGCTAATGAAAGAAAATAACAAAAACATAAAATAAACATAAAATAAAACGGGATGGTAGTCCGTATGTTTTTTTCTACTTTTCTTTTTCTCACTTGTGGCCTCGGAATGGTCCTAACGCAAGTTCTAGAATCTAAGTGCTACCGGTACACACATCATAGCAAAATGCTTTTCCTACCAATTCTAGGGGCGAACCTCACATATTTGGGGTGGAAAATTTTTTAGTGGTACGGTTTTTGTGCTAGTCATATAACTCCTATCCGTGAGACTCTCATTAAGATCAAAGTTTCACTCCTAAATGTTGTAAAAAATTTTAAATTTGGCACTAAAATTACCCTAACAGGTGTTTCTCTCAGTTTTATTACACATCTACTATTAAATAAACAAAAATCAAGTGCAATTGTATTCTCTAAAGTATCGTACATTTACCCCCCCCCCTTACACTTAAGATGAACATTGTCCCCAATGTTCAAATAACAAATGTAAAAGCATAAAGTAAAAGAATGAAATCAAATACTCCCCTGATTCGCTCGGTGGATAATGAAGTTACATGGTTAAGTCTTCTTCCAAGGTAATGTTGAAGCTCCATGACTAATGCATCGCCATAAGCTTGATCCAAAACATTTCCTTGTCCAAAATAACCTGTTAAACCTGAGAAAACAAACACGAAAACCTGCATAACATCGGCGGGATAAATCTATATATATAAGGATATAATGCTTGTGGAATGATAATTTTGCAGATTCCTGGAGATTATAAGTTATAGATTTAATAAAAACTTTTTATGAAAACAAAACTTTCAAAAATTTTTGAAAATTAAATCTGACGCCGTCAGGTTATAAACCCCGACGCCGTCAGAAATGACCTGACAAAAATTCTCATTTTAAGTTTCCGGAAAATTTCTGAAAAAACCTTTACCTTACTTCCTGGAAATCCTGCAAAACATCACTATGACTCGATACAAGCATTTGACTCAAACAAATACTAATATGTATGTTAATTTATTATTATTACGATTCATGTTCATTTGTGTTCTAATAAACCGATTTAGATTTCCCTTACACTTATCTTTTCCAAAATACCTTTATATGTAGTTAAGACGAAGTTAAAAACAAAATAAAGCATTTTCACAAATTAGTTTTGAACATGAATCAATAAGAATAAAAATTAAACACACATACGGAAACAAATAAAAACAAACAAACAATCAAACAAATAAAGCAAATAAATAAATAAAGCTTGGGTTGCCTCCCAAGAAGCGCTTTTCTTTATTAACGAGTCTTGTAGCTAGACTCAAAGTCACGTACATTACGTGATTCCATCATTGGTCACGGTTCCTAGGCCATTCTCCTTTCCGGTTTTATATTCCGGTCCCAATTTCAAACAATCCTTGTAGAAACCGAATATCCTTTCCATAACATAGTCTACTCCTTTATTTCTATCCTCATCATTCCTATAGTAAACCGCTTGCTTGAGCTCCTTCTCAACATTTGACAAGTGTTGGAATTGTTCTATCTTATATGGCATTTGGTAGTTTACCTCATCGGTCTCATCCTTAAATCTAACTATCCCTAAGGAAGGTTCATAAGTCATTCTAGAGACCTCAACAAATGGTTTTCCAAAAACCACTTGAGTTAAGGATGCATCGACTATTGGGCGGATATCTTCTACAATTACAAAGTCGGTGACATAGGTGAAGTTTCCTACATAAACCGGTAATCCCCTAACTCTTCCCGTGAAGTTACTCATCCATCCCTTGTCAGGGAACATCCTATACCCAAGTTGATTTTTCATTATCAAGTTGTAGTGGGCTCTAGTCATGATGTTTATGGGTGATCTAAGGTCGATGTAGGCTTTCCACACATGCAAATGTCCGATGTTGCATGGTATGTTGAGATTAGAAGGGTCGCCTGTTTCTATAATTGGTCTACCTAGGAAGTATGGTGTCTCGGGGTCATCGAATAAGTTTGTATGATATGCGCGCTCTTCCTTAGTGGGTACCCTATTGAAGTAGTCCTTATCATCATCTACTTCTTCAATCTCACTTGTCCAAACTTCCTTATCAACCTCGACTTTCTTATCCTCATCCTTAGGTTCACTATTATCCTCATTCCTTTCAATTGGTTTAATAGTGACAATGTTGACAAAGTGGACGTGTTTGGATGAAGAGGGGTCTTTTACTTGGGGTCCGCTATTTGTGTTCCTAGCGTCCTTATGTGGAGGTGATAACACTTGGTTATTGAGAGCTTTCAACAAGTTGTCAATTTTATTGGTCATCTCCGTTTGTTGTTGATTGAATTCGGATTCGAATCTAGCTATCCGAGCTTCTTGAGATGCCATAAATTGGGACATCAATCCTTCAAAGTTATTGGTACTACCATTGCCGGAAGGATTGTTGTTGAAAGTACGGTTCGAGTTGGAACCGCTTGATTGAAAACGATTAGGTGGGTTGGAAGAATTGGTTTGTTGTGTGTTTTGGTTTTGTTTCCACCTAAGGTTCGGGTGATTTTTCCATGAGGGGTTGTATGAATCACCGTAATGGTTTGGCTCGGGTTTGAAAGTGTACCACTTGTCTCCCGCTCCGTCGGTACGCGAGGATGCGTAGTCCACAAAAGCTTGTTCGGGGAGTTCCATGCAATCACGAGTGTCGTGGGGACCACTAAATAATTCACATGAAGAAGTGATTTTGTTCACTTGGCTTGAAGGTTTAGGAGCCTCGTAGGATTTCATGAGAAACTTGACTTGATCTTCAAGTTCTATGATCCTACGGTCGGAAGTGCTTGAATTGTTCGAAGGCAAAGATATTGCCTTGACCGTTTTATTCAAATCACGGGGATCACTCCAACTTTCGTTGTCATAAAGAGCAAGATCCTCTAGGAGAGCCCATGATTGTTCCGCACTTAGATCACGTAGCTTACCGCCGGCCGATTGGTCAATGGTTTGCCTCGTGTAGAGATTGATATGGTCATAGAAGATTTGGACTTGGAGCCAAAGTTCTATGCCATGATGAGGGACTTTTTGGAGTAAGTCCTTGAATCGAGTCCATGCCTCGTAGAGAGTTTCGCCTTGACATTGTTGAAACATCAAGATATCATTCCTTAGCTTGGTAGTTCTTCCCGGTGGGAAAAACTGAGCAAGGAAACGAGTGGTGAGATCATCCCAAGAGGTGATGGATCCTGCGGGTTGACGTTCTAGCCACTGACTAGCTTGGTCCCGCAGAGAGAATTGGAAGAGACGCAATCGGGTCGTCTCTCGAGTGGCAACATCAAGGTCTATAGAATCAACGATTTTGAGAAAGTCCTTGAGATGTTGATTAGGATCTTCGGAACGAAGTCCATGGAATGCGCATCCGCTTTGCACCAACCGGATGGTGTCGGATCGCAAGGGTGTGACATTGGCTCCTTGAGTGAGCTCAATGGTGTTTCGATAGCCATGGTGGCTAGGACAGGAGTACTCTCCTAAAGTACGGGCTCTAGGAGGTGGTGGTTGTTGTTGTGGTGGTGGGTTGTTGGGATTAAGGATATTACCATCTTCCATGATGTCGAATGGTAATGGTTACGAACAAAGAAACGAAGAAAATAGATAGACTAAAGAAAACCTAAAATAAAAAAAAATATAAAATAAAAATCTCACTAGAAAGGAATCTAGTGAGTAGACCTATAAAATAAAAATTCAACCTAAACAATAACTATTCCCCGGCAGCGGCGCCAAAACCTTGATGCGTGGTTTTGCAACCTTACAACAGGTTTTACCTCTCGAGGGATCTCAAAAGGCTTACAACCCCACCAGGCAGTGTACCTAACCGATGTAGTATAGTGTAGTGGTAAGTACGGGGGATTGATCGTTCTCCACAGGGAATAGTGTTCGTTAGGTATGAAAGACTACTCTAATAGGTCTAAGGGTTGAGGAAGATTCTTTTTTATGTTTTTATATTTTTATGAAAGCAAGTAAAATCTCGGGTTTGAAAGAGTGGGCGGAATTAGTTGCTAGTCAACTAACCCAAATTACTACGAATGCAAATAAAATAAATAACTGAAAATAAAAAGTTGGTGAAAACTTATGTGTAGAGAAATGTGTTTACTTAGATTTCCTTACTCCCTAACTATCTTTTACCGGTTGATTAGTGTGTATTAGTTGCGTGGATGACGGGTGTATTCCTTAATACCAATCGTGGGGTGGCATACGTACTTCCCCAACTCTACAAGCTCCTACTTCACTCCTATGTCGAGCCGGCTAGGAAGCTCCTAACATGGGATCACTAGAATTCGCTTGTGCATTAAATACAACCATAAAAACCTTTAGTACGCATTTGGTTCATGTTTCTTAAGACGTTCAAGCAAGTTACCGAATAGGAAGTTAGCCAGTTTTCTTAAGCCTAACATAGATAAACAATCATCCAATACAACTAATAACACACTAATAACCAATAATCAATAGCTAGGTTTCATTAGATCTAAGCAAACACAAGATAAATCTAGCCTAACATATTAATCAAAAGACAAGAACAAGATAGAATCAAACAACACATAGACATATTGAATGATTAATTGATAACTTATCTTCAATGTAACATGGAAGATCTCAAGGCAAAAAGCCTTGAAAAAGATGCTAAAATCGTCTTAGGGTTTTCTCCCAAAAATTCCACACTAAGTTCCACACTAATGATAAAAAATTAGAAAACTATATATAGACTTTTGGATCTGACGGCGTCACGTTATGGAGTGTGACGCCGTCACCTCGCCGCTTTTAGGGTTCCCGGATGGCCTTCTTGACGCCGTCCCTCTTTAGCTCTCCAAAATCCGTTCTGGCTTATCAAGGCTTGACGCCGTCAGACCTTGAACGTGACGCCGTCCCTCTCTAAATTAAGCCGTGACGCCCTTGATCAGGTTAAAGCGTGACGCCGTCAGAATTCACATGCAATTTTCACTGGCTTATCATGAGTAAATTTCACATCCACCTTTTCTTGCCAAGCCATGACGCCGTCTGGAGTAAATCCTGACGCCGTCAAAGGTAACTTTTAGCCGATTTTTGAGACTTTGTCATTTTCTTCACTTTTATGCTCCAAAAACGTCCAAAATGCCTCCTTTTCCAGATTTCTCCTCAAAAGTACCTAAAATGACAAAAGGAACGATTTAGGGCGATATTTGATCAAATAAATACGATTTAGGGCTTAAATGACCCCTTAAAAGCGGTACACTTTTCGCTTCATCTATAAATTTCTTCATAATCTGTAAGATAAGACATGTTTCCTATCATGTGTCTTAAGCATCCACTATCAATCACTCCTTGATCCTGTAATTCCATCTATGGATTGCCCTACACATAAGGTAAGAAAACCAGTTTCTTTTGGGGACCCAAGCTATCACTGACTTGGATCTGCCTTGTGCATCAACATAATCAAACTTTTTAAGGGTGATTGATGCACTGTCATGTTTGGAAACATGGTTTAAAACTTTAATCTTTGGTTTCCAAACCCAACAAGATAATGCCTTAACATCATGAATATAGTTTCCCTTAACAACATTAACAACTGTTTTTGCCTCAACAGTAAAAACTACTGCTTTTGGCTTTGCAATATTAATTGATGTTGTCTTTTGAATGGGCCTTTTTACAGTTGAATGTGTTGTTTTTGAAAACATTGATTTAGCACCATTCACCATTGGTTTTGTGGAAGCAGTGTTAACTATTCTAGTAGTTTTAATCAATACTGCTGGTTTTGAAACATTTTGTCTAGCAGTATTAATTGATACTAGACCAGACTTCATTAACACTGCTCTTTGAACCATGTTTCTATTTGCACAGGGGTGAGTATTTTTGGCAAAACTTTGGTGATTCACCCTTGAATCATTGTTCCACACTGGTGTTACCATCCATTTATTTGAATGGGCCTTTTTACAGTTGAATGTGCTGTTTTTGAAAACTTTGGCAAAACTATGGTGATTCACCCTTGAATCATTGTTCCACACTGGTGTTACCATCCTTTTATTTGTAAATTGTTTTTGATGGTAATGACAATTGTACTGCAAATGTTCAAAACTACCACACACATAACAAGCCTTATTAAACATCTCAAAATTACTTCCTAATCTTTGAGACATCATACCATTCCAGTTCCTTTGATTTCCTCATCTAGGGCTGTTAGTGTTCTGCCTAGGTTGTTCATCTTGATTAACAGTTCTCCTAGAATTTTGACCTTGTGTGTTAGGTTTAACAAACCTAATATTTTCAACACTAGATCTAGCTGTTTTACTTTCAACCTTAGGTGTAGACACAACCTGATCCTTATCATCTAACACCCAATCTTCAATAATTGGTGCATCGGTATACTTCCTATCAATCTTAGGCTTTTCCTCACTAATCTTAGCTTTACTATTCTCACCTACAGGCTCTTTAAACGCATCTAGACCAGTAAAAGATAAGTCAGCAGTTGGAGGCATAAAATTTCCTGTAATAGGAGGTGTAATTGTTTTATATCCTATACCATTCTTGCACTTGTTAACAATTTGACACTTTACAATCTTGTTAACACTTTCAGATGCATGTTCAAATCTATCCACTCTAAATTGAATGCTTTCTTTTTCCTGTTGAACTACCTCTTTTTCTTTTTGGGCTTTTTCAAGCCTTTCCCTAAGCTCTGTAATAAGTGCTTCTTTTACAAAAAGTTCACCTTCTAAAACATGAATCTAGTCTATATATTCAAACACTTGCTTTTTGTAAAATTCAAGTCTTTCTTCTGTTAACTCTAAGCCTACCTTATAGCCTAAAACATGTAACTCGGATTTCTTTAAATCATCTACTAGTTTATTATTCCGAGCGTTAAGTGACTCAACAGTATCTAAACAAGATTTATAAAAACAACCAGAATCATTTGATACCTTAGAGTCTGAACTTGAAGATGAAGATGAGTATGCCATAAGTGCATAGTTGGGTCCTTCTTCAGCTTGATCACTCCAATCATAGCCACCAAGACCATCATAAGACACCAACGCTGTAGAATTTGAAGTTTCCACAGGCACAGTTCTCTTTGAGCCTTCTTTGTTCTTGTTGTCTTGGTTCCTTGGAGCTCTGCATTCTCTAGCAAAGTGTCCCTTCCTGTGACAGTTGTAGCATTCCAACTTGGACTTATCAAACCCCATGTTGTCATTTCCATTTACTTTGAGCTTCCTTCCAGTATTCTTCAAGAACCTTCTTTCCCTCATAGTCAATATCGCCATCTGCCACTTCAAATCCATCTCTTCTAGGTCATCTGGATGAATTTGGTACAAGTCCTCATGTACAAGTTGAGGACTGTTAGGTTGACTAGCCAGGAATACATAAAAACAGCATCACTCAAGTTATCAACATTTGTAGAATTAGCAGCATTAACTTGAGTGCTAGCTGTAGAAACTTCATGAGCAGTATTAAATGCTTCACTAGGACTGAACGAACTGTTATTGTTTGAGGAGGACACAAAAGCCATGTTATTGTGTGCTTATGCTTGAACTGGACATCCCTTTGACATCTGGTTCATACACTTTAAGATTGTTGTAAAGGTCATCTATGCTCATTGTATCCAGATCAGTCTTGTTTCTCCACACAATAGCATGTATGTTCCACTCTGGTGACAAACTCCTTAAAAGCTTCTAGTTGATATCTTCTTGGGAAATTATTTCACCCAAAATCTCTAATTGACTCACAAGCTTCGGAAGCCTGTCAAAGGTTTGATCAAGCATCTCAGCGCTCGGAGCAGAAAAGTTCTCATACTGTTGCTTTAAGAGATTCTTCTTGATCTTCTTAGTAGCAACATTCCCTCTAAATCTTTTCTCAATAGCTTCTATCAATGACTTAGCATCCTTGATAGAATTAAATGTCCACTGATGTTCATTAGGAATGCCCATCATGAGAGTGCTTCTTGCCTTTACCTCCAATATTCTTTGTGCCTTGTCTTTAGCAGTTTTAATAGGCAACACAGTCACAACACTAGTATCAGATGTTGTTGTTCTTGGCAAGGTATTACCAATCTCTATGACCTCCCATAGAGAATACTCAATCATCTGTATATATTGCTCAATTCTCATTCTCCAGATCTCATACTTACCAGGCTTGAGCATTGGAACCTTAGATGCAGCAACCATATGTGCAGAGTCTTGATCCATCTTTTCTAACAAGATCTTATGTATAGTAACAGGTTCTTCTTGATCACAACTTCTAGATCACAAGCTCTGATACCACTTGTTGATCCCAGTTATGCACTTGATCGAATTTCCTTAGCTTGTAAAGATTAAGTTATGCTAGATAAATCTAGTACAACTATGGTATAGAAATTGTGCTTGAGTTGTATTAAAAACTATGCGGAATCTAGTCTTTAATCTTAAGAAGAACTTTGTTGATGAAACAGTAAAACACAAGAACGATTTTAACAAACAAAGCTTCAATATGGTTAGGACATGTATTAGCGGAATCGGCTAATATCATCTTTGGAAAACTTCGATGGGAAAATATAGGAATTCTAATTTTTTTAGATATGAGAATGACTAATGGAGAACCTATTGCACTAGAAATTCAATTTAACCTAACGGTTGAATTGTTTCCAGGAGAGAAGTTAGGTTTGTGGTAAACCCGTATAAATGGTCGTGTTTAGGCTCAATTGAGCACCGCTAGTGATAGTATCATATCCATTCTCTAACTTGAAAATTTTCCATTCCTACATTTGACTAAAGATGTTTTACATCGATGATCTCTATCTCCAGTTAAGAATGCATTTTAAACAAGTAGTAATTAGGATTCTTCTTGACAAACCTAGATTACTTGCATATATGTGTTTAATATTTGAAAACAACAAATTGTTCGTGTGAAAAATGATTAAATGTCTTCATGCTTTCTTAAATGCTCAATGCCTACTTGCTTAATTATTGAATGCTTGTTCATTAGAAAGATCTTGCTTTGAATTAGCTTTTCTAATGTTATATTTCCTGATATATGTCCATGATACATGCTCTTATATGTTAGGTGTCAACAAATTTTACTTAATGCTTGCATTCATAGTAATCATGATTTGTATGCATCTCTTTACATGACTTACGTGTTATTTGTGCACCCTAACTATGTTGGACTAGGTATGCCTATTATGATAACCTCTTATATACCATATAGTCTTACACATTAATATTCTTGATTATTATGTGATGCCTGTTTAAATGACTAACATCTTCTTAATCACCATCTCACTCTCTTCCAAATTATCCACTCTTTTGTATAGGAAGGATTACTTCCACACAATCCCAACATTCCTATAAACATTCTTTACCAAATCCTTAAATCATTCCTTAATCATTATTGCCTAATTCCTTTCTTCCTTAATGGCAATATGATTTTCTCATAATCAATCCTTTGATTACTCTTATCATCATAATCATTATTGCACAATTCTTTTCTTTCTTAATGGCAATATGATTCTCACATAATCAATCCTTTGATTTTTCCTATCCTTGCATCTGGGAAAAACAGAGAAAACTAGAAAGACTCTACACCCCACTGGCGACGGTCCCAAAAACATATGGGCGGTCCCTTATATATACGGGACTGTCCCTTATTTACAGGACCGTCCCCAATAAAGGTGTCATGAATTGGTTCACTTTTTTTCTTTTTCTGCATCCTTGACTCACCACCTTCTGGACCATTCCTTGTCCAAAATAACAACCACTTTGATCATCTTAACACTTACCCCTTCACTCTCCTTCATCATCTCCTTCATTCTCTTCTTTATAGGACTTATACATACAATTGGTACCACCCATGAGAATCCCTTCAAAAAACTTCTTCTTCTTCACTCTCTAGACCATATTCATAGTCCATTGTACCATCCTACTTCTTTTTCTCACATCCACCTCTTCTTGATAAAGCGCCCAACAAAACTAGGATAGTATGTACCTTCTTTAAATTCTCCCATCTTCCTCACTTTTTTTCATCCTCACTCATTGTAAGTGCAAACGATCCTTTCATTGTCTCCCTACACACATCTTTTCCCATCCCCTTCAACATAAGCCTAAATTAAACCACTATTTTCAAATATGAAGTCTTCTATCTTCCTTCTCATCTTTACATCATCCTTGTCAACCTTGGCTTAAAACCCTCTTTCTTCATTTTCGTTCATCCTCTCCTACTTCTCCAGTTTAAAGAGTCATCTTCATTCTCATCTAGAAGCATATCATCTTCACTCTATATCACCTAGACATTAGACACTTATCTTAGAAGAAGATAGAGAATGGTTTGTTATAATCAATAATTATATATGTTAAAGTTTCAATTCCTTTTGTGCCATACTTTAGAATACTCATATTTGAGTCATGCATGTATTAATCTCCGATAATGTCTTGCTATATATATCGTCATTATTGTATATATGTGCACTTGTCTACTAACTCTGTTTTGTAGCATTCCTTCATCGCTTGATTCTTTGGTAGCCCAAACAAGGGGGGCATACACCAAGGGGGAGCATTTGCAAATGTCAAACTTGTTTGCAAATCGTTGACGCATCTACACATTCCTTGCTATGTTTAGTCCACCTCTATCATGTTACTCACATACTTTTACATATTTTGTTGCTTGAAACTAACCCTTGATGTAGATTAAGCATTTGCAACATATTTGATTCATGGATACGCTAAAGTCAATGGGGATGCAATGAACTAGGGGGAGCTCAGAAGTAGTTGGGTACATGGTTCGGAGTTGGTTAAACCATGGCGATAGGAGCAAGGCTTCACTAGGATGATGCAAGTTCACTTCTTTGAATGATGGGATTCGGGATAGTCTAATACATTTGGGGATCAACCTTCAACGTATATGCTCAAGTTGTCTTCTCAAGTCATCTTCGTCTACATGGCCAAGTCTTCTTCATCTTCTCAAGTCATCTCCTCAAGTCTTCTTCTCAAGTTGTCCTCTCAAGTCTTCCTCTAGTACAGGCAAAGACATCTCTTCTTCTCAAGTCTTATGCTCAAGTCATCTTCTCAAGTTTTCTTCCTCTCCTCAAAGCTCGAGCATTTCTCTCAAGTCTTCTTCTCGAGTCATCTTCTCAAGTCTACCTCTCAAGTTCTCGCCGATCTTCTTTCTACCTCTACATTGGCGACACCTTTTTGCTTCGACAAAAGTGGGAGAGGGAGTGTAAACAAGTAACTTCTACACTTTGCTATGAGTTACGGTTTACATATTTGTCATCATGAAAAAGGGGGAGACTGTTAGTGCAAACGTTATGACGTTTAATCTATACAATGTCTTCATGTTTTAATGATGACAAACATGTAACTTGTAGTACATAACGTAAAGTGCACAAGTTACTCGTTTACACAAATCATCAATGTTGGAACGCATCAACATCTCTCGACGGCTCAAGTCTACATCACTTAAGGTATGAACAAACTCTAAATCAATTTTTTTAAGTGATCAAAGAAAATATTTTTGTCCTTAAACCTCACATTTTTATAAATGTGACAAAACATTTTTACAAAAATAAACTATACAAATTCATTTTGTATTTATATAGAAATATTTTAAATAAAAATAAATTTGAATTTGAAATTTGAATTTCAAATTGGCAACAGCTATTTTTCTCACCTAAATCAGATAAATTTTCACCACTAAAGGAAAAAAAGAGGAGCGTTTGTCGGGACGGTCCCGTAAATAGGGCGACATTACCTTATATATAAAGGACCTTCAAACTTTAAGGAACCGTCCCCCGCTCCTCCTGGTGCCTATAAATACTCCACTGTTTTCTCAGAAAAACCAATCCTCTTTGCACAAAAATTTTCTGTTCTTTCCTTCTTCTTCTTTGATCACTATAACTCTTTGGTATGTGTTTATAAGTGATCCCGTCATCCTCTATCTCAAGTGCAAGAGAAGAACACTCGAAGTCGTCAAGAATTGAAGTATTATAATGTAGTTCACACGCACATGTAACTAGTGTTACGATTCTCTTCTTCCTCTAAACTCTATTCTTGTATATTAGTGTATCTGACTTGTGTGTGAGTTGTGATTAGGAGTATAAGGGTAAATTCAGAATTTGTGATTAGGAGTATAAGGGTAAATCAGGACAAAGTGTAAGTCCGTGGGTGATTGTGTATATTAGGATGGTGTGTACGTCCGTAGGTGATTGTGTGTAGATTAGGACGGGGTGATCGTCCGTGTGTAGATTAGGACGGGGTGATCGTCCGTGTGAAGATTGGGATGGGGTGACCGCCCTTGTGAAGACTAGGACCGGGTGAAGGTCCGTGAAGACTTGGATTAGGTGATTGTTATTCCCGTTACACGATTAGAATTAACTACAAAGTTAAGCTAACCGTGTTCCATATCTTAGTAATGTATTGATTAACTTGACAAATAAGTATAAGCATAAAAGATAAAAGACAAGAGTTTTTCAACGTTTAAATTCTTATTAGAAGTAAATCAAAAGAATCTATACCCAAGTGTTTACGGAAAAAACACTTGGGATTGAAATGACAAGTATGGTATGTCTCCTCTCTAAACTTAAGCTAAGCTTAAGTGGCAACTATAAGGAACCACTAAGCTATCTCAGGGACTAGGTTGCTCTTTGGAGGAGTAAAAATGGTTTGTGAATGTCTAAGCATTAATTGCACAAACTTGTCAACTTTTACTCCAACTTATGATCCTATTTATAGACAAGTAAGAAGAGCAACCGTTAATTACAAGACAAAAGATGACCTAAGCTAATCAGGACAAAATACTGATGTATTTTGTCAATGTTACAAGAACCTATTTTAGGTATAGGACAATAGTGCTTTCTGAGTAACAGTGATGACACTGTTCTTGTTATGAAGTCTTTCAGGGAAAGTTTGAATTCAGCCTGATAAGGACTTCTCCTTATCTCTTCAAACCTTTCCCGCCTTGTCCCGCCTTTCTTACAGTCTTCAAGTTCTTCAGTCTTTGGTCTTCAGTCTTCAGTCTTCATTCTTCATAGTTGTTGAGGAGACTGGGGTTCAATGAGTTATTGTCATCACTGACTGAACCCATTATCTTCTTCTTTGGCTTAGGTGCCACTCAGGGAGTTCCGCCTCACTGAATGGAGAATCCTTCTTCTTAGACTCGTCCTAGGTATCTTGAAGATAACTCACTGAGTGACTATTCACTCAGTGACCTGAGAGCATTCAAGGATATGTGACACTTAGGATAATTTGTATTCAAATCCTTGTTTAAGGAAGCTTGGGTACTGAATGGACCCAACAATCTCCCCCTATTTGGATATAAATATAGCCTAAGTGTTTGATTAGTGTAAGTGCGCAATTGGGCTTCTTCTTACACTGAAGATACTTTAAAGCAATTAAAGGACACTGATTTAATAAACATGGGCCATCGTCTTATTCATCAATATTACATCAGTCCTATCATCTAAACAAAATACTCAGGGTTAAGTACTCAGACTTTCTTAATTCCCATGTGTAACCACTGCGAAAATCCCACACTAGATTACACTATCTCTTAGAGTATTTATCCTTTTCTACGTGTAATTTTTTTTTTTATTATTACTATCTGGGCATAACTACTATCTCATGTGACGTAACTTACATCCTTGATTAACGTGCTCGCACGCAACCTAACCTCAACCTATTTAATGTTTATTTATATAAACATTTTTCTATGTCAAGTATAACACTTTACAATATCCCATTTACCGTTTTGCGATAATTCCTTAACGAACGCCCAAACAAAACATTCATTATCTATTTAGAATTTTCATGAAAACATAAATTCATCACAACACCAAATATAAATAACAAAACCCTAGAAATACTAAAGTACAACTCATCTGAGTTAAGGTACAAGTTATCAAAGCACCAGAAACCCTAATTCTAATTTAACTCCCGGTAAAACCCTAAATTCACAAAACTATGATTTTGTGTTGTAACTTCATAAACCCTAATTCATTATATGATAAGTTTTATAAAATAATAATTTTACAAGTTATTTAAGCAAAGGTACAAGACATTTATGCACAGAAACTATGTATTCATAAAAACCTTATTAAAACCCTAGATATTTATTATAACACCCGATTTACAAACCATTCATGCATAAGTCTTAAAATTTATATTTTTACAAGTCCTTAAACCCAAAGTACAAGTGCCTAATGCACAAAATCCAAAATTTTTATTTATATACATTTTCAACATAATAAAAGTTACATAAAAATTATAAAACATAAGGAAGCATTAAAAATTATAATTTCCATATTTTTAAACTTTAAGTACAACGATATTAAGCTTAAGGTACAACACTTTAAAGCACAAAATCAATATCTATTCTTTAAATTAGAATTCGACATAGCGTAAATAAAAGTCACCTTAATTATTTTTCTAACTAATACCTACTTAAACTAAACCCTAGTAAACTAACTAGGTAACCTTAAGTACAAATCTTTATAGCTAAAATACCATCACAATAAGGTCATTCGACCCATCTTTCCCCCTCCTAGTTCGAACCCAAGTTTAATCCCAACTAACTTAGTTCCTAAGTATAACCTACACTAGATACTTCCTCTTCACATACCCCCTCCTCCACATCACCCTTGCATCACAAATTTTGATACTTGTATGGAAAAGAAGACCTACACATCACCCCATTTCTATAACCTCTCGTGTATACCCTCTCCCCTATACAAATGGAACCAACAGAATCTAAACACATCATCATGTACTCTTGTACCATGCATAAGACTTAGAAAACCCTAATCCTACACTTTCTATAAATGTCGCCTTCCATATTCTCATTTTCCTCATAAACCATTCGAACTCCCAAAAACAGCCATACCTTATCCTCCTACTGATCAAAACCATCCCGTATAAATCTAAGAGAGATCCTAAGAAGTTCTGGAAAAAGAAGAATCATAGGTGTTCAAGAAACAAACCTATACTCTACAAACACCCTAATCGAACCAAATACCAAGTAAGTTCTACAAATTTATTTTAATTTAGTGTTATTTATTTTATATATACTTAAAAACATCACATAAGGAACACTAATAATAAACAAGATAGAAACATTAATTTTTCATTTCTTTTCATGTTTTCTGTTCGAGCAGTAAAACACAAACACACCCAATATGTTCGAATCTTTGTTAAAACAAACCTAGAATATATATAACATGTTAAAGTATAACTAAAATTAATATACCATGCATAAAAGTTAGTTACAAGATGTCTAAAAATCTAAAAACCCAATCGGGTTATTTTCCTGAGTTTCAGTCGAGCAGATTTTAGCCCAGACACCCGACTTTTGAGCTATAAATCGACCCCCAAACCACCATCAAAAATTCTGATTTTTGGTATACAACAAGTTCACCCAATTAGCAAAAATTAGGAAAAAGAATCATGGAAAATGATTTAGTTTTCGCTGAGATATAGAGCTTTAAAGTTTGTCATAAATCGCTAGAACAATAACTTAATATTTCCAGTTATTATTTTTCAACTTTTTCATTCGACCAGCCTACTTTTTGACCCAGTTTTCGACCTATAGATGACCACTATAAATTTCGAATTTTGGTATATATTAAGTCCACCCAGCAAACTTTAATTAGGCGAAAGAATCAACTAAAATGATCAATCGAGTCAAAAGATTTTGAGCTCCAAAGTTGGGACAATATCGCTGAAACACAAACTTAGATTTCCAGTTATTTGTTTTAGTTTTTGTCGACCACCACACCAACTTTCAAACCAGTTTTCGACCCTTATTTGATCACTATAAATTTTGAGTTTTTGGCATATTAAAGATCACCTAGTAAAGTTATTTTAGAAAGAAAGATCATGTAAAATGATCTAGTGATTTAAAAGTTATAGTGTTTCAAAATATGGTCCATCGCTAGTTCTTAAAACCTATTTTCCAGTTTTTATTAAACCATGTTCCAACTAGTCGACTTTGGTGATATTTTTAGACTATCAAACGATTTCCATAAATAACAAAATTTGACTTATCTTAAAGATGACCTGGCTAGCTACTCGTAGGAACAAAAAGTTCGTAAAATGATTTATTTTCACATAGATATTTAGATCAAAATCTCTAGCCATGTCACTTATTTCATGCATTCCATTTTTAAGTAATATAAGTTTTCTTGGGCTGATTTTGTAAATACTTTATATTAAGGGTTATTTTTGTCAATAACAAATAAAAAGGGTAGAAAATGTCATTTTTGAAACTAAAGGGTAAAAACTGTCATTTTCCAAAAGTCCAGGGTATAAACTGTCATTTGACCAAACCTTAGGGATAAAAGTGTAAATTTTCATAACTATTATTTTTATCATTTCTATTTTATTCTCCGATCTAATAAAACCATAATACGTTTATTTCAATGACGAACGAACGAAAGAATATTTTTAACGAACAAATGAACAGGAACATAAGAACGAATAATAAGATAAAATCTTATTTTTGAAGAGACTTCATGTTGTATCATTCCAATACTTAATCAACAACCAAACAAACGAAACGAAACGAACATTGGAAACTCATAATATTCAGAAACAATTACTAAGAACTTGACATACCAACCCAGGTTGCGAGCCGGAGACGTTTATCAACTATGTTAACTTTGTTTTCCATCCAGATTGCTCAGGTGAGTTCATAGTCCCACTTTTTACTATGTTTTCCAAACTTGTGGGGAGATACATGCTATTAAACCGAACACAAGTATTTACTGAATGTTTTCCTGAATTATATTGCATAAGTTTGCTTTTGTCAAAAAGACCCCTAATCATGGACCTCTAATCACTTGCGGGTGAGCGCGAATATAATGGATAGATCTATTGGGTTTGACAGCCCCTTTGTGTTACCGTAACGTAACCAAATGCATTTTATTTGAGTTAAATAAAGAGACTGACAATTTCCTACTCGGGGGCAAGGTTACCTACATTTAATTATGGGGTAATTTATATCTCATAGCTTATAACTATGAAGATAACCTGTTAACGTTTTGCGTGCCATGAGACTTAGAGCAATATATATAACGAACCTGATATTACTGATTTACTTTCTACTAAGCTTGTGTTCAAACTGATTACTACTGAAAACACTATGGATTCACTCAACCTTTGTGTTGACTTTTTAAGCATGTTTATCTCAGGTAACTAGAAGTATGATTCGGCACGGAGTGGCTGTGGACTTTCTTTTTATAACAAGAGTGTCCACTTTGTTATCATTCAAGGAATAATGTATTTTATAACATATTTTGAAACTTCCCTCTGGGACCTATCCTATGTACTCTGATATTTATAAATGAATGATAACAATTTTATGTAAAACGTCTCTTTTCGAGTCGTTTTCTATCTCCATGACTGTGAACCATGAAGTAGCACCCCAAACTTATATTCCGCTGTGTATATCGAAAACGGGGTGTTACAGATTGGTATCAGAGCTTGTGGTTATAGAGAACCAAATGTTTTCAAACATTGGACTATAACCGGTTTTCACAAAACTTAACTAAAAAGTCCTCCGTGCCACAACGCTGCTGAAACACTATTTATACTTGTGATGCGTTTTTTTTAGGTCTATAATAAACTACCAAGTTTTAAATTTATATTTTGCCGAACTAACCTATAGACTCTAAACACTAACGAGCAGTGTACCCGGTCAATGTAGATAGTTTCTAGGTAAGCAAGGGTCGTTCACTAGGAGTGAGATTTCTAATATACTAATTCTAGAGGTATTCGACTCTCCTAAACTAACGTAAAGGGGGGGGGGGTTCAGCCTGAGAGACTGGCACGGGTTTGGTTTTATTCTAACTAAACTAAGATAAACAAACAATACAAGTATGAAGACACCAAAGATAGGAAGAACGGGTTAGCCAAGTCTAATCCATTTTATAGTTATACATGCTTATGTCTACTTGTTTTAATTCATTCAATTGTTAATCGGCATATCAATTACGAAATTCTGTCACAATTAAGTAACTAGCCCTCGGGGCGGATATGACAAAAGATCATAGTGACTCGTCTAGCATCAATACTAACTTATTGCTTTAAACCATCTAACCTAGTTCGGTATTACACGCTACTAGTCCTATTAGGTTGTAGACACGTTCCGTTTATGCCAAACAATAATTCCTAATAGAGATTCGGGTTAACACGCATATAACTTAACCAAAGCAACCACAATTACAGGTAGTTAAGTCACATCAATTAAAGTTATAAGGATCATAACCTAGTTACATAGACTTCTACTAGTTATAAGCAATAAACGAGTTTTTATCGACAAGCACCCAATCCAATAACAAAGCAAACACATCGACAAAATCATAAAAACTAATAAAACTTCATAAACATGGCTAACACCTAAGGGTGTTAGCCCATAATCTCTGTAACAAAGTACATAAACATAATCATAACGAATAAAGTATGAAACATAATGAATACGATACGCTAACCGAATGATTAAGTAATATAACAATGATTAGAGATGTTCTTCAAGGATGATTAGGTCTTCAATATTGATCTTCTACTGTTTGGAGAGGCTTTGATCGTCTGGGAATGCCCCTAAGGGTTCCCAAAGATGCCCAAATTCGTTAATGAGTTCGGTATTTATAGATTCTGAAATCTGGGTCGATACGGCGCATCTATAGAGTTAGATGCGCCGCATCTATAAGTAAACGTAGCCTCCAAGTCTGAAACTGACCCAATACGGCGCATCTAAATACCAGATGCGCCTCATCTCCCAATACGGCGCATCTAAGGACAAGATGCGCCGCATCTCCTTCAGATATAGGTAGATCTCCTTTTTCTCTTTCCGTGGCCGCTTGAATCACCTAAATCGGAGTCCGGATGAAGATTTTATGGCCAAAATACGAAAGCATCTTCAAGTGTCGACTTGTAATCTTGACTTCTTCATTAAGCTTCTAATCTTCACTTGATCTCTTGAATTCTTGGTAAGGATTGTATATGGCCGATACGGCGCATCGGATTGGTCCGATGCGGCGTATCAAGGTAACTTCGCGTGGGGTCCAGGATTATAATATTTGCGAATATTCTTCAATATCTTGGATATCTGGTGAAGTCTTGAGATTGATACGCCGCATATCAGGAGCTTCATGCGGCGCATCTGGAGTAAAACAAGTTGGTTCTTCTCGTTGACCAAGGTTTCATATGCGGCGCATGGGATAAATCCATGCGGCGCATTCTTCAAAGTCAGGCAATGGTCTTCGAATTCATCTAAGTATGATGATACGGCGTATCTGTCTAGAATGATACGGCGTATCTCCTTGAGTTTAGTAGACTTTTTCCATCTTGATCAGTTATCTCCATATTTCGTCCAAAATCACTAACTTTCACCAAATGCTCCAATATTACTGAGATTTACAAAAGTAAACGATTAAGTATCAAATCTCATATAAAACAATATAAAACGAGCAATATATATAGGATAAATGATGCTAATAATATGTCGTTATTTGATGTCATCAAATATCCCCCCACTTGAACTTTACTTGTCCTCAAGTAAACCTTAGATTAAACTTATGAAAATGTATCCTAAATAGGATGTATTTTTATAATTAAGCACTTATTCGTTTTATCATAATTGCACAACCAAACACTTAACGAATTAGAAATAAAATAAAATATTTTGATAAAAGCAAATCTAATCGTTTAACTGTCCAGTCGTGACGAATATTCTATCATAAGCTTGGCAAGTATACACATCTCCCCCACTAAAGCCAAGGAATAACAAGTCTAAAGCGGTAAAAAGGGTTTGTTGGTTAAGGGTTAATCATTCTTCTTAATCTCTATCGATCTCAAATTCCAGAAAAGGCGACAAAATCACAAATACATGATCGAATCCACGAACACGATACTTGCAATTGCTCAAATCCTTAACTCGAATAGGCTAAAGATAGGACCAAGTAATCTTCACCAATAATATTATATCAAAAAGGGCGACAAAATCATAAATACATAGCCGAATCCACGACTACGATACTTAAGATTGCTCAAATCCCTAATCTCAATAAATCAAAGGTTTGGATGAAGAATGATATAGGGTATGGATAATATTTAGGATATAAATTGGTGTAAAAATAAAATCAACAAACAAATAGATCAAGTCCTAGTGTGGTTAATCACTTTCCCAACCATCCCATGAATAAGACACATATCATTGACTAACTCACGCTTTGACGCTTGAAACTCACGCTTTTGGGTAGACACGAATTAGACTCAATAATATCTCAAACAAAGAATAAACCTTAGTTGGCGTTCCCATAACTGCCAACTCCCATTCAATCCATATATATAGTATAACAAATAGTGGCCATATGAACCACTTACATAACTTTACATCGTTGGTTTAACAAACTTCCAACTTTCTTCTTTCTTTTTCTTTTCTATTTTTTTCGATTTTTTTTTTTTTTTTTTTTTTTTTTAAACATAAACATAGATGTGTAAAATTTCACCACATCACTATAATGATAATTCTGGATAATTTTTCCATACTTTTCATAACTTCAGAAATAACGGTAATAGTGAAAGTAGTAAACACACGAAAAATAAACTCAAAGATATACAATATTTACTTTCACTCCAATCGCATTGTGCAATTTCCCGACCTAACCATAGATAATGAATTACGCACGCGAACACAGGTAATGTAAGGAAACACACTTTGCCTATAGCAATTAACCAACCATGGATTCTAATCTACAGGGTAGGCTAAGGTGTAAGGGTGTAACGAAACATTTTAACAAAGGTGTAAGAAACGAAAGGAATGGCTCTGAGTGTTTTTCTAGGGGTATCTTACTCTAAAAATGAGAGTAACAAAAGGGTTTTATACGGGGGTTAACTAACCAGTGTAGTTAGCTAATAACACATAACATTTATAGGCTTTTTGGGTGTAATCCTAGAAATTTACCAAGTTAGACAAGTCACTCCAATTATATCAATAATACTCATTATGGTGGTCTCGAATAGTATACAAGCCATGTTCTAAAGTTTACAAGTCACCGGCACACTCATAGATTTGTGAATTTTGATAAGTTCACAATTTTTAAAAATAAGGTTATGTGTGCAGCTATGCAACTTAGATTAAACAAAAACATGCTAAAAAAAAATTAAATTTTGATAATTAAGCATAGATTAAAGCATATTTTTGAAAATTTTAGGACAAGTAAACGTTCTAATTCTCCATCCCCCCACTTAAGTTAAACAACGTCCTCGTTGTTTGTATTTGAAATTAAAAACAAGAGATAGAAAGAATTAGAACGGAGAACTCCCCTGAGATTTGCTCGGTATGATCTTCCAATGTAAGTGTGCGAGCGTATAAAATGCGGGAGTCCATCAACATCTTCAATATTCCGGACCTGTAAAAATATAGAGACCACAGGAAAAACAAATCTCGAGAAACATCTCATTAATCATCGGTTAGAAAACGATAAACAAAAGAAAAACAAAGAACTGTATTCAATTCTGGCAGGTCGATACGCCGTATCTAAAAAGATAGATACGCCGCATTGATGTCAGCAAAACAGTTCGGACTAAAGTATTCCAGATGATTCGATACGCCGTATCCATAGGGGTTGGATACGCCGCATCGAAGGCCTGGGACAGACTCGACAGAAAATTAAATTGACATAAATTAAAATATAAGCATGGGTTGCCTCCCACGAAGCGCTTGTTTTTGTTCGAGTCACGAGCCTGACTGCACCCTAATTTTCGGATTGTCAATCTTAATTATTACCTGAGAGATAAACAACCAAGAAAACTAGCAGTAACCAGGACATTTTTTTTTTTTTTTTTTATTTTTTTTTTATTTTTTAATAAAATTTAAACACATACAAAAGATTAAAAAAAAAAAAAATATTTTGGGGTCACGGAAAATCGATACGCCGTATCTAACAGACAATAGATACGCCGTATCGACATAAGTTAATACGCCGTATCCAACAGACAATGGATACGCCGTATTATCTTCCTGCAACATTTTTTTATAAAAATTTAAAAGCAATTTTTTTTTTTTTTTTTTTTTTGCCACAGAACGTCAATGAGTCACATTCACAGACAAGAATGCGCCGTATTGAAACCAGAAAGATGCGCCGTATTCACAGACAAGAATACGCCGTATCTCCCTTCTGAGACAGACACACAGACAACAAACAAACGATAAAACAAATAAACCAAACACACAAAATAAACTAAAAACAGAAAAATACCAATAAAACTAGCAAATAGATAAATTCACTCCCCGGCAGCGGCGCCAAAAACTTGATGTGTTTTTTTTAGGTCTATAATAAACTACCAAGTTTTAAATTTATATTTTGCCGAACTAACCTATAGACTCTAAACACTAACGAGCAGTGTACCCGGTCAATGTAGATAGTTTCTAGGTAAGCAAGGGTCGTTCACTAGGAGTGAGATTTCTAATATACTAATTCTAGAGGTATTCGACTCTCCTAAACTAACGTAAAGGGGGGGTTCAGCCTGAGAGACTGGCACGGGTTTGGTTTTATTCTAACTAAACTAAGATAAACAAACAATACAAGTATGAAGACACCAAAGATAGGAAGAACGGGTTAGCCAAGTCTAATCCATTTTATAGTTATACATGCTTATGTCTACTTGTTTTAATTCATTCAATTGTTAATCGGCATATCAATTACGAAATTCTGTCACAATTAAGTAACTAGCCCTCGGGGCGGATATGACAAAAGATCATAGTGACTCGTCTAGCATCAATACTAACTTATTGCTTTAAACCATCTAACCTAGTTCGGTATTACACGCTACTAGTCCTATTAGGTTGTAGACACGTTCCGTTTATGCCAAACAATGATTCCTAATAGAGATTCGGGTTAACACGCATATAACTCAACCAAAGCAACCACAATTACAGGTAGTTAAGTCACATCAATTAAAGTTATAAGGATCATAACCTAGTTACATAGACTTCTACTAGTTATAAGCAATAAACGAGTTTTTATCGACAAGCACCCAATCCAATAACAAAGCAAACACATCGACAAAATCATAAAAACTAATAAAACTTCATAAATATGGCTAACACCTAAGGGTGTTAGCCCATAATCTCTGTAACAAAGTACATAAACATAATCATAACGAATAAAGTATGAAACATAATGAATACGATATGCTAACCGAATGATTAAATAATATAACAATGATTAGAGATGTTCTTCAAGGATGATTAGGTCTTCAATATTGATCTTCTACTGTTTGGAGAGGCTTTGATCGTCTGGGAATGCCCCTAAGGGTTCCCAAAGATGCCCAAATTCGTTAATGAGTTCGGTATTTATAGATTCTGAAATCTGGGTCGATACGGCGCATCTATAGAGTTAGATGCGCCGCATCTATAAGTAAACGTAGCCTCCAAGTCTGAAACTGACCCAATACGGCGCATCTAAATACCAGATGCGCCTCATCTCCCAATACGGCGCATCTAAGGACAAGATGCGCCGCATCTCCTTCAGATACAGGTAGATCTCCTTTTTCTCTTTCCGTGGCCGCTTGAATCACCTAAATCGGAGTCCGGATGAAGATTTTATGGCCAAAATACGAAAGCATCTTCAAGTGTCGACTTGTAATCTTGACTTCTTCATTAAGCTTCTAATCTTCACTTGATTTCTTGAATTCTTGGTAAGGATTGTATATGGCCGATACGGCGCATCGGATTGGTCCGATGCGGCGTATCAAGGTAACTTCGCGTGGGGTCCAGGATTATAATATTTGCGAATATTCTTCAATATCTTGGATATCTGGTGAAGTCTTGAGATTGATACGCCGCATATCAGGAGCTTCATGCGGCGCATCTGGAGTAAAACAAGTTGGTTCTTCTCGTTGACCAAGGTTTCATATGCGGCGCATGGGATAAATCCATGCGGCGCATTCTTCAAAGTCAGGCAATGGTCTTCGAATTCATCTAAGTATGATGATACGGCGTATCTGTCTAGAATGATACGGCGTATCTCCTTGAGTTTAGTAGACTTTTTCCATCTTGATCAGTTATCTCCATATTTCGTCCAAAATCACTAACTTTCACCAAATGCTCCAATATTACTGAGATTTACAAAAGTAAACGATTAAGTATCAAATCTCATATAAAACAATATAAAACGAGCAATATATATAGGATAAATGATGCTAATAATATGTCGTTATTTGATGTCATCAACTTGTTTATTTTTAAATAGTTTACCTAGTGAAATATTTATCGGGTGGTTACAGAATCCTGACTTTCCCTATCCATTCTACCCCACTCATGTCCAGACTAGGACATCAAGATAATACCATTCCTAGTACCTTACCTATTAGGGTTAATTTTATATCAGTCTCCGCATTTTTCTAGATACTCCAACTCTCTAAATTATTTTACCATTTATATTTCTCTCGTTACTGTTATTAATTTCTTATAATAATTATTTATAATTATTATTTGTAAATTATTACAGTATCATGTCCCCTGAAACACCTAAAATCAACGAAATTACCTCAAACCCAAATCCATTGCCAATTACCCACTCATCTACTCATCAGAAATTGGAAGGAGTTACTAAATCTCATGAAAAGTTGATTGGGTGTCCAACAGCACTTGAGGTTGGAAAGGAAACACACCCAGAAACAATTCAGAAAAATGAAGATTCAAACTCTCCATTTCCTGACATTCCAAAATCCCCAATGCCCGACGACCCAGATGAAAATTCTTCATCCAATTCCCCCGACTTAAATTCAAACCCTACTGAATCGATATGGAATCTCCTTTACCAACAAGCCAAACCATGTTTAGAACCTAATAAACCAAATTTTCCTTTTCCTCGAACTTAGACAACCAACCCGCTGATAACATCACAAGAGACAGAAACTAGGACCACTGTTGACAACGAATAATCCATACTAGAAACATAGAAAACCAACATACTAGTAACAGTAATTAGAACCACTATTAGGAACCAAACCTCTCTATACCAAAGATAGGAAAACCCTAGGAAGAAAATTTCGAAAGAAAACTTGATGAATGAAGAGAAAGTTGTTGAACTTCAGTTTTTGTAAATGGATTAGTTTGAGATAATCATTCATTTACGATTTTAACCAAACAAATCGTAATGATATGATTCTCAATAGGTGATGATTTCATATTGTGACCCCCCTACTAGGTCTAAGTAAACTCAAAATTGGATGAAAGCCTTATGGATATTAGACCAACATATCATGACTAAACCTACCGTTAGCCGTGCCCTAGAAACTAGGCAAAACAACCAAAAGCGAAAACTTGATGATAGAAAAACCATCACCTTAACTTAAGGATTCCTGACTTAGAAATTAAGAAAGGTATTATGCCTAAGAAAAAGACTTTAAGAGAAAAATTGATCATGGGAAGACCCTAATACCAATAGGAAAACCAAACCTAGTACCAAGAGATAGAAAATCTTTAAGAACCCAACGATATCAAGAGTTATCCTTAGCCTTTAACCAAAAGATAAATTTCTGTAGGAGATAAATAAATTGAGGTTTAGAGCTCCCTAAATTTTATTTCCTTCCGAATCATTACCTTAGTTACGAAGGATGTAATCTAAGTGTAATAAACTACCTCTCTAGTATCCGTACTTTATAATGAACTCCGTAATAATCGTAAACTCAGCTTCTATTCCATTCACTCTGCTCGTAGGTATCTCGTAGTCATCCACTGTTATGCCTCTAGGAATTAAAATTATTTCTGACCAAACAATAGGCGGAGCTATCCTACTCCAACCCTAAGATATATTTTGAGGATATCCTAGTATTACTCTAGAAATTCCTGACCTAGCATCATAGACTGATCTAGAAGTTTTCATACCCTTTTAAAACAAAAAAATATGTGTTATTTTACAAAAACAACACGTTGAACACCATCTAAAACAATTTGAAAAATATAAACTACCACAACAACTGGATCAAATATCACATCATTCTGTTCTCAGTTATACATAGCCTGGCCAACTATGTCTAACTAGGAAGAATCATGTCATAATTGGAACAGTTATCTTTTCAGATTTACTAATAACGATCTTTTGAAAACATAACAAATTGTTTATAAACTATCAATTTTGATGCAATAAAAGTCTACATCTACTGCCCATCACCTCTAAGATAGGAATTTGACAAAATTATGGATAGAAAAACCCTAAGAAATTCACAAGGATTCATAGTAAAATTTTATTAGAAACATCGGAAGTTAATACATAGAGACATAGTTAGCAATGGAAGTGCTAAAATTTCAAGGATTACCTAAGTTTTATTTCACTAAGGACTACCTAGGAAACACACAACGACTATATGGAAGACTTAGACATTACAAATTTATTTAGGAATCATGAAAATTCATGCATAGACATATAACTAGCATCGGAAGTACTAGTGTTACAATAACCCCTAAGTAAGGTAGAGAATCACTGAAAGGTTGATTGATCATTCCAACTAGAAGCCCCACCAATATCACAATAGCCAGAGTAATCACTAGATGGATCATTTTGATTACCCTGAGTAACAGGAACCAACATGAACAATAGGTAAAAGACCAAACCTAGCTCATAAGTATGAAGACAAATAAAAAATTATTGAGGAATTATAGAGGACCAAGGAATGATCATTACCTCCATAACTTGTCAAACCCGATAGCTAGGAACCCAAGTGGCATTAAAGCCATGACAACATAGACCATAAATTCATAATCTTCTTTAGGGACAAACGACAAAAGGATAATTCCAAGAACAACGTGAATGATCGCTAACATTGTGATTAGGTTCGGCATTTTGGGAGTAATAGATAAGAGAATTTGGTAGTGAAAGAATGAGGATTAAAATGAGGTATTTATAGGAGAAAAACTAGCCGTTGGAAACACTGTGTTCATGACCGTTATTTTACTGTTCATCGAACGTTAAATCTGATCGTTGCATAGTGTTTTTCACAGCTTTTAGATTTATTAGGTGGCAAAACACTCAAATTTATTTTATCTAGTAGGAATAAAACTGATGAAATCTCATTTCCTAGAAATACCAAACGGAAATCCCTAGACAACCCTTTCTAGCCTAAGCATTTAACCTAAGACTGATAGCGGGACTAAACTATTAGGTTTAAATGCCCTAAAGACAAGATAATGTTAGATATAATATTATTTTTGAACTTCAGGCATTTTAAGCATGTCAAACCCACATCTTCACTCAAACCCTGGTATTATCTCCTATTATCATCCACACTGACTGAAGGAGACAGAATCTTCGATTCTATTCAGATCATGTGTTAAATTCCTTATTAAGGTTAACCAGAAATCCTAAGTGAGAAAATCAAGTACGTATGATATTCCTACATCCTTTCCCCAAATCCTTGACCAACATAGACTGAATCTCGGGACGAGATTCCCTTAACGGGGGAAGACTGTAACCACTGCGAAAATCCCACACTAGATTACACTATCTCTTAGAATATTTATCCTTTTCTACGTGTAAATTTTATTTTATTTTATTTTATTTATTTATTATTACTATCTGGGCATAACTACTATCTCATGTGACGTAACTCACATCCTTGATAAACGTGCTCGCACGCAACCTAACCTCAACCTATTTAATGTTTATTTATATAAACATTTTTCTATGTCAAGTATAACACTTTACAATATACCATTTACCGTTTTGCGATAATTCCTTAACGAACGCACAAACAAAACATTCATTATCTATTTAGAATTTCCATGAAAACATAAATTCATCACAACACCAAATATAAATAACAAAACCCTAGAAATACTAAAGTACAACTCATCTGAGTTAAGGTACAAGTTATCAAAGCACCAGAAACCCTAATTCTAATTTAACTCCCGGTAAAACCCTAAATTCACAAAACTATGATTTTGTGTAGTAACTTCATAAACCCTAATTCATTATATGATAAGTTTTATAAAATAATAATTTTACAAGTTATTTAAGCAATGGTACAAGACATTTATGCACAGAAACTATGTATTCATAAAAACCTTATTAAAACCCTAGATATTTATTATAACACCCGATTTACAAACCATTCATGCATAAGTCTTAAAATTTATATTTTTACAAGTCCTTAAACCCAAAGTACAAGTGCCTAATGCACAAAATCCAAAAAATTTATTTATATACATTTTCAACATAATAAAAGTTACATAAAAATTATAAAACATAAGGAAGCATTAAAAATTATAATTTCCATATTTTTAAACTTTAAGTACAATGATATTAAGCTTAAGGTACAACACTTTAAAGCACAAAATCAATATCTATTCTTTAAATTAGAATTCGACATAGCATAAATAAAAGTCACCTTAATTATTTTTCTAACTAATACCTACTTAAACTAAACCCTAGTAAACTAACTAGGTAACCTTAAGTACAAATCTTTATAGCTAAAATACCACCACAATAAGCTCATTTGACCCATCTTTCCCCCTCCTAGTTCGAACCCAAGTTTAATCCCAACTAACTTAGTTCCTAAGTATAACCTACACTAGATACTTCCTCTTCACATACCCCCTCCTCCACATCACCCTTGCATCACAAATTTTGATACTTGTATGGAAAAGAAGACCTACACATCACCCCAATTCTATAACCTCTCGTGTATACCCTCTCCCCCATACAAATGGAACCAACAAAATCTAAACACATCATCATGTACCCTTGTACCATGCATAAGACTTAGAAAACCCTAATCCTACACTTTCTATAAATGTCGCCTTCCATATTCTCATTTTCCTCATAAACCATTCGAACTCCCAAAAACAGCCATACCTTATCCTCCTACTGATCAAAACCATCCCATATAAATCTAAGAAAGATCCTAAGAAGTTCTGGAAAAAGAAGAATCATAGGTGTTCAGGAAACAAACCTATACTCTACAAACACCCTAATCGAACCAAATACCAAGTAAGTTCTACAAATTTATTTTAATTTAGTGTTATTTATTTTATATATACTTAAAAACATCACATAAGGAACACTAATAATAAACAAGATAGAAACATTAATTTTTCATTTCTTTTCATGTTTTCTGTTCGAGCAGTAAAACACAAACACACCCAATATGTTCGAATCTTAGTTAAAACAAACCAAGAATATATATAACATGTTAAAGTATAACTAATATTAATATACTATGAATAAAAGTTACTTACAAGATGTCTAAAAATCTAAAAACCCAATCGGGTTATTTGCCTGAGTTTCAGTCGAGCAGATTTCAGCCCAGACACCCGACTTTTGAGCTATAAATCGACCCCCAAACCACCATCAAAAATTCTGATTTTTGGTATACAACAAGTTCACCCAATTAGCCAAAATTAGGAAAAAGAATCATGGAAAATGATTTAGTTTTCGCTGAGATATAGAGCTCTAAAGTTTGTCATAAATCGCTAGAACAAAAACTTAATATTTCCAGTTATTATTTTTCAACTTTTTCATTCGACCAGCCTACTTTTCGACCCAGTTTTTGACCTATAGATGACCACTATAAATTCCGAATTTCGGTATATATTAAGTCCACCCAGCAAACTTTAATTAGGCGAAAGAATCAACTAAAATGATCAATCGAGTCAAAAGATTTTGAGCTCCAAAGTTGGGACAATATCGCTGAAACAAAAACTTAGATTTCCAGTTATTTGTTTTAGTTTTTGTCGACCACCACACCAACTTTCAAACCAGTTTTCGACCCTTATTTGATCACTATAAATTTTGAGTTTTTGGCATATTAAAGATCACCTAGTAAAGTTATTTTAAAAAGAAAGATCATGTAAAATGATCTAGTGATTTAAAAGTTATAGTGTTTCAAAATATGGTCCATCGCTAGTTCTTAAAACCTATTTTCCAGTTTTTATTAAACCATGTTCCAACTAGTCGACTTTGGTGATATTTTTAGACTATCAAACGATTTCCATAAATAACAAAATTTGACTTATCTTAAAGACGACCAGGCTAGCTACTCGTAGGAACAAAAAGTTCGTAAAATGATTTATTTTCACATAGATATTTAGATCCAAATCTTGTTGAATCTAACACACCTGCTAGATCTCTGAGACTATGTGGATCGGTAGGATGCCTATGTAATCACAAGCACACTACAAGAGAATCTCTGAATATGAATGAGAAAATAAAAGAACTAAGACTATGATCCTCTATGGATCGTATAATGAACTAAAAGATGTTTTAATTGAAGATGGTTAACTTACAAAGATCTATTAAACTTATAGATAGGGTGTTTCTTTTATAATGATAAGAAACCCTAACCCTAACCCGTCCTACAAGAAAACGTGTAAAGCGATAAACATGATCTCTGCTAAAAATAACTCTAACAAACATACTAAACATACGGATAAGTAACAATAATATCCGCAGCAACAAACACTATCAGCAGAAACAAAATATAACTATCAGCAGCAATGAGCTTTGGCAGGAACCATAGCTATCGGCAGGAACCAACTTTCACTATCGGCAGCAACATGAAATATCTTATTTCCGAAATTCCCAACAATCCTCCCCTAATCTTGAGGAAATAGCTTATTTCCGACAAGATTCCCTAAGCGTTCACTCTACTCTGAAAGTACTTTGAAGTTCATAGGGAGAGGATTAGACCAGCAGCAGCATCAATAAGTAACCATCAGTAACACTTGAAACTTTCAGCAGCAACTTCGATAGTTCAGCAGCAATAGGAAAGTATCTCCAAAAGAAAATCTAAACTGGTCACCATGTCATTCTGGATCTTGACTGCTACTATGACAATATGTACATCAAATCACTTATGTTTCAGACTATTCTCATCACATCCAGGTGTGTTAACTCCTGTGAGAGGTGAATCATTGAAAATTAATGGATTTGATGTCTCTTTACCAATAGCCATCACTACTGGAGTAGCCAATGTTTAGGTGTGTAAGACCATGGTACATTGATAACCATCTGATTTTGAGTAAACCAGCAACTATAAACGGATTTGATTGTCTTTACATGTAGCCGTTTGCTCAGGACTAGCCAATTCTTGGTTTCAACTGAACCTTGGTGAATTAAAGACCAAATATGGATACCAAATATCTTTACCACAAACCATACTTTTGTGGACTAGCCAATTCTTTGGATCCCATAAAGGGTTACATCCATGGTGAACTGAGAACCATTTCAACTCTCAGGAATGAACCATGGGTGAGTTGAAGTACCCTATAGCTTTGAGCAAGCTATTACAGCTATCAACGGATTTGATTATCACACCAGAGCCGTACCCTCATGGTGAGTCAACTCTTTCTTGTCTGTGAGACATGGTGAGTTGAATACCATTTGTCGTGTAGGTGTAAACACCAACACTGTACCTGCAAGGTGTTGCTCAAAACCAACTTATTAGCACACAAAATATACAAGAAATTTTATTTTTTTTTATTTATTTTTTTTTTGAACTAAAAGAAATACAAACCAAAAGAAAAATAAAGGAAATAAGAAAAGATAAGAAAGAAAGATATACAACAACAACAACAAGCAGCCTCCCCTTAGGCTTAAACCTCCCCTTAACCTCAGCACCTAAGGATTGAGCATGCCAATATGAACCACCAGATAGTTGAATCTTGGACCATCAATTGCTTTAGTCAACAGGTCAGCCACATTCTCATCAGAGTCAATCTTAAGCACCTAAATGAGAAGCTTCTTATAAGCATCCCTTATGAAATGATGCCTAATCTCTATGTGCTTTGTTCTTTGATGAAACACTGGATTTTTAACAATACAGATGGTACTTTGGTTGTCAATGAAAATTTTAGTGTTCATGAAGTTGAACCCATAGTCTAACAATTGATTTTGCAACCAAAGAACCTGTCCACAGCAACTAGCAGCAGCAACATACTCTGCCTCAGTAGAAGATGTAGCCACAATAGTCTGCTTCTTGCATTGCCAAGAAACCAACCTTCTTCCCAAAAACTGACAACCTCCAGTAGTAGATTTTCTATCAAAGTTTGCTCCAGCATAGTCACTATCACTATAAGCTTCCAGCACAAAAGAAGAATCCTTTGGGTACCAAAGTCCCAACTTAGGCTGTCCTTTTAAATACTTGAAGATTCTCTTAACAGCATTTAAATGGGAAGTCAAAGGTGTAACCTGATGTCTAGCACAAGCACAGACTACAAACATAATATCAGGCCTTGAAGCTGTCAAATACATCAAAGAAACTATCATAGACCTGTATAAGTGAACATTTACAGCATCATCAGGTTCATTATTGGATTTAGGCTTTGGTGCTTCAAAAGGTGTTGTAGCAGTCCTCACACTGTCTAAGTCAAACTTCTGAAGTATGTCATGAACATACTTTTCTTGATTAATGAAGATACCATCTGGTCTCTGTTGAACCTGTAATCCCAAGAAGAATGTCATCTGCCCCATAGCACTCATTTCAAACTCACTTTTCACTAATTCCTCAAAATCCTTACACCAGGCTTCATTAGTGGAACCAAAAATAATATCATCTACATACACTTGTACCAAGATGATATCTTTAAAATTCTTCCTAATGAAAAGTGTTTTATCTATTGTTCCTCGTCTATAACCATGTTTAAGCAGAAAAGAAGACAACCTGGCATACCATGCTCTTGGTGCTTGATGAAGTCCATAGAGTGCTTTCACCACTTTATAAACCAAATCAGGATGTTGTGGATCCACAAATCCCTGTGGTTGAGTAACATATACTTCCTCTTCAATACTTCCATACAGAAATGCACTCTTCACATCCATCTGATAAACCACAAACCCCATAAATGAAGCAAAAGCCAAAAACAGTCGAATAGCTTCAACTCTTGCTACTGGTGCAAACACCTCATCATTGTCGATACCCTCCTCTTGTCTATGTCCTTGAGCTACCAATCTAGCTTTATTTCGAACCACAATTCCCCTAGCATCCCGTTTATTCTTGAGAATCCATTTAGTTCCAATTGAAAGTTTTCCTGCAGGCAATGGTACTAATATCCATACTTTTTGATTCTTGAACTGCTGCATTTCCTCTTGCATAGCCTCAACCCAATCAGAATTATCAAGGGCTTGAGCTACACTACTTGGTTCAATTTGAGATAGAAAGCAAGCATAGAGACAATGAAGATAGTCAGTGTGATTGCTCCTTAACTATTCCTGAATGTAACTGAGAAAAGCATATTCTCCAAACTTGGATTGATTTAACCTTCTTCTTGTTTGAACAGGAGAATTGAGATCACCAAGAATCAAAGATTGAGGATGTACAGTGTTAATCCTCTTGGTAACAACAGGATCTACCTCATAGGTTGTGGCTTGATTAGTAATAGAAGGATTTGCTTCACCATCATAAGAAGAGTGAGTGAAAATTCCAGATCTTGACTGATGATGAGGATCATTCAGCTTAGCTGCTGAAGAGAGTGAATTTCCAAGATCAGATGGACTTGGGAATCTAGTTGGAGGCTCACTGAATCCCAACAAATCAGCAGATGGAGAAGACAAAGAAGCAGCAGGATTGATGACATCGGCAGGAACAGCAGATGTATCAGCAGTAACAGGTGTACTACCAGCAGAATTGACATCAGCAGGAACAGGAATCCCACCAGCAGAAGCCATTTGTCTTCTAACTTCAGCTTCAGCATTTCTCAATAGCTCCACTGTTTCTTGTGAAAACCCAGAACCAAACTTTTCAGCAGCTCTCTTTTCTTGATGTTCTTTTCTTTGAAGCCTAGCAAGGTCTTCTGCAAAACTTGAATTATCTTTAGTCTTATCAGAAGAATCTTTGAGTTCTGTACCTGAAAAGTGGTTAGAGGGAAAAGAAGGAACAACTATAGGTTGTTCATCACACTCTGAATCAGACTCATCATCTGAGGTACCTGCATTGTTAGATGAATAAACATGTGTACCTACAGATTGATTAGCTTTATATCTAGAATAACCCAATGAATCAGTCAGATAATCTAGGTCAAAATACCAGTCATGACCTGCACCCTGTAAATTAGGTTTGTCTTCTAGAAAACTTAAATTGAGTGTTTCTTCTACCCTCTTAGCAGACAAGTTATAAACCCTATAGGCCTTACTATGAGCAGAATATCCAACAATGAACCCCTCATCTGCCTTCTCTTCAAATTTACCTAGGTGATCACTAGTATTCAAGATAGTTACATGACATCCAAAAGGCTTAAGGTAACTAATGTTGGGAACCTTTCCAGACAAGAGCTCATAAGGAGTTTTGTTGTGGGGATTAGTAATAGATACCCTATTCAGTACATAGCAAGCAGTGCTTACTGCTTCAGTCCAAAACATGGTAGGCAACTTAGAGTCAGCTAGCATAGATCTAGCTGCTTCTATAAGGGTCCTATTTTTCCTTTCTGCAACCCCATTTTGTTGTGGGGTTCTGGCACTGCTATAATCTCTTTTAATCCCCTTATTCCCACAAAATTCAATTAAATTAGAGTTTTTAAACTCAGTTCCATTATCACACCTTATAGCCTTAACCTTTCTATTTAGCTGGTTTCATTTTTAGTACCTAAAAAGAAAGTCCAAGAAAACCTGCTAAAATCATCAGTAATCACCAGACAATAATACTTATGGTCTCTACTTCTGATAGAAGTTGGACCAAAAAGATCCATATGAAGCAGTTGCAGAGGCTCAGAGATGGTGCTCACAGCAGTAATGGCCTTGTATGATGCCCTGTGTTGCTTTCCTTTATTGCAGGCAACACAATTGTGTTCATTTGTGAAGGTCTTGAAAGGGAGTCCTTGCACTAAGCCATTCTTTGCCAGCTTGTTGATAGTCTTGAAGTTCACATGTGCCATTCTTCTGTGCCATTTGTTTGCTTCATCCACAGAAGCTTTTGCCACCATACAAGCAAGTTTACCCTCAGGCTGAACATCATTCAGATTGAAACAATACAGGTTGTGAGTCCTTGGAACTTTGAGCACTATCTCACTATCATCAGGCATCTTGAAGTCCTTGGAGAGCACCAGACAGTCAGTCTCAGTGAAGAGAACTCCATTCTTTTTATCACATATTTGTTAGACAGAGAACAAATTGAAGTTCTTGAGTTCCTTCACATAGAGAACATTCTCAAAGTCCAGTTTAGGAGTCTTAATGGTTCATTTCCCTGTAATCTTTCCATCACCTCCTCCAAATGTCACAGTACCTCCATAAAAGGGTACAAAGTTATGCAACCTTTCCAAATTTCCTATCATACTCCTTGAACAACCACTATCAACAATACCTACTTCTTTACTCTTAAAAGGAATTTCCTACAGTACAAAAATATATACAACAATGTTAGATACATGGGAGGCCCAAGTCATTACTGACTTGGGTCTGCCTTGTGGATCAATAAAAATTAAACCATGGAGATTGATGAGATCCACCATTGTTCTTGGACCCCATTCTCATATATTTGTTATTGTTTCTCCAAGAATAACCTGCTGAGGACTTAACAGCAGTTCCCCATCTTGCCCCACCCATGTGTAAGGTGTCTAAATAAACGGGCCATATATCATTTTAAAAGTAAGTGCTGGTAGGTCTGTAGTAAGGTCTAGTAACATTGCTTCTCCAACCAGCAGGAATGGACTTGCCAGCAGCAACCGACTTACCAGCAGGAACTGGCTTGCCAGCAGCAACAGGCTTACCAGCTGGAATTGACTTGTCAGCAGCAACAGAATCTCTACAAGAGTTTATTCTTGCTGCTTGTGGAATATATGGGGGTATTTCATTGACCTTGTTCCACACAGACCTATTTTGACAAGCATATTTACCCATCTGTTTTTCATAATAGTCACAATCTTTAATAAGATGATCATAACTACGACACACAAAGCAAGATTTCTTTCTAGGGGACTTTTGTTTAACATTATCTTTCTTATTGCAATCAGAAGAATTCAAACCAACACATGAATCAAAATTATCCTTAACAAAATTAAAATCACAGTCACTGTTTGAAACAAAACCAAAACTAGAAACATTATTGTTTTTAACATTATCAAAAGAAACATCTTCAGCTCTTTGGGATTCATCAGAAGCCACTTTTGAAGACAATCTTCTGATTTTATTGATGCCAACTTCTCACTTGATCCATATGTGGCATAGTCATCAGTCTTGATTTCTTCAGATTTGTCACTGTTAGAACAAGAGACAAATTCATTAGAGTCACAATCAAGATCAGGCAAGTTCTTTGCCTTATTGCCATAAGTCATTTGTGAATCATCAAAGTCAAGTTCAAGGGCTGAGTGGATAGGGACAGGCTTAAAAACACCTCTTATAGGTGGAGGAACAACATGCATTTCTCCTTCTTTGACATATTTTACAGGGATTTGGTAATTAGGCTCCTTAGGTGTAGGGTCAAACCATTTTGGCTCATTAGTTTCATTATTATACCCTAAACCTTTCTTTGACCTTCCTGACCTAGTGTTTTTATATTCATTAGCCTCTTCTACATCATTAGATGATTTTTCCCACCTCTTGAACCAAGCCATTTCTTTATCTAACTTAGCTTGCATATCCTGTTTTTCTAATATAATCTTTGCATTTTGAGACTCAGAATATTTAAGCTCATTAGTGGTGTTTTCTAAATCTCTCTGTAAAACCCTGATCTTTTCCTCATAAGCTAACTGATTATTTTGGTACCAAGCCTTTTGTTTTTCTAATGTTTTAAGAGATTTTTTATAAGCTTGTACATCAATAAACAGTTTATTATATTCAGGCTCAATCTCATCAAATTCCCTTTTTAACTCAGTGTATTTAATTTCACTATCCTTTTGCAATTTTGTATATTTAATTTCACAATCAAAAGGACACTTAAGTACCTGAGATGGATAGCCCATCATTCCAAATTCTCCAACCACATGTGTCTCAGCTCCATTTCCAGCAATCATCCCATAAATCCGTGAAGCTCCAGTCTCCTCATGTTGTTCCCAATCCAGCATTGAATCCACAGACACTAGAGCTTTATCTTCCTCTGGCTCCAATTCTTTCATTCTGAATGCCGAATACCTTGTTCTATCATCAACTTTCTTGTCTTGGCATTCTCTGGCAAAGTAACCTATCTGACCACATTTGAAGCACTTCACCTTCCTTCTGTCAAACCTTGCACCTTCCCTTCCATTGAGATTGAGCTTCCTCCCTGACTACTGCTCAAACCTGTTAACCTTTAATGACAGCATAGCCAGCTGCCACTTGATGTCCATCTCCTCCAAATCAAATTGATCAATTTGATCAAAGTCATCATACATAAATTGCTGTTGTGGAGTACTTTCAGCAACAAATGAATGAAGAATTTCCTCAACAACATTGTCATTCCTTGATTGAGATCTTAGTGTTGTAGGAGAATAGGAAACAGATGAAGATGAGGGGTTTGGGCTATCACCATGAGAGACCTTGTTAGTACTGGAAGCACTAACAAATGCAGTATGAGTAGGTGTATGAGATGAATAAGTAGAAACCCCTTTGATATCAATCTCTAGGGTCTTGAGCTTGTTATACAGATCGTCAAAGCTTAGGTAGTCCAATCCTCCTTTGGCTTTCAGAGTTATGGAAACTTGAGACCAGGATGAAGGTAAAGCCCTCAGAAACTTTATGTTGCAGTCTTCATTGTCTGGTCGAGCCTGCAACTGATTAAGTTGGCTGAGGATCTTGTGAAATCGATCATACCCTTTGTGAATACCTTCTTCCTCAGAGATCTTAAACTCCTGAAATTCCTGCTTAAGCATTGATTTCCTCATCTTTTTGGACTCCTGATTCCCACCGAATCTAGCCTTTACAGCAAGCCAGATTTCTCTAGCATCATCCAGGTGATGAAAATCACCCATGTGATCCTCTGGGAGTGCCTGAAGCAAGAGAGTTCTTGCTTTAGTTTCCCTTTGCACAGCCAGCTGCTCCTCAGCTGATGTAGGAGGGAGAATCATGATACCCCCATTCTTATCTCTTCCAATTCTCTTCTTGCTATTCCCAGTGAGGATAACATTCCAAAGATGGTGATCACAGTTGGAGATCCAGTACTCCATCTTCATCGCCCAGACTTCATACTCTTCCTTCTTAAGATATGGGAACTTAGCATTACTGTTGGACACAGTGGTTGTAACAATTTGCTGTTGAACTTTTGTGGGTTCAAGTTCTTCATTGTTAATGGCAGCGAATTCAGGGTTTTCAACGCCCATTGTGAAAAGGTTTAGAGAGATTGTTTTGAGAACTTTTGCTTCTTGATCAGAGATCCTCACGAGGCTCTGATACCACTTCTTGAATCTAACACACCTGCTAGATCTCTGAGCCTATTTGGATCGGTAGGATGCCTATGTAATCACAAGCACACTACAAGAGAATCTCTGAATATGAATGAGAAAAGAAAAGAACTAAGACTATGATCCTCTATGGATCGTATAATGAACTAAAAGATGTTTTTATTGAAGATTGTTAACTTAAAAATCTATTAAACTCATAGACGGGGTGTTTCTTTTATAATGATAAGAAACCCTAACCCTAACCCGTCCTACAAGAAAATGTGTAAAGAGATAAACATGATCTCTGCTAAAAATAACTCTAACAAACATACTAAACATACGGATAAGTAACAATAATATCCGCAGCAACAAACACTATCAGCAGAAACAAAATATAACTATCAGCAGCAATGAGCTTCGGCAGGAACCATAGCTATCGGCAGGAACCAGCTTTCACTATCGGCAGCAACAAGAAATATCTTATTTCCGAAATTCCCAACAAATCTCTAGCCATGTCACTTATTTCATGCGTTCCATTTTTAAGTAATATAAGTTTTCTTGGGCTGATTTTGTAAATACTTTATATTAAGGGTTATTTTTGTCAATAACAAATAAAAAGGGTAGAAAATGTCATTTTTGAAACTAAAGGGTAAAAACTGTCATTTTCCAAAAGTCCAGGGTATAAACTGTCATTTGACCAAACCTTAGGGATAAAAGTGTAAATTTTCATAACTATTATTTTTATCATTTCCATTTTATTCTCCGATCTAATATAACCATAATACGTTTATTTCGATGACGAACGAACGAAAGAATATTTTTAACGAACAAATGAACAGGAACATAAGAACGAATAATAAGATAAAATCTTATTTTTGAAGAGACTTCATGTTGTATCATTCCAATACTTAATCAACAACCAAACAAACGAAACGAAACGAACATTGGAAACTCATAATATTCAGAAACAATTACTAAGAACTTGACATACCAACCCAGGTTGCGAGCCGGAGACGTTTATCAACTCTGTTAACTTTGTTTCCATCCAGATTGCTCAGGTGAGTTCATAGTCCCACTTTTTACTATGTTTTCCAAACTTGTGGGGAGATACATGCTATTAAACCGAACACAAGTATTTACTGAATGTTTTCCTGAATTATATTGCATAAGTTTAATTTTGTCAAAAAGACCCCTAATCATGGACCTCTAATCACTTGCGGGTGAGCGCGAATATAATGGATAGATCTATTGGGTTTGACAGCCCCTTTGTGTTACCGTAACGTAACCAAATGCATTTTATTTGAGTTAAATAAAGAGACTGACAATCTCCTACTCGGGGGCAAGGTTACCTACATTTAATTATGGGGTAATTTATATCTCATAGCTTATAACTATGAAGATAACCTGTTAACGTTTTGCGTGCCATGAGACTTAGAGCAATATATATATAACAAACCTGATATTACTGATTTACTTTCTACTAAGCTTGTGTTCAAACTGATTACTACTGAAAACACTATGGATTCACTCAACCTTTGTGTTGACTTTTTAAGCATGTTTATCTCAGGTAACTAGAAGTATGATTCGGCACGGAGTGGCTGTAGACTTTCTTTTTATAACAAGAATGTCCACTTTGTTATCATTCAAGGAATAATGTATTTTATAACATATTTTGAAACTTCCCTCTGGGACCTATCCTATGTACTCTGATATTTATAAATGAATGATAACAATTTTTTGCAAAACGTCTCTTTTCGAGTCGTTTTCTATCTCCATGACTGTGAACCATGAAGTAGCACCCCAAACTTATATTCCGCTGTGTATATCGAAAAACGGGGGTGTTATACCATGAGTTCCAGTTTTGATTTCTTAGACACCAACACATGCTTGTCAGGTCTCTCACTCATCATCTTTTGCATCAGTCTTATGAACTCATCATTCTCAAGACTTTTCACATGGAGTGCCATCAGCTTGTAGGCCAGTAGGGTTGTGGTTTCTACCAAGTGAATGTCACTGACTCTTTGGAAGGCTTTTTAACCAAATTTGTCAATGAAGAAGATACCAAAATCAGGGTTCTTGATCACCTTGTTGGGGATGAACTTGACACCTTGAGGGGGAGTTCTATTGCAGTGAAGTGCAGCAATGAATTATTCAGGTTCTTGGCCTATTGCTTTCCTTTTCCTCCCTGCGCTCTGAGTTGATTCAGGGATTGTTAGTCCCTGAGAAGCAAGTGCCTTCTGATGGTCAATTCCTAAACTTTTGGCTACCCTTTTCCAGTTCCTCACACTTGTTTGTCAGGGCAGCCAGAAGGTTAGGGACACACTTGTTCTTCTTCTTCTTCAGGATGGGTCCCATCATGTCCCATTCCTTGATCCCATATTTTGAGAACTTGAAGAGAGCATTCTTCTCAGACTTCCTTGGTCCTATTTGAACAGTTATGGCTAGAGGATCAGTGTTTGCATGAATAATCATGTCAGTGATGGGACCTTCACCCTTGGTCTTTGTTATCGTCCAGCATACCTCTCATAGTTCCTCTTTTTCCTTTCAGTGTTCAGCTTGACCTTCAGGTTGTGTTCTTTGATTAGGTCAGCTTGAAGTTTAAGAAACTGTTCCCCCTGATGTTCTGCTCAGTCTCTCTGATAACTTCCTTGGCTAATTCAGCGATAACAGGCTTACTGAGCAATTCAGCCTTGATCCTATCATCTTCTTTCAAGACAGCAGCCACTTCTTCATTGGTTCCCTTGAAGATTTTCCCATTATGCAAGATGATTTCCATAAGTACTGGTGCATCAGGGTCAGGATGCACTTCTCTTGGTGCCTTAACCAGTTTGGGAGGTGAATCTTTAGTCTCCATGATTCCCTTCCCTTTGTCAATGGGTAGGGGTGTACTGAAGGATGATTCAGGGAACGTTGTGGTTGTTGTTGCTTTAGTTGGAATAGGAGTTGTGGTAACAACCAGTGATGAAGATGTTGTAGTTCCTGGCATGAAGCTTTGAAGGGGGACGGCTTCAGTGATAACTTCAGTCATTTGTTCAGGAACTGGTTCATCAGAGGTAGGTTTCTCCTCCTCAACAGATGCTAGAGCTTCAGTGGAAGTCTAGCATCTGTTGATTGAGGAGCAGGGTGACCTGGAGCATACTGAAGAAGGTTTAGGATGGTGGAGACCATGCCCTTGATTTCTGAGGTCTCTGTCTTCAGGGAGGAGATGTCATCAATCATGGTGACCAGTGCCTCAGAAAGCTGGGTGACCTTGGTGGTGTAGTGGTTGACCAGCTCATTATGTTTGTTAGAGAGCTGGTCAAAGGCTGTGGAGATCTGGATCAGGCAGCTTTGGGTATCAGTGACTGACTTTTGAAGGGCTTCCGGCTGAGACCTGAGTGTAGCAAGATCCACCTCCTTGAGAAGCCTGAGGAGTTCACTAATGTTGGAGGAGGTGGTCTTGTGTAAATCCATGAACTCAGTCAGCTTGGTGATGAGAAGTGGGTCATCCTTGAATTCTTCTTGAATGGCACTGAGACTGAAGCAAATTGTTAAATTGAGTCCCTTGATCAAGACCCAGTTTCTCAATAGAGGCCTTTAAGTCACTGTCATGTTTGTCAGTAGAAGCAATGACTTTTTGAAGTTGACCCTGTGACCCTTCAACAGCCGCCTTGAAGTCAGCATAAGAGGTTGTTGCTTCAGTGTGTTGATCCCATTTCTCAGTGATTAGCTCATTGAAGAGGGCAGTATTGGATTTTCTGAGGAACTTGACCAGCTGCCTTTCAGTGAGTGGTAGTACATCGTCATACTTCTGCAAGTAGGCAGGAATTGTAGCAGTAGAGTCTGAGGAGCCTGATGTGTGATGAGATGAGGATGATGATGATGATGGTGTGTTGGGTTGATCTTTAGATGGGGGTGAGTGAGATTGTTGTTCAGGATGAGGGGAGTTGACTTCTTGAGGAGGGGATGAAGCTTCTGGTTGAGGATTCTGAGGGGACCCATAAGTGAGTTGTTCATCAGTATGCATGGCATCCCCAGCAGGAAAGACTTCAACATCTGCAAAGTCCACTAGCTCCTCCTCTGATTCTTCATCAATGAGCCTTTGGATATCAGTCAGAGTAGGAGCTAAGGTTATATCCATCTCCCCCTCAGAAGAGGGCTTGCCGTTTTGGCCAGGTCCTGACCCCTCCAGGAGAATAGAGTGGGTTATCTCTGCCTGGTCCGCAGAGTCAGTTCCTAAGTTATGCGCAACGCTGTGAGGGGGTGTAGGTTCCATATCAGTGGGTGGTTGCATGCCCCCTGAGTCTTTGTCCCCTGAGGTTCCTTCAGGAACTGGTGGGTTTGAGCCTGTACCATCACTAGGAAATGAGATGTTGAGGTCCCCCTTTCCACTAAGGTTGTGCTGCCTTGATGAAGATATAAGGACCGGTACTCCCTGAGACTCTGATTGTGATTGATTAGAGCCATAAACAGGATGTGAGATGTTGAGGTCCCCCTTTCCACCAAGGTTGTGCTGCCCTGATGAAGATATAGGGACCAGTCCTCCCTGAGACTCTGATTGTGATTTATCAGAGCCGTAAGCAGGATGTGAGAGGGTGTGGGTCCCCTTCTCGATAGAGTGTGCTACTCTACTAAGGATTTAGGACCTTTTCTCCCTCATGCAAAGGTTGTGATGTACTAATGCCTTCATCGGGAAGTGATTGTTGAATGGTTCCTGACTCCACTAACTTGTTTATGTCAGTAGATTCTTTAAGAGAGGGTTTGCGCGAGGACACTGAGTGTGATTTCTCAGTGCCCTCCGTTGGCGTTTGTTCTTTGGTCAATTGAGTACTGGCCTCCTCAATGGGTGTCTCAGTGGGCTGGGCCTTTTTGTGCCTTCTTTTCTCAGGCTATGAAGCAGAGGTCTCAGTGTCGAGTGGTTTGGATTGAACCACCTTCCTGGACCCTTTGTTCTTTTTCTTCTTCTCCTTCTTGGAAGGAGAAGGCACTGGTGATATAGCATCAGCACCCTGAATTACCATCAACATGTATGTGCTCAGGGTGATTTGTTTGACCTCAATGGGCTCTCTTGAGTAGTTGGCCTTATGTAAGACATCAGGGACAGATCCCTGTATATTTGGCCTAACATACTCAGAGCCCAATAAGTCTTGGAGCACACAGGAAATGAACCTAGGGTAAGACATGTGTCTTTACCTGGATTTCCCTGAGAGCTTGACTATGAGGTCTTTGAAGATAATTTCTCCAACATCAATTTTTCTACCCTCTAGGAGACTAAACACAACCATTTGTTGAGCATTGTTCAATTGCTCCGTGGAGGATTTGTTCCCACCTAGGACCTGAATGACAAAAGTCATCAGTATACTCCAAACGGCAGGAAACAATGTTTTAATTATAGGGGCTTTGGCCAATAGAGTCCCTGGGGCCACATCAGGGTGTTGTTTGTCATTTGGCCCAAGTAAAAGCAATTCGACCTTTACTTCACTATCAGTGGGTTGAGGGGCAAACGTCTCAGTGAAATCAAGGCCTGTGGCTTTGATGAAGGTTTTGTAATTGATGTGTCGTGTGTGAGTACAAGTTTTAAATTTATAAAGGTCGAATTACCAAATCTAGAAACAACACATACGAGCAAGTGAACTCGTCCGTTATAGCAAGATTATGATGGTAAGTCGGGATCGTTCGCAGGGATTTATGTAGTGAATCGAATTGTAAGCTACTAGAAGTAAATTTCTTAACAAGTAATGAAAAATAGAATAATTCAAATGATTAAAAACTACACTTGCTTAGACTAGCATACTACTCATTGATAAGCATGATTGTGATAACTTTGGACAACATGTTGGTTTTGATAATTAGTTTGGTGAACTAATCTATTGTTTCTACAAATTAAACCTTCGTCAAGATTTTAGTTCATAAAAACAAGCATTACGTTTAACCACTCAATTCAAGATCAATTCAAGGTTCATAAGTTGGTGTACCTTAAACACAAAAATCATCTTTTGCTTAATCAAATAGCTTAGGAAATGGTCAATACAAAAGGTAACCGATCATAGACAAAAGGTCACAATTGAGAGTAAACTATTAATCTTTCGACCCTTGAAATGGTTTACCATCAATCCTATTTTTGATAGACAAAAGCATTCTCATTACAACCACAATTAACTTTCTTTGTGTAATCAAGAATAATGGGTAAAAACAATCACTCATAGACAAATGATTATAACTAGTTGAATAACAATAGTTCTTTCGACCCTTAAAATTATTAGCAACTAGTTAAACTTGATTCAACGCATGTCACTACAAACTTAATCACGATTGGATCTTAGAATCAACTTGAAATTGAATTAAAACATGTCATCACAATCATACGCATATCAATTGGTAATACACATCATCTAAGCAAGTTCACAAAGGCACTAGCCACTCATAGCAAACATGAACATAATCTCAGCACTTTGAACATTAGAAACCATAATTGAAAGTCTTACAATGATTGGAAATAGATTACAAATGATAAAGTAATGATACCCCAAGGATTGGTGTTGATTTCTTGATGTTTTGACCTCCAAATAATGACTTCTTGACTCTCCAACTGCTCCTGGCTTTTAAGGACGAATTTTAGAGTATTTGATGAGTGGTGGATGATTACTAGTTTTTTGATTAAGAATTAGCACACTAAATATTCCACAAATGATCCTATTAATACTCCTCCCAAGGGTCTTGGTTCATTAATGTTTCACTTGTCCTCCAAGTAGTTTAGAAAAGCCTAGAATCCTTATTAGAAGGCCTTAGAACCGGATATATGAAAAGACAAAACTTAATGATGAAGTTTTGGTAAATCAGCAAGCTTCCAACCGATCGGTAATATGTCCAACCGATCGGATGGTCTTCGGAATTGCCTCCATCCGAATCGGTTACGGGCAGCCTCCGATCGGTTGGTTGGTTGCTGTTTTGGAACAATTTGGACTTTTGTCGTCTTGGCTTGATTTTTCCTTTTTGGATCTTTGGTTCTTCATCCAAACTTGATCTTTTCAACATCTTTGAAGCTAATCAATATGAATACTTGGACCTTCATTCTTTGAAATGCCTTTTTGATTGGGTCTTTGTAACACCCCAACCCGACAAGGGTAAAGATGTCACGATAATGGTTTCATATCAGATTAAACAAAGCATACAATCAATAGTAATACAAAGATTCTCAAAGGTTACAACTGAAATCTTGAAATACACAAGGTTACAAAGGAAAATCAAAAGCTAACACTAAGTATACAAGTACAATCTTTCTAATGGCTTCTACTCAAAGTCTTCTATGTCCAAAGTCTCTTCACTCTTACCCAGCTTCCAACTAAGACCTGCCGCGGGAAAAGAAACGCGGCTGAGCTACAAGAGCTCAGTGAACAGATATAACGTAACAAGCAGTAACATAATGAATAATAACATGAATAAATCAGAGTGGAAGCATGAATACATGGTGTCAAAATGAAAGGTAAAGAGTACATGGTGTAGGAAGTCAGAAATCCACTACGAGCCCATAACATAACATGAATCATAATCATAATCATAATCGTAAACATGCAGAGGGGAGACCTCTTAGTATCCTGTAAATATGAGGGGTGTCCTCAATCATGGGTTGGAGTAGCTAGCTCCCGGAGTGTGAAAGACGTGTATCGCACACACCATCAGTCACCATGAATAACATAACATAACATGAACATGAACAAATCTAGGATGCATCCATACGCCCCCGGTGGCCATAATCTGCCTCTACATAAACATGAATCATAAACATAAACGTGCAGGGACGGGACAGGTCATCACTCTCCTGCCCTAGAGTCATGCCATCGGTGCATCGACTGACATGGACATGAAACCCTCATGCCTAGTGAGTGGCTCGTAGTATCAAACTGAGGGTAAAGGTCAAGTATCATGAATCATGTTTTTAGTTTACTTGCATAGGTCAATATCTTGTTTCATAAGTTCATAATCATAGGTTCATAATCATGGTTCATAAGCAAGGTTCATAAGCAAAGGTTCATGAATGAAAGGTTCATAATCACAAAAGGTTCAATATCATGATGGTTCAATAATCGGAGTTCATGAATGAAGGGAACATAGCAATGGTATAAATACTGAAACTGACAGATCAGAAAAAGGAAAGAGATCATGAGAAACCTGTGAGAAGGTTCAGAATATCTGTACCTTAGACCGCAAGTGAAAACACAACTAGAAACAAAAAGATTGGAAGTAAACTCCTTCTTCAGCGGATCTACAAGAATTAATGATCGGCTAATTATTAATATTTCATTTCAAATCAGATTTACTCGTTTTCGTCGGCTTTCCATTTTTAGTGACTTTTAGGGTTATTAATGACAATTAAATAACTTTAAGACGTGATATTATAAATATTATAGTTTAGGGTTGCTTTTGATAATTTTCCAAAGATTAGGATTTAATATATCATTTTAGTAAGTTCAAGGTTAACGGTGTAAATTACAAAAATTAAATACTAAGAATGTCATATAAAATTACTTTAAAGTTTATGCTAAAACTTTATATTAAGACGATAATCTTATACCCCGTTGTTCATAATTTATTAACATATTCTTGACATTTATCTTAAATCGCGATGACCAAAATATGTTATTATCACATGCGCATATACCCGACTCATCTTTTCCTTCCTAACCCTAATCACTTTGACCCAAGTCCTTTTTATTTGCCCATGACACACGACGCAACACCACATAAAATCACCCCCTTTTATTCCGTTTATAGCGTTTAGAAATCATTTTAGGCTTACTCAAATCTCACACACAGCCACATTAATAACAAGACCAACAAGTTTACACTTTACTTTGACTAAGATTTCATGTATATGTCTTTAATCTAGACCCTACGTTACACACATCACACACAAATACAAATTATTACCATGCATACATTACCAAGACCATGCATGCGTTAACACATAAAATCACAACTCACATCCCTAGTTCTCGACCCATATTATATCACTCTCGACACTAATACACACACTATAACACCTACAATTTCTAGCCCATAACATACTCGACACTGACCCACACCTTACACAACACAGGTTCTAATTACCTTGTTTTAGACCATTTAGTACATACATTGTGGTTGGTTATATCCTGTACAAAACTGATTCGAATTGCCAGACAAAACTCCCCTGTTCGACCCGTTTAACGGTCACATGTACACACTCACACGCACTTAAAATCATAGCCTCATACACCCTTGGTTCACAGCCTAATTCGACACATAAACAGCCCCCCCCCCATGGTGACCCATTAACAACCATAATTCATGCAGAAAGTTTGGGTTTTACAAATCTCGTTAATGTCTTATAATGACAGCCCAACACATTCATCATTTTATGTACGCAAGTTCGTTATTTCATGCAATATTCACCCAGGTTGAGATCGCATAATTAGGCTTAATTCCCCTGTGAGAAGTCTGATTTGAAAGAGCTTCATTATCACTATATCCCGATCTATATATCTTATTATTTTATGTGACATATAATCTTTCGTTCATATATCCTTTTTAAGATCAACCGAGGTTTGTTTTAAGTTGTAATTCTTGATCATATTACGTGTATATAAGTCGAGGAAATAAGAACAAAAATAGCGATACCTCTGTGTCGATCCACGAATGAAACAAAGAACAAAAGGTCCAAAACCAGGACCTGTTTTGAGTCACAGCAACACCCTCGAATCTAACCAATACCACGGTCCAACACAGCCCTTGTTTATAACTTCATGAACTACCTTTGTTGTACTACTTTTGCACCCTCGAATGTGGTCAAAATGGGCAGCCAACACTTATTCATTTTTAGGTTTGTGTCGTGTGGATATGAGGGAGGGAAGAAACGTATGCAAGGTAATTATAGGGAGTTGGGGAGCGTGCCTCTTATTTTAAGGAGGTAATAATTTTCATTTAATGGTTTGATTAAAAAGGTCGGTTATTCATGTGGTAATTGACCGAGCATTGTGGGATTTAATTTTGTAAAAAGGAAACAAAATGTTTGGGCACTGTAACTCATTAAACGTGTGATGATTTAGGGAGATTTAGGAAGGTTTAATTTGTACAGAAATTTCGTATTATTAATGTGTAATTTGGTTAGGTTATATTAGTTGTCATTATGTTTATAACATATAGTTTTTAGGTGTCAAAATAATTGTTACAACTTTGGTAAAAGTTCAATTTAGACGTAAAATTAGGAATCCGAACTTCCGGGTTTTACAACTCTTCCCCACTAACAAAAAAATTTTGTCCTCGAAATTTGCAAATAAGTGGGAATGAAATGGAGCTGAATTCAAGTAGAGACATATCAGATCAGAACACAAAATGAGGGTAGCTAGCTCGTATCGACTCTTCGGTCTCCCAGGTAACCTCTCACCCTGGGTGGTTCTTCCAATGAATCTTTACGAACGGAATGATTTTGTTTCTCATAATTCGAACTTGTCGATCAAATAGACCTGGTTTCTTCAGAAGGACTTGTTGTTTCAGGATTCATATAAAAAAAAAAGAATACTAAACGTAGTGGGTGATATTCGTGTTCCATTAGGAAAGATACCAGGAATTTGTAAGTTTGACGAATATTCGTCTGTAGGATAGGAATAAACAAATCAAATGAGAATGTATCGAATTATAGCAATCATGAGGGTATTACATGTGTTCAACTCTTTCGGTTCCCAGAAAGTCTCAACTTAAATATAACCTTTCCAAGGTATTCTTACAACCAAACAAATCTTGTTTTCTCAGAATCCACAGTCTCATATCTTAACTCGTGGCAGATCATAATGAACAGATTTAACGAATGCGAAGTGTATCTATATATCAGAACGTAGGTGTACTCCTTCATAAGAACAGGTCAAATTCACATAGACGGAAAACATATTGTTTGATAACGTTACTCGGTAGAACGCTTTACAACAAAACTTAAGATTATTATCGGAAGTTTAGAGATCAACAAACGTGTGTCGAGAATCCAAACGTATCAAATCGTATATCGGTGACAATAGAGTTAACGTATCGGTAGAATGAACCTAAAATCTTACTAAAACAGACAATCTCAAACAACTATCACATTTCTAAGGCTTCTAAGGTACTTCTCAAAATATCCTATGATCACAATGAGGGTACGTCATATGACGTAGGTATTATCACGTTGGCCAGACGTCATAATACCCGCTCCATATGAGTATACCTTCATGATGGTCATACTTTATCTCAAGTCGTAATCATACCACCTATCTTAATCCACCTAGTGCTTCTATAGTCTCAAGGCTAATAAAATCGGGTGCCATAGACAAAAGAGGAAACAAAATTACCCGTAAGAGTATCAAAATCCCAAATTGCCTAGCAAAAGTGAGGTACGTCGTCACAAGCATCATATCTTCTACAACTCGCCCAAAATCTCTCAAAACAAAGTCACCACCGAATACATGTGACAAAATGATCACGGAACTGAAATGCTTCTAGGGAACTTAAATCACAAGAGGATCTTATTACTATATAACGAAACTTAAGAGAGTCAACGGAATGGAAGTTAGTTACCAAGAACTTCAGCCCTTCAATAAACTAGTCTTTCCCAAACATAACGGTCAGTTTCCGAAATCCACTCCTTCAACCCATCGAATTTCTTCAAGTCCGGTTAATCTGTCTTCGTCTGTCCATCAATCCAGAAGTGAAGCCAAACTCAGAAACTTGTGTCTGGTTTGTTGAGTCTCCTGCAGTTCTTCTCGGAATGTGATGGAGGAATATGAATTCCTAGCATGTTCTTCATCCTTCCGTCCACTTCCGCTCTCAATTCATCTTAGTACAACCAAGATGAATAGGGAAGTGAGACTGTACATCTCCATCAGCTCCGGTTCGCCGTCTTGACTGGATTGTCTTCTTCTGCATCGCCAACCTTCTGTCTTCTAAGGAACGTCTTCACACCTTGGGTAGCCGCCGTTGTTGTCAATTCCAAGTCAAGCAGTGAAGTAACTCTTCTGACATGTTTCTAGTTGTCTTGCTGCATACGAAGACCTTCTGTGCTGCAAGGGGGTACCTCCAAGTCTCTTCCTGATTTATCCCAAACTTGTTTCGCCCAAGGGTAAGGAACTAATTTCTACTTCAGCTTTTCCCAAAACTCCATTCTTCGACAAACTAAGTTGTTTCTCTTGGTTCACGAAATTACTCAATGGTATCATAAGTCACAAACATCTTCCCAGAGTTCCTCTACAAGGTTCAAAAGGTTCAGTTCTCCATCTTGTTGACGATCTGGACCACATGGTGATGGTTTCCAAAACTTATGGAATTTAAAGAATATCCTCGACTAAGAACATAAATCTCTCAGAATGTACAGATGATCGGTGAATTTCCTAACAAGTGCAGAGATGTTTTTCATGTTCTTCTTCGTCTTCGAACGTACTATTAGGTCATACAATGACCGTTTGCCCAAGTACTCACAAGAAAACATCATTTATCAAATTCGCAAGACAATCAAGGTATTAGCTAATACCATTAGCGTCACTAATCGTCATAGCAGTCTCTTACGAACACTGAAGACGATTCCAAGAATAAATCAATTTATCAGAAGGAACTTCGCGCTCTGAATTTAGTAAGCACATAGTCATTCCAAGGTGGAGAATTATTGACTCCTAACGGTATTACGGTTCGGCTTCTTCCTGGTCTTCAGTTGCTGCTCCTTCCGGTTGCTTAAATCGGTTTGCAAAATCCCGGACACATCTGAAAAACACCTTCGCTTGGTGACTAGACATTCTCTTGGTATCAAGTCAAAACCTACTTCATGCTCCGATGAAAAGTTGGGCGGTTCGATCAGGAATCATATTTAGAAAGTTGTAGGGTACCAAGTAGTTCTCTAGGTAAGGTTCAGGTTTGGAAGATTTAGGTGCCAAAAGTTCTCAAGGTATGGTTCATGTTCAGAAGACTCAAGATGCCAAAAGCTCTCAAGTCGGAGTTCATTCATTGATGTACGAAATGGGTTCAAGGAAAACTTCATAACCGCGAACTTAACACACAAGTTTCCAAGTTAATGGTGATAGTAGAGGGTCTAAACCATTTGGCAGTCATGGTAGGGAGTTCAAAATTGCTGCATACGTCACAATGAGACATAGGAACGTAGTTGTAAATATTTGAATGATCACTCAACAAAATCCTTGTCAGAGTAAAATTTAAGTTAACTATCCCAAGGATAGACGGATCACAAATCAAATCTTTATCATTCAAAGGTGGGAAAGAACATCCTTATGCTCGTGGTTACATGCCACAAAACTTCTCATAGGGACAGAGATGGGTGAAAAGAAATCAATTCGTGTTGGTCGATTCATAGATGCTTATCAAAAGCAAAAGGCAAATAACAAAACACATCCAGTGCGTCATCGTCAAGGAGATTCTCAGGATGCCCAAAGAGGTATCCAAAATGATCAACAACGGATCAGAGGTCAGAGTCAAAATCTGAAGATGAGGATCAATAGTGTCAGGCAAATTTACTATGCAATTCTTAGTGTCTTCCAGATCTAATCAGGTTCAAATCTTAGGTGGTGCAAATCAGTGGACTTCCAAATCTCCAAAAGTGATATCAATAGGATCCAATCAAAAGTAAGGCACGAATCAGAGTGATGCGGAAGCAATGATATTCAAATGAATGCCTTATAGTCTACCCATTCCTCACTGGTAAAATCCAAGTTCCTATAGGGAATCTTAACGCAATTTTCAAAGGTGGTCTTAAGAGTGCTTACAGGGGAAAGCTTAGGGGTCCTAACTTACACAGGCCAGGGTAATGTATTACAAATCGCAGCCTGTCTCTCTGATACCATAATTGTAACACCCCAACCCGACAAGGGTAAAGATGTCACGATAATGGTTTCATATCAGATTAAACAAAGCATACAATCAATAGTAATACAAAGATTCTCAAAGGTTACAACTGAAATCTTGAAATACACAAGGTTACAAAGGAAAATCAAAAGCTAACACTAAGTATACAAGTACAATCTTTCTAATGGCTTCTACTCAAAGTCTTCTATGTCCAAAGTCTCTTCACTCTTACCCAGCTTCCAACTAAGACCTGCCGCGGGAAAAGAAACGCGGCTGAGCTACAAGAGCTCAGTGAACAGATATAACGTAACAAGCAGTAACATAATGAATAATAACATGAATAAATCAGAGTGGAAGCATGAATACATGGTGTCAAAATGAAAGGTAAAGAGTACATGGTGTAGGAAGTCAGAAATCCACTACGAGCCCATAACATAACATGAAATCATAATCATAATCGTAAACATGCAGAGGGGAGACCTCTTAGTATCCTGTAAATATGAGGGGTGTCCTCAATCATGGGTTGGAGTAGCTAGCTCCCGGAGTGTGAAAGACGTGTATCGCACACACCATCAGTCACCATGAATAACATAACATAACATGAACATGAACAAATCTAGGATGCATCCATACGCCCCCGGTGGCCATAATCTGCCTCTACATAAACATGAATCATAAACATAAACGTGCAGGGACGGGACAGGTCATCACTCTCCTGCCCTAGAGTCATGCCATCGGTGCATCGACTGACATGGACATGAAACCCTCATGCCTAGTGAGTGGCTCGTAGTATCAAACTGAGGGTAAAGGTCAAGTATCATGAATCATGTTTTTAGTTTACTTGCATAGGTCAATATCTTGTTTCATAAGTTCATAATCATAGGTTCATAATCATGGTTCATAAGCAAGGTTCATAAGCAAAGGTTCATAAGCAAAGGTTCATAAGCAAAGGTTAATGAATGAAAGGTTCATAATTACAAAAGGTTCAATATCATGATGGTTCAATAATCGGAGTTCATGAATGAAGGGAACATAGCAATGGTATAAATACTGAAACTGACAGATCAGAAAAAGGAAAGAGATCATGAGAAACCTGTGAGAAGGTTCAGAATATCTGTACCTTAGACCACAAGTGAAAACACAACTAGAAATGAAAAGATCGGAAGTAAACTCCATCTTCAGCAAATCTACAAGAATTAATGATCGGCTAATTATTAATATTTCATTTCAAATCAGATTTACTCATTTTCGTCGGCTTTCCATTTTATGTGACTTTTAGGGTTATTAATGACAATTAAATAACTTTAAGACGTGATACTATAAATATTATAGTTTAGGGTTGCTTTTGATAATTTTCCAAAGATTAGGATTTAATATATCATTTTAGTAAGTTCAAGGTTAACAGTGTAAATTATCAAAATTAAATACTAAGAATGTCATATAAAATTACTTTAAAGTTTATGCTAAAACTTTATATTAAGACGATAATCTTATACCCCGTTGTTCATAATTTATTAACATATTCTTGACATTTATCTTAAATCGCGATGACCAAAATATGTTATTATCACATGCGCATATACCCGACTCATCTTTTCCTTCCTACCCCTAATCACTTTGACCCAAGTCCTTTTTATTTGCCCATGACACACGACGCAACACCGCATAAAATCACCCCCTTTTATTCCGTTTATAGCGTTTAGAAATCATTTTAGGCTTACTCAAATCTCACACACAGCCACATTAATAACAAGACCAACAAGTTTACACTTTACTTTGACTAAGATTTCATGTATATGTCTTTAATCTAGACCCTACGTTACACACATCACACACAAATACAAATTATTACCATGCATACATTACCAAGACCATGCATGCGTTAACACATAAAATCACAACTCACATCCCTAGTTCTCGACCCATATTATATCACTCTCGACACTAATACACACACTATAACACCTACAATTTCCAGCCCATAACATACTCGACACTGACCCACACCTTACACAACACAGGTTCTAATTACCTTGTTTTAGACCATTTAGTACATACATTGTGGTTGGTTATATCCTGTACAAAACTGATTCGAATTGCCAGACAAAACTCCCCTGTTCGACCCGTTTAACGGTCACATGTACACACTCACACGCACTTAAAATCATAGCCTCATACACCCTTGGTTCACAGCCTAATTCGACACATAAACAGCCCCCCCCCCCCATGGTGACCCATTAACAACCATAATTCATGCAGAAAGTTTGGGTTTTACAAGTCTCGTTAATGTCTTATAATGACAGCCCAACACATTCATCATTTTATGTACGCAAGTTCGTTATTTCATGCAATATTCACCCAGGTTGAGATCGCATAATTAGGCTTAATTCCCCTGTGAGAAGTCTGATTTGAAAGAGCTTCATTATCACTATATCTCGATCTATATATCTTATTATTTTATGTGACATATAATCTTTCGTTCATATATCCTTTTTAAGATCAACCGAGGTTTGTTTTAAGTTGTAATTCTTGATCATATTACGTGTATATAAGTCGAGGAAATAAGAACAAAAATAGCGATACCTCTGTGTCGATCCACGAATGAAACAAAGAACAAAAGGTCCAAAACCAGGACCTGTTTTGAGTCACAGCAACCCTCGAATCTAACCAATACCACGGTCCAACACAGCCCTTGTTTATAACTTCATGAACTACCTTTGTTGTACTACTTTTGCACCCTTGAATGTGGTCAAAATGGGCAGCCAACACTTATTCATTTTTAGGTTTGTGTCGTGTGGATATGAGGGAGGGAAGAAACGTATGCAAGGTAATTATAGGGAGTTGGGGAGCGTGCCTCTTATTTTAAGGAGGTAATAATTTTCATTTAATGGTTTGATTAAAAAGGTCGGTTATTCATGTGGTAATTGACCGAGCATTGTGGGATTTAATTTTGAAAAAAGGAAACAAAATATTTGGGCACTGTAACTCATTAAACGTGTGATGATTTAGGGAGATTTAGGAAGGTTTAATTTGTACCGAAATTTCGTATTATTAATGTGTAATTTGGTTAGGTTATATTAGTTGTCATTATGTTTATAACATATAGTTTTTAGGTGTCAAAATAATTGTTACAACTTTGGTAAAAGTTCAATTTAGACGTAAAATTAGGAATCCGAACTTCCGGGTTTTACAGTCTTGGTATAAGAATCTTCGCACTTTCATAAATATTTCCTTCTTTCTCCTTTTTCTCATCTTTTTCTTCCTTTTTCCGGTTTTTGGTCACATATACTTCGCAAACACACTTTGGTACGATTTAGTAACAAAAGCATATAAATATAACCAAAAAACATACATAAAAACATGAATAACGCTACTAAAAACATGCATAATTTGAGCGTTATCAAATCCCCCACACTTGAACTTTGCTTGCCCTCAAGAAAATCTAGCAATAAAAACACTTATCTACATGGTACACAAGGATGTTTAAAAAGATGTGATGCAAATCTACCAAGTACGGGTACAAGTTAGATTCATCATTTTAAGCTTTTATGGTTGAAGCATCGAGATGTTTGACAATACCCAAATGATTTTCTTGCTTGGTATACATTACTAAACACCTCACGAAGGGAAATGAAATATAATTCACTCAAAACACTCATTTGTATGGTGGAGTATATAAGAGAAATCACACTCATTTGCTCAGTCATGATTTAAATATTACCATAAGCTTGTACAAGAAACAAAACTACACCGAAATGGCGTGAGCACCAAGTATAGATATCAAAGAGGGCTTTTATTCAGGTTTAAGGTTTCGAGGGATAAGCAAGACTGATGTGCAACTACCTTATGCAAAACATAATAGATCGCTAACAACGAATTCTGCATCACCAAATAACGGATGGTCACTAGGGTATATCTTAGATTGCTGACGCGCTATTCTCATAACGGATGGTCACTAAAATACACCCTAGATCGCTAGCAACGTTATTTAATTCCTCAAGAAATCGGATGGTCACTACATGTCCATACACTTGATAATTTCACAAAGTCAAAAGGGTAAGAATAAGGCATGGGATATTATTATTTTTTTAGAAAAGGTTGAAGGGAATTAATATACAAAATAGTCAAAGTCTTCTGCCCAGATGTTACTAGCTATTTCGAACCGCTATCATGCATTCTTGAAAAACTCCACACTTGATTGCACTTTACATTATTTCATAGCTCATTGGCTATTTTTGTCACCTTATTGTTCCGATGACTTATTCTCCTTTCTTCTTTTTCTTCTTCATTTTTTTTTTTTTTTTTTTAGAACATAATCTCATGTCATCTTATAGTTGTGATGACTTCACTTGGATAACTACTTTTGGAGTTTACAACTTTCTTCGTACTTTCATGATTTCCCACATAACATCCATCTTGCCAAATAGCTAGCAACCAACCAAGACTTGACTAAGGGTAAGGCTAGGCTAAAGGTGTAAAATCTTTTTGTATTTTTCTGGATTTTATCAAAGAAAAAGATAGGCTCAGAGGGTGTAACTAGGGGTATCTAGCGTTAAAGATAAACGCTAACAAGAGGGTTTATACTGGTGGTTAACTAGTCAATGCACTAGCTAAATATCATTTTGGAAGGCTTATTTGGGTTAAATCCTAAGGTTGCCTCTTATCACGCATATATACTTATATCACTGAGAAAAATGATCTCACAACGGTCTCGTAATGATTTACAAGCACAAGTTCTAGAATAAATAAAATCACCGGCACACTCATAGCATAAGAATTAAAACATAAGAGATGTATGCTAAATATGATACAGGCTCAAATCCTCACATTGTAGTTAAAAGGGCTATAGTATGTGCTAGCTAATGTTATCGATCCCAGAATGGATTGCAATATTAATCGAGACACATCTCAAATTTTCAGAAATTACAGGTTTTACCAGTAGATAGATCCAGTTACTTTAATATACAATCCTTTAAATGACAAAGAACTAGATCATAAGGGCAGACAAAATTTAAAATTTAGCTCGAAATTTACAATTTATCCTTATTTTCCTATTCACCCCCCCCCCACCACACTTAAGTTAAGCATTGTCCTCAATGTGATATACGAAAAGAATGAAAATAGGGAAATAAGAGAATAAACCATATTTTCTTGCTTCAGAAGATTCTTTGATCCAAGTGTCCATACTTTGTAATCATTACCTGCAGTAATCTTAAAACAAAAAGAAACACACGAAATATATCTACGTTTTATTAAAAGTTAGTGATACACCCCCACACTTAAGTTCAACTAAGGGATTAGAGAAACTTTGGGATATAATCACTTTTGAAAAATAAACTAAGAAATAAAATTGCAAATAGAAAACGTATGGGTTGCCTCCCGAGAAGCGCTTGTTTTATTAACGAGTCATCAGCCGGACTCAAACTTCCTTCTTGCTACGTTGGTGTAATTTTCGGTTTCTTCTTTGAGACTTTTGGAACATACACCACGTTTCCTATCACTATTCCTTCTCCAGTTTCATCTATGTTTTCCAATTTGATTCTTTCCCAAGGTCTAGGAAGAACATCATAGATATAACCAGATTCCTCGGCCCATGGAGTGTTTTTCTTGAAATTGGCCGGAAAGGGTGCCATGAATGCTAATGGTTCATAGTCTGATTCAGGTGGAATTTCTTTAATAGAAATCTCGTTCATTTGCACCTTATCATAATATAATTTAATTCGGTGACCATTAACAATGAAACTTCCACCTTGCTTGTCATGTAATTCAACATACCCAGATGGAAATCCATGTTTCACTATATATGGGCCAAACCATTTTGGTTTTAGCTTAGGTGCTTTGAACTTGTATTTCATATTAAAAAGCAGAACTTTGTCTCCAGCTTTGAATTCTTTCTGAATTCTAAACTTTCTGTCATGATACGCTTTGGTTCTAGCTTTGTAGAGCTTGGAGTTCTCGTAAGCTTGGAGTCTTAGTTCATCGAGTTCATGCAATTGCAAGAATCTCTTCTCTCCAGCTATTTTGAGATCAGGGTTACAGCTTCTGAGTGCCCAGTAAGCGCGATGTTCGATTTCGAACGGCAAATGACAAGTTTTTCCATACAAAAGTCTGTATGGTGTTGTACCAATTGGAGTTTTATAAGCCGTACAAAATGCCCACAGAGCATCATCGAGTTTTCTTGACCAAACGACAGGATTGTCTTTAACCGTTTTTTCAAGTATCGTTTCATAATTTTCTCCATTTGTTTGTTACAGAAATAGGTTCCTCGATCACTTATTAAAGCTTTGGGAATTCCATAACGAGCGAAAAGCTTTTTGAGAAAATTGACAACAACTCGAGCATCATTTGTGGGTAGAGCTTCTGCTTCAGCCCATTTGGAAACGTAATCAATAGCAACGAGAATATATTCGTATTTGTGCGATTTAGGAAATGGTCCCATAAAATCGATTCCCCAAATATCGAATATTTCACAGACTTGAATGCTCTTTTGAGGCATTTCATCTCTACGAGAAAGACTACCGGATTTTTGGCAAGCATCCCAATTTTGGACAAGAGTATGAGCTTCTTTGAAAATAGTCGGCCAATAGAATCCAGCATCAAAAACTTTTTTAGCTGTGGTGGAAGGACCATAGTGTCCCCCAGTCGGGCCATGATGGCATTCATCAAGAATTCTTCTTGTTTCAGAACCAAAAACACATCTTCTTATCATTCCATCGGGACACATCTTGAAAAGATAGGGCTCTTCCCAATAGTAGTGTTTTATTTCTGAAAAGAATTTACTTCGTTGGACATGAGTTAATCCTTTTTTGAGAATCCCTCCAATGAGGTAATTTGCATAATCAGCAAACCATGGAATTTCTTTCTCGTCGGCTGTGTCAATAGTCATGAGAGTTTCATCAGGAAAATAATCGTCAATCTCGTCTTCCTTTAACTCTTCCAAGTTCGGATTCTCAAGACGAGACAAATGATCAGCAGCTAGATTTTCTGCTCCTTTCTTATCTTTGATTTCGATGTCAAATTCTTGGAGTAGCAAAATCCATCGGATAAGACGCGGTTTTGCATCTTGTTTGGCAAACAGATATTTGAGCGCTGAATGATCAGTGAACACAATTGTTTTTGAAAGAACAAGATAAGATCTGAATTTGTCGAAAGCAAAAACAACGGCTAATAATTCTTTCTCCGTAACCGTATAGTTTTGTTGCGCATTATTGAGTGTTTTGCTGGCGAAGTATATAGGACGAAAATGTTTTCCTTCACATTGTCCTAATACAGCTCCAACCGCAAAATCGCTTGCGTCGCACATGAGCTCGAATGGTAGTGACCAATTAGGTGAAACCATAATGGGTGCGCTAGTCAGTTGGGTTTTCAATGTTTCGAATGCCTTCATGCAATCTGCATTGAAGTCAAAAACAGAATCTTTTTCTAGAAGTTTCGTCATTGGATGAGATATTTTGGAAAAATCCTTAATGAAACGACGGTAAAAACCGGCATGTCCTAGAAAACTTCTAACGGCTTTAACGTCTGTTGGAGGTGGTAATTTGGTGATAACATCTATTTTTGCTTTTTCAACCTCCATTCCTGCACTGGAAATTTTGTGTCCTAGCACAATTCCTTCAGTCACCATGAAATGGCATTTTTCCCAGTTGAGAACAAGATGTGCAGCTTCGCATCTTTCGAGCATTTTGTCGAGATTAGAAAGACAAGCTTCAAATGAGCTTCCAAAAACTGAAAAGTCATCCATGAAAACTTCCATCGATGTTTCAAGCATGTCTTGGAATATAGCAATCATACATCTCTGAAAAGTAGCAGGTGCATTACACAATCCAAAAGGCATACGCTGATAAGCGTAAGTTCCAAAGGGACATGTGAATGTAGTCTTTTCTTGATCAACAGGATCAATGGGAATTTGGAAATATCCTGAAAAACCATCAAGGAAACAAAAGTACTCGTTCCCTGCTAATCTCTCAAGCATTTGATCCATGAATGGCAAAGGAAAATGATCTTTTCTGGTGGCTTTGTTTAATTTTCTGTAATCAATACATACTCGCCATCCTGTGACAGTTCTAGTAGGAACTAATTCATTCCGTTCGTTAGTCACAACAGTCATTCCTCCTTTTTTCGGAACACAGTGAACTGGACTCACCCAAGGACTATCCTCGATGGGGTAAATGATACCAGCATCAAGAAGTTTGATGATTTATTTTTTAACAACTTCTTTCATGTTGGGATTGAGTCGACGTTGTCTTTCTACAACGGGTTTTGCATCTTCTTCGAAATTAATTTTGTGTTTACAAAAATCAGGACTGATTCCTGGAATGTCAGATATTTTCCATGCAAAAGCTCTTTTGTGCTTCTTGAGAACAGAAATGAGGCATTCTTTTTCCTTATCTTTGAGCAACGAAGATATGACTACTGGAAGAAGTGATTTATCCTCCAAGTAAGCATACTCAAGATTTTTGGGAAGTGGTTTCAGCTCAAGATCAGTTGGTGGTTCTTGAAGAGATGTTTTGATTCTCAATTGATCATTAAAAGTGATTTCCTCAAAATCTTCTTCTATTTCTCCTTCTTCAACTTCTGTTTCTTCTTCTTCTTCAAACTTTACTTCCATAAAATCAGCGAATTCTTTATCAAAGTTTGTTTCACTAATTTTTTCTGAAGTAGTCATGAATGGATCAGAATCGTCAAGTAATGCATTCAATTCTTCTTCAGTGACTTCATCGATTACATCAACGTTAAAACAAGTGTCATAACTGGAATATGGATATTGCATTGCTTTATCGATTAAAAAGGTGATTCTATCATCTCCAACTCCAAGATTGAGTTCTTTTCCTTTTACTTTGATGATCGCATCAGCGGTGTTTAGGAAAGGTCTTCCTAAAATAAGAGGTACTCTACTATCTTCCTCCATTTCTAAGATCACAAAATCCATAGGAAAAATGAATTTACCAACTTGGACAAGCATATTCTCAGCAATCCCAACAGGATATTGATAAGAATGATTTGCTAATCGAATACTCATCCTTGTAGGTTTCAAGGTATTGATGGAAAGTTTAGAATACAATGAATAGGGCATCAAATTGATACTTGCACCTAGATCGGCTAACGCATCGCATGTGATGTTGTTTCCTAACGTACATGGAATCAGAAAACTTCCAGGATCTCCTAGTTTCGGTAGAATTTTGTTTTGAACAATGACTGAACATTCTTCATTCAGAAAGGTAGCGGATATTTGCTCCAACTTGTTCTTGTTATTAAGAAGTTCTTTCAAAAATTTCCCATAATTGGGCATTCCAGCTAAAACATCAACGAGGGGAACATTGAGTCTAACCTCTTTGATTATTTCAACAAACTTCTTATAACGTTCTTCCATTCTTTCTTTCTTAAGGCTTTGAGGATATGGAATTTTTGGTGTATACGCCTTAACTGATGGGATGGGTTTGGGTGGTGTTTTTTTGGTATTTTCCTTTTTTGCTTCTTCTTCCTCCTCACTATCATCATCTATGATCGTGGGATCGTTTGGATTGGGTGGTGGATCATAAGAAAGACCACTTCTTGTGAATACAGCATTGATATGCACATTTCGAGTCTGTGGTGGACGATAAGTTTTATCGTTCAATCCAGATGATGTCGGCTTAGGGTTGGTTTGGGTATTACTTGGCAACGAACCAGATGGTCGGGAAGAAATTTGATCAGAAAGTCTACCAAATTTGTTTTCAAGATCTTGAATAGATGCTTGATGATTTTTCTGACCTTGCTCAACTTTGGTTTTGAGATTGAAAAATTGATTCTTGACGAACTCATTGGTTGATTTTTGAGCAGTTACGAATTCTCTCATCATTTTCTCAAAATCGGATTCTTCCGCTTTTTTGTCAAAGGTTTGTGTGGTTTGATTGTCTACTCGTGGTTGAGAATCATGGTTGTTATCCCTTTGTTGACGATCTTGCCAATTTACAGAATTTCGTCAGTAATAATTTCCACGATAACCGCCTCCACGGTATCCTCCGTAGACATAATTTGCTTCTCCTTCTTTGGGTTGGTCCATTAGTTGGTCGTCACATTCTGATGATGGGTTATTACCTCCACAGTTTTTACAACCGTCTCGCATTTCTTTCATTTCTCCTTTAAGGTCTTTGTATTGCGAATCGATTTTGGAAGTTAATGTTTCCATTTTCTCCATGAGTTTAGAGGACAAGCAAATCTCAAGTGTATCGGAACTTGATGAAGCGAAAAGTGTACCGCTTTTAAGGGGTCATTTAAGCCTTAAATCGTATTTATTTGATCAAATATTGCCCTAAATCGTTCCTTTTGTCATTTTAGGTACTTTTGAGGAGAAATCTGGAAAAGGAGGCATTTTGGACGTTTTTGGAGCATAAAAGTGAAGAAAACGACAAAGTCTCAAAAATCGGCTAAAAGTTACTCTTGACGGCGTCACAATTTACTCTGGACGGCGTCATGCTTTGGCAAGAAAAGTTGGACGTGAAATTTACTCATGATAAGCCAGTGAAAATAGCATGTGAATTCTGACGGCGTCACGCTTTAACTTGATCAAGGGCGTCACGGCTTAAATCATAAGGGGACGGCGTCACGTTCATGGTTCGACGGCGTCAAGCCTTGATAAGCCAGAATGGATTTTTGAAGAGCTAAAGAGGGACGGCGTCAAGAAGGTCATCCGGGAACCCTAGAAGCGGCGAGGTGACGGCGTCACACTCCATAAGGTGACGCCGTCAGATCCAAAAATCTATATATAGTTTTCTAATCTTTTGTCATGAAGGAGAGCTTAGTGTGTGGAATTTTGGGAGAAAACCCTAAGACGATTTTAGCTACTTTTTCAGGGCTTTTTGCCTTGAGATCTTCCATGTTTCATTGAAAGATAAGTTATCAATTAATCATTCAATATGTCTATGTGTTGTTTGATTCTATCTTATTCTTGTCTTTTGTTTAACATGTTAGGCTAATTTTATCTTGTGTTTGCTTAGATCTAATGAAACTTAGCTATTGATTATTGGTTGTTAGTGTGTTGTTAGTTGTATTGGATGATTGTTTATCTATGTTAGGCTTAAGAAAACTGGCTAACTTCCTATTCGGTAACTTGCTTGAACGTCTTAAGAAACATGAACCAAACGCGTACTAAAGGTTTTTATGGTTGTATTTAATGCACAAGCGAATTCTAGTGATCCCATGTTAGGAGCTTCCTAGCCGGCTCGACATAGGAGTGAAGTAGGAGCTTGTAGAGTTGGGGAAGTAAGTACGCCACCCCACGAATGGTATTAAGGAATACACCCGTCATCCACTCAACTAATACACACTAATTAACCGGTAAAAGATAGTTAGGGAGTAAGGAAATCTAAGTAAACACATTTCTCTACACATAAGTTTCTCACCACATTTCATTTTTGTTATTTTATTTTATTTGCATCCGTAGTAATTTTGGGTTAGTTGACTAGCAACTAATTCCGCCCACTCCTTCAAACCCGAGATTTTACTTGCTTTCATAAAAACTATAAAAACATAAAAAAGAATCTTCCTCAACCCTTAGACCTAATTAGAGTAGCCTTTCATACCTAACGAACACTATTCCCTGTGGAGAACGATCAATCCCCCGTACTTACCACTACACTATACTACATCGGTCAGGTACACTGCCTGGTGGGGTTGTAAGCCTCTTGAGATCCCTCGAGAGGTAAAACCTGTTGTAAGGTTACAAAACCACGCAATCAAGTTTTTGGCGCCGCTGCCGGGAATAGTTATTGTTTAGGTTGAATTTTTATTTCTATTAGGTCTACTCACTAGATTCCTTTCTAGTGAGATTTTTATTTTATTTTTCTAGATTTTCTTTAGTCTATCTATTTTCTTCGTGTCTTTGTTCGTAACCATACCATCCGACATCATGGAAGATGGTAATATCCTTAACCCACACAACCCACCACCACAACAACCACAACCACCTCCTAGAGCCCGTACTTTAGGAGAGTATTCCCGTCCTAGCCACCATGGCTATCGAAACACCATTGAGCTCACTCAAGGAGCCAATATCACACCCTTGCGATCCGACACCATCCGGTTGGTGCAAAGCGGATGCGCATTCCATGGACTTCGTTCTGAAGATCCTAATCAACATCTCAAGGACTTTCTTAAAATCGTTGATTCTATAGACCTTGATGTTGCCACTCGAGAGACGACCCGATTGCGTCTCTTTCAATTCTCTTTGCGGGACCAAGCTAGTCAGTGGCTAGAACGTCAACCCGCAGGATCCATCACCTCTTGGGATGATCTCACCACTCGTTTCCTTGCTCAGTTTTTCCCACCGGGAAGAACTACCAAGCTAAGGAATGATATCTTGATGTTCCAACAACGTCAAGGCGAAACTCTCTACGAGGCATGGACTCGATTCAAGGACTTACTCCATAAAGTCCCTCACCATGGCATAGAACTTTGGCTCCAAGTCCAAATCTTCTATGACCATATCAATCTCTCCACGAGGCAAACCATTGACCAAGCGGCCGGTGGCAAGCTACGTGATCTAAGTGCGGAACAATCATGGGCTCTCCTAGAGGATCTTGCTCTTTATGACAACGAAAGTTGGAGTGATCCCCGTGATTTGAATAAAACGGTCAAGGCAATATCTTTGCCTTCGAACAATTCAAGCACTTCCGACCGTAGGATCATAGAACTTGAAGACCAAGTCAAGTTTCTCATGAAATCCTACGAGGCTCCTAAACCTTCAAACCAAGTGAACAAGATCACTTCTTCATGTGAATTATGTAGTGGTCCCCACGACACTCGTGATTGCATGGAACTCCCCGAACAAGCTTTTGTGGACTACGCATCCTCGCGTACCGACGGAGCGGGAGACAAGTGGTACACTTTCAAACCCGAGCCGAACCATTACGGTGATACATACAACCCCTCATGGAAAAATCACCCGAACCTTAGGTGGAAACAAAACCAAAACTCGCAACAAACCAATTCTTCCAACCCACCTAATCGTTTCCAATCAAGCGGTTCCAACTCGAACCGTACTTTCAACAACAATCCTTCCGGCAATGGTAGTACCAATAACTTTGAAGGATTGATTTCCCAATTTATGGCATCTCAAGAAGCTCGGATAGCTAGATTCGAGACCGAATTCAATCAACAACAAACTGAGATGACCAATAAAATTGACAACTTGTTGAAAGCCCTCAATAACCAAGTGTTATCACCTCCACATAAGGACGCTAGGAACACAAATAGCGGACCCCAAGTAAAAGACCCCTCTTCATCCAAACACGTCCACTTTGTCAACATTGTCACTATTAAACCAATTGATAGGAATGAGGATAATAGTGAACCTAAGGATGAGGATAGGAAAGTCGAGGTTGATAAGGAAGTTAGGACAAGTGAGATTGAAGAAGTAGATGATGATGAGGACTACTTCAATAGGCTACCCACTAAGGAAGAGCGTGCATATCATACAAACTTATTCGATGACCCCGAGACACCATACTTCCTAGGTAGACCAATCATAGAAATAGGCGACCCTTCTAATCTCAACATACCATGCAACATCGGACATCTACATGTGTGGAAAGCTTACATCGACCTTAGATCGCCCATAAACATCATGACTAGAGCCCACTACAACTTGATAATGAAAAATCAACTTGGGTATAGGATGCTCCCTGACAAGGGTTGGATGAGTAACTTCACGGGAAGAGTTAAGGGATTACCGGTTTATGTAGGAAACTTCACCTATGTCACCGACTTTGTAATTGTAGAAGATATCCGCCCAATAGTCGATGCATCCTTGACTCAAGTGGTTTTTGGAAAACCATTTGTTGAGGTCTCTAGAATGACTTATGAACCTTCCTTAGGGATAGTTAGATTTAAGGATGAGACCGATGAAGTAAGCTACCAAATGCCATATAAGATAGAACAATTCCAACACTTGTCAAATGTTGAGAAGGAGCTTAAACAAGCGGTCTACTATAGGAATGATAAGGATAGAAGTAAAGGAGTAGACTATGTTATGGAAAGGATATTCGGTTTCTACAAGGATTGTTTGAAATTAGGACCGGAATATAGAACCGGGAAGGAGAATGGCCTAGGAACCGTGACCGATGATGGAGTCACGTAATGTACGTGACTTTGAGTCTAGCTACAAGACTCGTTAATAAAGAAAAGCGCTTCTTGGGAGGCAACCCAAGCTTTATTTGTTTTATTTGCTTTGTGTGTTTATTTATTTGTTTGTTTGTTTTTATTTGTTTCCGTATGTGTGTTTAATTTTTATTATTATTGATTCATGTTCAAAACTAATTTGTGAAAATGCTTTATGTTGTTTTTAACTTCGTCTTAACTACATATAAAGGTATTTTGCAAAAGATAAGTGTAAGGGAAATCTAAATCGGTTTATTAGAACACAAATTAACATGAATCGTAATAATAATAAATTAGCATACATATTAGTGTTTGTTTGAGTCAAATGCTTGTATCGAGTCATAATGATGTTTTGCAGGATTTCCAGGAAGTAAGGTAAAGGTTTTTCCAGAAATTTTCCGGAAACTAAAAATGAAAATTTTTGTCAGGTCATTTCTGACGGCGTCAGGGGTTATAACCTGACGGCGTCAGATTTAATTTCCAGAAATTTTTGAAAGTTTTGTTTTCATAAAAAGTTTTTGTTAAATCTCCAACTTATAATCTCCAGGAATCTGCAAAATTATCATTCCACAAGCATTATATCCTTATATATAGATTTTTTCCCGCCGATGTTATGCAGGTTTTCGTGTTTGTTTTCTCAGGTTTAACAGGTTATTTTGGACAAGGAAATGTTTTTGGATCAAGCTTGTGGCGATGCATTAGTCATGGAGCTTCAACATTCTCTTTGGAGGAAGATCTAACCGTGTAATTTCATTATCCACCGAGCGAATCAGGGGAGTATTTGATTTCATTCTTTTACTTTTTGCTTTTACATCTTATTATTTGAACATTGGGGACAATGTTCATCTTAAGTGTAAGGGGAGGGTAAAAGTACGATTTTAGAGAATGCCATTGCGCTTGATTTTTGTTTGTTTAATAGTAGATGTGTAATAAAACTGAGAGAAATACTTGTTAAGGTAATTTTAGTGCCAAATTTAAAATTTTTTACAACACATAGGAGTGAAACTTTGATCTTAATGAGCGTCTCACGGATAGGAGTTATATGACTAGCACAAAAACCGTACCACTAAAAAATTTTCCACCCCCAAATATGTGAGGTTCGCCCCTAGAATTGGTAGGAAAAGCATTTATGCTATGATGTGTGTACCGGTAGCACTTAGATTCTAGAACTTGCGTTAGGACCATTCCAAGGCCACAAGTGAGACTACATTCGTGTAGTTAGATTTACTACATGATAAGAGGCATTAGGATTAACCCATTGTTTTACACCTGTGTTTTTGTTATAATTACGTTGGCTACATTGGTCAAGTAATTCTCCCACACCCTTTGCGTTGTACTCATTTTTAGTACACGATACCCCTAGTACACCCCTCAGAGCCTATCTTTTCGTTTCGACCTTTAAGCATTTTACTTAAAGGAAGAATTTGTTACACCCCACTAAAATGTACACCCAAATCGCCTTAGCCTACCTTGTATGCACTCATCTTTAGTGCATTATTGTTACAACATTTGTTTAAACCCAAGTTAATTATCTAATTGATTACATGGTTGCTAAGTCGAGTCATATCCTTGTACATATTGTTTTGGGACGATTGGGACTCATGGGTAAAGTACTAGTGTAATGGAGTAATGGGGAAGAACATCATTTATTACCCCCATATGTGCTAAATATTTTAAAAGTACTCCAAGTGTTTCAATTTTCTTAATTCGAGTCATTAGAATAGTTATTTGTAAAGTTATGTAAAAATTCAAGTGTAAGGGGGATGCAATGCCCCTATGATGTATTATTTTGGATGGTATGGTAAAAGTGTATGCAAAAAAAAAAAAAAAAAAAAAAAAAAAAAAAAAAAGAAAAAAAAAATCGAAAAAATCAAGAAAAATACAAAAAAAATGAGAAAATGAAAAATAGAAAAAACATACGGACTACCATCCCGTTTTATTTTATGTTTATTTTATATTTTTGTTATTTTTTTTATTTTGTTTCTAGCTTAAGATCGAGTCTAGTCTTGGCTTAGCAACGTTGTATAGTACATGTAATTGATCAAGATTTTTAACTCGCCACCAGTAAAATATCCTTTATCCAACAAAACCGTGTTTTCCTTTTCCCTACACCTAACGTTATAACCCATTTAAAAGCCCTCTTTGATAGTTTATCTTAGGTGCTTACGCCTAGTGGAGGAGGTTTTCGATCCTTTCCCAAGCCTATGGTAATCTATTTGCTATGACAGGTAGTGAGAGATATTATCCGTTTTCATTTACGAGATTTATTTTGATGACACTTGAGAGATGTGAGTATCTAAACACTACTTGTGAGGTGCTAGTATGTAATCTCCGTGCATATTATGATTGAAGTGGAACGATTATTTGTTGTAATTACTTTTATGTTAGCATTAAATGACCCCTAACTTGTATTTTGATTAGAATAAAAGCGCATTTGCTTGAGGACAAGCAAATCTCAAGTGTAAGGGTATTTGATGAAGCAAAAAGTGTACCGCTTTTAAGGGGTCATTTAAGCCTTAAATCGTATTTATTTGATCAAATATTGCCCTAAATCGTTCCTTTTGTCATTTTAGGTACTTTTGAGGAGAAATCTGGAAAAGGAGGCATTTTGGACGTTTTTGGAGCATAAAAGTGAAGAAAACGACAAAGTCTCAAAAATCGGCTAAAAGTTACTCTTGACGGCGTCACAATTTACTCTGGACGGCGTCATGCTTTGGCAAGAAAAGTTGGACGTGAAATTTACTCATGATAAGCCAGTGAAAATAGCATGTGAATTCTGACGGCGTCACGCTTTAACTTGATCAAGGGCGTCACGGCTTAAATCATAAGGGGACGGCGTCACGTTCATGGTTCGACGGCGTCAAGCCTTGATAAGCCAGAATGGATTTTTGAAGAGCTAAAGAGGGACGGCGTCAAGAAGGTCATCCGGGAACCCTAGAAGCGGCGAGGTGACGGCGTCACACTCCATAAGGTGACGCCGTCAGATCCAAAAATCTATATATAGTTTTCTAATCTTTTGTCATGAAGGAGAGATTAGTGTGTGGAATTTTGGGAGAAAACCCTAAGACGATTTTAGCTACTTTTTCAGGGCTTTTTGCCTTGAGATCTTCCATGTTTCATTGAAAGATAAGTTATCAATTAAGCATTCAATATGTCTATGTGTTGTTTGATTCTATCTTATTCTTGTCTTTTGTTTAACATGTTAGGCTAATTTTATCTTGTGTTTGCTTAGATCTAATGAAACTTAGCTATTGATTATTGGTTGTTAGTGTGTTGTTAGTTGTATTGGATGATTGTTTATCTATGTTAGGCTTAAGAAAACTGGCTAACTTCCTATTCGGTAACTTGCTTGAACGTCTTAAGAAACATGAACCAAACGCGTACTAAAGGTTTTTATGGTTGTATTTAATGCACAAGCGAATTCTAGTGATCCCATGTTAGGAGCTTCCTAGCCGGCTCGACATAGGAGTGAAGTAGGAGCTTGTAGAGTTGGGGAAGTAAGTACGCCACCCCACGAATGGTATTAAGGAATACACCCGTCATCCACGCAACTAATACACACTAATTAACCGGTAAAAGATAGTTAGGGAGTAAGGAAATCTAAGTAAACACATTTCTCTACACATAAGTTTCTCACCACATTTCATTTTTGTTATTTTATTTTATTTGCATCCGTAGTAATTTTGGGTTAGTTGACTAGCAACTAATTCCGCCCACTCCTTCAAACCCGAGATTTTACTTGCTTTCATAAAAACTATAAAAACATAAAAAAGAATCTTCCTCAACCCTTAGACCAAATTAGAGTAGCCTTTCATACCTAACGAATACTATTCCCTGTGGAGAACGATCAATCCCCCGTACTTACCACTACACTATACTACATCGGTCAGGTACACTGCCTGGTGGGGTTGTAAGCCTCTTGAGATCCCTCGAGAGGTAAAACCTGTTGTAAGGTTACAAAACCACGCAATCAGAACTTTCAGCAAAAGCAACGGTTTTTCGTAAGGGTTTGGTTTTGTGATGCGCGTGATGTGTCGTTGCGGTTTAGCAGTTTTAATGCCTACTCAAGTTTTAAATTTATATTTAGCCGACTTATCAATAACACACACACTTAACGAGCAGTGTACCCGGTCAGTATGAAGATAATGGTAAGTAGAGTGTCGATCACTAAGAGTGGAACGTATTATCTAGTTATTCTAATCAGTATTTTAATATCCTAACGCAAGGGGGTTTCAGCCTGAGAGACTGGCACAGTTTTGTTTGCAAGTAAATAATAAAATAAACCAATAGGCACGAATCAGCAAGTAGCACACACGTACACAGATAGATACTCGAGACAATAAGAGGGCTGTCCTTATGATTAAGTAGATTGTCACTTGTTTTATTGATAGCTTTATATGAAGTGTATGTAATTAACCCTTTCTCGTTGGTCCTATTCTCATCGGCGAGTAAACCCTTAATGATTACTTATGTCTAAAAGTTATTCCTAAGTGATCAATTTAGAAACAACCGTGGGAGCCACATCTTGTCCCGCAGTCAAATGCCCGCAAGCCACTAATAAACACAGAGGTTATCAATGCACTAATAAGTAGTAACCAAAGACATCAACATATAAACTTTAATTGATGGGAAAGCAAGTATTAAAGGGAGTGCAATCTTTCGTTGTCACATTACACAAGCCACCAATCCTGATGAATTAAAGTTTGCTAACACAATAAAACAAAACTACTTAATGAATTAAATACATGCAGCACCTTCTTACAGCTCTTGTATCTTCGATTTGGGTGTGTCTTGTGCTGCCTCCTTGACTGAATTCGTCCTTTTGCTCTGCTGTCCGAACTTCGGTTTTAGGGTTTCGAACTCGAACTCGTCTGGTCTACGGGGTATTTATAGTTTCTGTCTGAGGGAAGATGCGGCGCATCTACTAAGTAGATGCGGCGCATGTACTTAACTTCGCGTGGGGTCCAAGATTATAATATTCAGGAATATTCGTACACCGCCAGAAGATGCGGCGTAACTCCGTGATTAGATGCGGCGCATGTCCTCTTGTATCTTGGATCGTATCTGGTGATATCTTGATAGAGATGCGGCGCATGTTGATAGTGAGATGCGGCGCATCTGGAGCAGAATTGACTTGATCTTGTCCATGTCAGTAGACTTTCGCTTTATGCACGTTTTGCTCCATTATTAGTCCAAAATAGCTAAGTTTCACCAAATGCTTGTTTTTACCTGAGAATTACAAAAGTAAACAATTAAGTATCAATCCTCATACATAATATAGTAAAACAAGTCAAATTAATAGGATAAATGATAGTAATAAAATGTACTTATTTGAGTTCATCAAATATCCCCCCACTTGAACTTTACTTGTCCCCAAGTAAACCTTAGAATTTCATTTATGAAAATGTATCCTAAAAGATGTTAGGATTTATTTTTATATTTAAGCATGTATTCATTTATTTCATAATCACACAACTAAACACTTAACGAATTAGAAGTAAAATAAAATAAGTCGATAAAAGCAAATCTAATCGTTTAACTGTCCAGTCGCGACGAATATTCTATCATAAGCTTGGCAAGTATACACATCTCCACCACTAAAGCTAAGGAATAACAAGTCTAAAGCGGTAAAAAGGGTTTTTAGGCTAAAGGGTTAATTATTCTTAATCACTATCGATCTCAAATTCCAGAAAAGGCGACAAAATCACAAATACATGATCGAATCCACGAACACGATACTTGCAATTGCTCAAATCCTTAACTCGAATAGGCTAAAGATAGGTCCAAACTTCACCAATAATAATATATCAAAAAGGGCGACAAAATCATAAATACATAGCCGAATCCACGACTACGATACTTAAGATTGCTCAAATCCCTAATCTCAATAAATCAAAGGTTCGGTTGGATAAAGAACAATACAGGGTATGGATAACATTTGGGATATAAATTGGTGTAAAAATAAAAATAAACAAAACAAATAAATTAAAATCCTAAGTGTGGTTAATCACTATCCCAACCATCCCATGAATAAGACTCATATCATTGAATAACTCACGCTTTAACACTTGAAACACACGCTTTAGGTAGACACGAATTATACTCAACAAAATCATAATCAGAGAATAAACCTTAATTGGCATTCCCATAACTGCCAATTCCCATTCAATCCATAGATATAATACAACAAATAGTGGTGATATCGACCACTTACATAACTCTACATCGTTGGCTTAAAATAAACATCCAACTCTTTTTTCTTTCTTTTTCTTTTCTCATTTTTTTTTTTTTTTTTTTTTTTTTTTTTTTTTTTTTTTTTTTTTTTTTTTTACTTGAAACATAAACATAGATGTGTAAAATTTCACCACATCACTACAACTTTCTTTCCGGATAATTTTTTCATACTTTTCATACTTTCAAAAATAACGGTAATAGTGAAAGTAGTAAACACACAAAAAATAAACTCAAAAATATACAATATTTACTTTCACTCCAATTTGCATTATGCAATTTCCCGACCTAACCATAGATAATGAATTACGCACGCGAACACAGGTAATGTAAGGAAACACACTCTGCCTATAGCAATTAACCAACCACGGATTCTAATCTACAAGGTAGGCTAAGGTTTAAGGTGTAACGAAACATTTTAAACATAGGTGTAAGAAACGAAAGGAATGGCTCTGAGGGTTTTTCTAGGGGTATCTTACTCTAAAAATGAGAGTAACAAAAGGTTTTATACGGGGGTTAACTAACCAGTGTAGTTAGCTAATAACACATAACATATAAAGGCTATTTGGTGTAATCCTAGAATTTTACCAAGTTAGACAAGTCATTCCAATTATATAAATAATACTCATTATGGTGGTCTCGAATAGTATACAAGCCAAGTTCTAAAGTTTACAAGTCACCGGCACACTCATAGATTTGTGAATTTTGAAAAATCACAATTTTTGAAAATAATGTCATGTGTGCAGCTATGCAACTTAGATCTTAAACAAAAACATGCTAAAAAATTTTTAAGTTTGATATATTAAGCACATTTTAAGCATAATTTTTGAAAAAGTAGGACAAGTAATTGTTAAGTGTTCTAATTCTCCAATCCCCCCACTTAAGTTAAACAACGTCCTCGTTGTTTGTATAAAAGGTTAAAAACTGGAAATAAAAGAATTAGAACGGAAAAACTCCCCTGAGATTTGCTCGGTATGATCCTCCATTTGTATATGAGCAAAAATCAACTTCTTGTGGATTAGAACGTTAAAGCTTCATACTTGATGTATCCACAGGAAATCCAGGAAACTATAATACCACCAACACTTTAAAACACACCTAAGATAAGAAAGGTTCAACTTGCATAACACATTAGTAGTTAGGAAAAATAAAACTTTAAAAAAAAAAATTAAAACTGAAAATCATCAGGTCAGTCGATGCGCCGTATCTTATTGAAGAAGATACGCCGTATCGAGCCTGGAATAAATACGGATCAGAATAAAGATGCGCCGCATCCTTAACCAGGGATGCGCCGCATTAAAATAAACTGATAAATAGTTTTAAAGTCGAAATAAAAATGCAGAAAAATAAAATAAGATATGACCATTGCAGGAGATGCGTCGCATCTCAGAATTGAGATGCGCCGTATCTTCGTGCGGCCTGGACTGACTCGACACAGAAAACAGAATAATAAAAGATAAATCCGGGTTGCCTCCCGGTAAGCACTTGTCTTTATTCCAGAGTCTTCAAGTTAGACTCACGTTCAGCTCAGCAATAAGTCCTTGTCACGGTCCATCCTTCGTCCTTCATCCGAAAGATTTTCCCGTATATCTCTGCGACGTTTTCTTCCGTTCGACTTAGTCTAGCATAACTCTTTGTCTTCACCGCAGTATATTCTTCATCAGGACCCAAAGAATATTTGATGATTTTAAATTTTTCAGAAATAATCATGGGTGGCTCATTGTATGGAATCCCAAGTAGTTGACACTTTCTTTTGGTGAACTCTTCTTCGTCCTTGTCAACAAACTTAAAATAAGGATCCTTAATCAAATAATCATCTAGTTCTTCAATCAATGACTCATTATTATTATTATCTTGAATCGCCTCCCATTCTCTTTCCAAATCATATTGTAACCGTCGACTAAGCTTCGTGAAATCATCAAACTGTTTATGCACCCATTCCCAGAAAGTAGTATCCGATGTCCCCTTAAGTTCTTTCAAGCGTTCAATTCTGCCCTTTTCTTGTAAAGCCTCCGATTTTCGTGGGCAGTCTTCAACATTATCGTACCACTCATAATCTTCAAAGGTTACATCGTTTCCAACCCGTTTCATCCCAATTATACTTCCCCCATTACAGGTTCCGTCACTTTTATAATCACAGGTCGGCCAAACACTACTCCCGTCCTTGAAAACGAAGGGTGTACAGGTGTGATTAATGTGCTCAAATTCCCATGGTTTATCCCAAACCCATGGTACTTGGTCATTCCAATCATAGTACCAGGTGTTTTTGAAATCGTCATAAGTCTTAAATCCTGGTAGATCTCCAGTAAGCACATCATCGTCGACTCGAAGAAGGTAGTTAAATTCCTTGAACTGCGTGCACAAGGGTGTCTCATATTCTAACAAATCAATGTCAATTCTGAAAAGTTCTTCAATGCCCTCATTGATTGTTGAATCATGAAGTGGCGACCCATAATCGCTTTCTACTTCTTCGTCTTCTCCTCTCATCCAATATACCCATAATGCATCCTTAGTAGCACGATCCATGCTCTTGTGGTTATTAAACTTACTAGCTAACCATTCTGAAAAATCAACATCGTTAGGATCGTGGTTAACGTCAAAGCAAACCTTCCCAATCATATTCTTTTTTATCTCCATGAACTCGTTAAATTGTTTCTTAAAACTCCGTGTCAACCATGAAGTCATAATCTCCTTGACCTCATGATATTCTTGTTCATTGGCTTGAGCGATTAGTAATGCAAACTCTTCCATAGTAAGGTTTCTTTGGGGTCTTCCGAACCAGTTTGGGAAAATATCGAACATTGATCCTGAAAATTGGGAACAAGAAGATTTCAAAGTAAAAGCTTCCAAGTATAAGGGTAAGTCAGAATATTTTCCGTTCGGAAATTAGAAAAGAATAAGAGTTGCTGATATCTGCAGACGATGCGCCGTATCCAAAAAGTTGGATACGCCGTATCTAATTATCGTTAAAAATTTAATCAGACTTTTTTCAGAAAATAGATACGCCGCTTAGAATTTAAGAATGCGCCGTATCGAATTAATTAATCAAAAATCAACTTATCTAATTAAAATTAAATGCGTCGTATTAACGAAAGTTAATGCGCCGTATTTTCGTTACGTTTAAAAATAAAAGATTTTTGATTCAGTAAGATGCGCCGTATCGATAGAGATCGATACGCCGTATCTGTTTAATAATTCGCAAACTGTTTTTAATTAAAATAATAGATACGCCGTATCTTCGAAAGAAGATGCGTCGTATGGCGTGAATGTTTAGAAAATTTTTTATCAAAAACAGATACGCCGTATCTGCAAAAGCAGATGCGTCGTATTACTTTATCGCTTAGAAAAAATTTCTTATTAAAAACAGATACGCCGTATCTTGGGGAAAAGATGCGTCGTATCGAATTAATTAAACGCGTTGTATTAAAAAAAAAATTAAACGCAATACGCCGTATCTGAGAGATCAGATGCGCCGTATCGTTTGATTTAGCACAGTACAACGATAGCAGAACAGAAAATACGAAAAATAAAAAAAAACAAAAAATTAAACACACGAAACAAAAATAAAAACAAATAAAGCAAAAAAAATAACACAAAGCAAATAACACACAATACAACAAATATGCAAAATAGTACAATGATGCAATTAATCTAATAAAAAAGAAAAAACCTAATTAAAATACTAATCAAATTAACAGATAATAACAATTCACTCCCCGGCAGCGGCGCCAAAAACTTGATGCGCATGATGTGTCGTTGCGGTTTAGCAGTTTTAATGCCTACTCAAATTTTAAATTTATATTTAGCCGACTTATCAATAACACACACACTTAACGAGAAGTGTACCCGGTCAGTATGAAGATAATGGTAAGTAGAGTGTCGATCACTAAGAGTGGAACGTATTATCTAGTTATTCTAATCAGTATTTTAATATCCTAACGCAAGGGGGTTTCAGCCTGAGAGACTGGCACAGTTTTGTTTGCAAGTAAATAATAAAATAAACCAATAGGCACGAATCAGTAAGTAGCACACACGTACACAGATAGATACTCGAGACAATAAGAGGGCTGTCCTTATGATTAAGTAGATTGTCACTTGTTTTATTGATAGCTTTATATGAAGTGTATGTAATTAACCCTTTCTCGTTGGTCCTATTCTCATCGGCGAGTAAACCCTTAATGATTACTTATGTCTAAAAGTTATTCCTAAGTGATCAATTTAGAAACAACCGTGGGAGCCACATCTTGTCCCGCAGTCAAATGCCCGCAAGCCACTAATAAACACAGAGGTTATCAATGCACTAATAAGTAGTAACCAAAGACATCAACATATAAACTTTAATTGATGGGAAAGCAAGTATTAAAGGGAGTGCAATCTTTCGTTGTCACATTACACAAGCCACCAATCCTGATGAATTAAAGTTTGCTAACACAATAAAACAAAACTACTTAATGAATTAAATACATGCAGCACCTTCTTACAGCTCTTGTATCTTCGATTTGGGTGTGTCTTGTGCTGCCTCCTTGACTGAATTCGTCCTTTTGCTCTGCTGTCCGAACTTCGGTTTTAGGGTTTCGAACTCGAACTCGTCTGGTCTACGGGGTATTTATAGTTTCTGTCTGAGGGAAGATGCGGCGCATCTACTAAGTAGATGCGGCGCATGTACTTAACTTCGCGTGGGGTCCAAGATTATAATATTCAGGAATATTCGTACACCGCCAGAAGATGCGGCGTAACTCCGTGATTAGATGCGGCGCATGTCCTCTTGTATCTTGGATCGTATCTGGTGATATCTTGATAGAGATGCGGCGCATGTTGATAGTGAGATGCGGCGCATCTGGAGCAGAATTGACTTGATCTTGTCCATGTCAGTAGACTTTCGCTTTATGCACGTTTTGCTCCATTATTAGTCCAAAATAGCTAAGTTTCACCAAATGCTTGTTTTTACCTGAGAATTACAAAAGTAAACAATTAAGTATCAATCCTCATACATAATATAGTAAAACAAGTCAAATTAATAGGATAAATGATAGTAATAAAATGTACTTATTTGAGTTCATCATTTTGGCATCTTTTGACCAGTCGAGTTTGAGAAGAACTCGGTCTTCTAGCAATTGGTATGCCTGATTTGGAGTCTTATAAGAGAAAAATTCCTCCAGCATCAAGAATTCCTTGAGATGCTTCATCTAGTCCATGGTAGAAGATTTGGATAATGGTTCCTCGTCCTAAACCATGTCCATGACAACTACGAAGCAAATCTTTCATACGAAGCCAGGCTTCGACGAGCGATTCGTTAGGGTTTTGTGTGAAAGCACGAATTTCTCCCATGAGTCGATCAAACATGGCAGGTGGAAAGAATCGGCTTAGAAAAGCTTGCCTCATCTCCTCCCAAGTATTGATAGTTCCTGGGGTTAATTCATTATACCACACTTTTGCGTCTCCAGCGAGTGATGATGGAAAAAGTTTGAGTTTAATGGCATCCACGTTGGTGTCGCCATATCAGAACATGCCACAAATTTTGATGAATTCGGCAATGTGCTTGTGAGGATCGGCCCTCGAACGGCCATCGAATTGATGGTCTTTGATCATAGAAAGATGGTGACCTTTCACGGTGAAATTGTCAACTAGGTTGACGGTAACAATAGCAGCTCCAGGAGTGGGTGCTACGGTTCGGTTGGCTTCCCACATGGGTCTATCGTCAGCCATGGGAAAAGGTTGCTCGGTGAATGGGTTATAAACGACTTTAGCTTCACAAAGATTTTCAAACGGTGGGTTTCGTACTCTTGGTACACGGTTGGCTAATGGAACAAATGGTTTTCTTTTCTTTCTTTGTCTTCGGACTAAACGTTCGGGATCTGAAAAAGGTGAAATTGGTTCTATTCCGGTTGATCGAGTGTTCATACAATTCCCAAGAGAATCGAGGCAATGTTTAAACACACGATTAAAGAATGGAAACAGTTTGAAAAATCAGGTTTGGTGATCCGATCGGATGGATGAAATACCGATCGGATGATCAGCTCGGAAAACTTTTTTTTTTTTATGAAAACGAACTATGAACTTCTAAAACCTACAGAAACACGATCAAAATCCCCGGCAGCGGCGCCAAAAACTTGATGTGTCGTGTGTGAGTACAAGTTTTAAATTTATAAAGGTCGAATTACCGAATCTAGAAACAACACATACGAGCAAGTGAACTCGTCCGTTATAGCAAGATTATGATGGTAAGTCGGGATCGTTCGCAGGGATTTGTGTAGTGAATCGAATTGTAAGCTACTAGAAGTAAATTCCTTAACAAGTAATGAAAAATAGAATAATTCAAATGATTAAAAACTACACTTGCTTAGACTAGCATACTACTCATTGATAAGCATGATTGTGATAACTTTGGACAGCATGTTGGTTTTGATAATTAGTTTGGTGAACTAATCTATTGTTTCTACAAATTAAACCTTCGTCAAGATTTTAGTTCATAAAAACAAGCATTACGTTTAACCACTCAATTCAAGATCAATACAAGGTTCATAAGTTGGTGTACCTTAAACACAAAAATCATCTTTTGCTTAATCAAATAGCTTAGGAAATGGTTAATACAAAAGGTAACCGATCATAGACAAAAGGTCACAATTGAGAGTAAACTATTAATCTTTCGACCCTTGAAATGGTTTACCATCAATCCTATTTTTGATAGACAAAATCATTCTCATTACAACCACAATTAACTTTCTTTGTGTAATCAAGAATAATGGGTAAAAACAATCACTCATAGACAAATGATTATAACTAGTTGAATAACAATAGTTCTTTCGACCCTTAAATTTATTAGCAACTAGTTAAACTTGATTCAACGCATATCACTACAAACTTAATCACGATTTGATCTTAGAATCAACATGAAATTGAATTAAAACATGTCATCACAATCATACGCATATCAATTGGTAATACTCATCATCTAAGCAAGTGCACAAAGGCACTAGCCACTCATAGCAAACATGAACATAATCTTAGCACTTTGAACATTAGAAACCATAATTGAAAGTCTTACAATGATTGGAAATAGATTACAAATGATAAAGTAATGATACCCCAAGGATTGGTGTTGATTTCTTGATGTTTTGACCTCCAAATAATGACTTCTTGACTCTCCAACTGCTCCTGGACTTTTAAGGACGAATTTTAGAGTATTTGATGAGTGGTGGATGATTACTAGTTTTTTTGATTAAGAATTAGCACACTAAATATTCCACAAATGATCCTATTAATACTCTTCCCAAGGGTCTTGGTTCATTAATGCTTCACTTGTCCTCCAAGTAGTTTAGAAGAGCCTAGAATCCTTATTAGAAGGCCTTAGAACCGGATATATGAAAAGAAAAAACTTAATGATGAAGTTTTGGTAAATCAGCAAGCTTCCAACCGATCGGTAATATGTCCAACCGATCGGATGGTCTTCGGAATTGCCTAAATCCGAATCGGTTGCGGGCAGCCTTCGATCGGATGGTTGGTTGTTGTTTTGGAACATTTTGGACTTTTGTCGTCTTGGCTTGATTTTTCCTTTTTGGGTCTTTGGTTCTTCATCCAAACTTGATCTTTTCAACATCTTTGAAGCTAATCAATATGAATACTTGGACCTTCGTTCTTTGAAATGCCTTTTTGATTGGGTCTTGGTATAAGACTCTTCGCACTTTCATAAATATTTCCTTCTTTCTCCTTTTTCTCATCTTTTTCTTCCTTTTTCCTGTTTTTGGTCACATATACTTCGCAAACACACTTTGGTACGATTTAGTAACAAAAGCATATAAATATAAGCAAAAAACATACATAAAAACATGAATAACGCTACTAAAAACATGCACAATTTGAGCGTTATCAGTAATCAAGGGAGAGGGTTTTCCTCCTATTGTTCAGTGAGAACTGAATGATAGAGTCCTTTGTGACATCAGGGTTGGTGACCACTGCTGTACACCAGAACTCCCTCAATTAGTCATTGTAAATGACTAAGGGTGTCTTTGTAAATGCCGTAGAGAGAAAACAGTTTTGAAGGTATTTCACCATATCCTTATAAACAGGAAAAAAATTTGGATAGGCAAAGTTCCCTACGACATTATTTTTGGTCATGTCTACGCTTTCCAGTTGGAATTCCACATTTGGAGCGTAGGTAATAGCCTTAGATGTAGCCATTTTAAGGGAAAAGTATTGATTTTAAAGAAAAAGGTCTGGTTATGAGATGAAAAACACACACAAGTTTTGAGAGAAATTGCTAGAGTTTGATTAATAATTCAAAGCGTGTGTGTGTTAATATTTTGTGGGGGTATTTATAGGGAAGTGGAGAGGGGTGGTTTTTGCAGATTTGCGAAATTCATTAAAAATTTTGAAAACTGTTTTGTATAACCGTTTTGATATCCGCATTAAATGCCACGAATCCACTACCCGGGTTTTGCGCAACTGTCAAGGTGAACAATCGCGTTGTTCTGAAAAAGATATTAATTGTGAGGAGAGTCATTAAATGCCAAGTAGGATATGTGGTGATGATGTGGGGGCCCAAGATGTGGATGCCAGAAGGTAAAAGAACATATATTCCTATATTAAATATGTGTTCAGTTACCAACCTTGGACATTTACTAACTAAATACTTAGAGCATTTAGTTTTGCATTGAATGTCATTTGTTGATGTCTTGAGGCCCCTGAATGACTTTTCATTCAGTGTGAGGGTGTTTAGGGAAGGTTATTCAGTGAGACATAAGATGCTCATTCACTGAGAGATTTGTTGAGTCAGGGACCAATGGTAACCATTATTTACACTTAGTTGGATAGGTCTAGTCAGTGGACTGATCAATATCCAACATCCACAATTCAGCTTTCAGTCTTGTAAAAGTTAGTTCATCCAATGGTTTGGTGAATATATCATCTAGCCGATATTCAGTGGGGATGAAGTGTAATTCAATGTCACCATTCATGACATGGTCCCTGATGAAACGATATCTGATATCAATATGTTTGGTTCTCTGATGAAGAACATGATTGTTTGAAATAGCAATAGCACTTGTGTTGTCACAGAAGATGGGTACCATCTTGTAATGCATGTCATAGTCACTAAGTTGACTTTTCATCCATAGCACATTTGCACAACAACTAGCTGCTGCAACATATTCAGCCTCAGCTGAGGACATGGCTTCTGATTGTTGTTTCTTTGCACTCCAACAGACTAGTTTACCACCAAGGAATTGGCAGGATCCTAAAGTGCTTTTCCTATCCATGTTGCAGCCTGCATAGTCAGAGTCTGAATACCCTTTGAGATCAAAACCTGAACATTTAGGGTAGTGCAATCCAAGATTTGGAGTACCTTTCAGGTACATGATGATCCTTTTTACAGCTGTGAGATGTGATTCTCTTGGGTCAGACTGATATCTGGCACATAGACAGACTGAAAATTGGATGCCAGGCCTTGATGCAAGTAGGTACATCAGTGACCTAATCATACCCCTAAATAGAGTCTGATTTACTAGTTTACCAGCAAGGTCAGGACCAAGATTGTTTGGGGGAACCATTGGAGTTTTCACTGAAGCACCGTCACTGAGCTCATACTTTTTTCATAGGCTTCTAGTGTACTTTTCTTGACTGATGGAGGTTCCCTTAACAGTCTGCTTGATCTGTAGTCCAAGGAAGTAAGTGAGTTCTCCCATCATACTCATTTCAAATTTCTTTGTCATCAGTTTTTCAAACTGTTTGCAAAGTTTGTAATTTGTTAAGCCAAATATGATGTCATCCACATACACTTGAACAAGAATAACATCTTCTTTTGTCCTATAGATAAATAGGGTGTTGTCTATCTTTCCTCTGAAAAATTTGTTTTAGATGAGAAAGGTTGAAAGAGTTTCATACCATGCCCTAGGAGCTTGTTTCAGTCCATAAAGGGCTTTGTCAAGCTTGCAGACATAGTCAGGAAACTCACTGTTTTCAAATCCAGGAGGTTGTTGAACATAAACCTCTTCTTTCAGTGTTCCATTGAGGAAGGCACTTTTTACAACCATTTGATATACTTTGAAGTTCATATAGGTTGCATATGCAAGGAAGATCTTGATGGCTTCCATTCTTGCAACTGGTGCAAATGTTTCTTCATAGTCAATGCCTTCTTGTTGATTATAACCTTTGGCAACAAGTCTGGCCTTGTTCTTAATGACTATGCCATTTTCATCAGTTTTGTTCTTGAATACCCATTTCATGCCAATGATGGAAACATCCTGAGGACATTTGACCAAGGTCATTACCTTGTTTCTGTAAATTGTTCAAGTTCATCATGCATAGCCTGAATCCAACTAGGATGTTTCAGTGCTTCTTTGACACTCTTAGGTTCAACATTGGAGATAAAGTCCACAAATAGACATTCATTGGCTGAGGCTGCCTTAAGTTTAGCAGTCATTCTTCTAGTAAGCATTCCTTCAGTGGGCTCTCCAATTATGTTGACAAGTTTTATATCTTTAGACCTAGTCCAACTGTCCTTAGGTCTTGGATATTGATTTCAACTTGTAGAGGCCTGATTGGGTGGTGGTGAAGGTTCAGGTGCAGACACTTGAAGATTTTCAGGATCTTGAGTATCTGACCGACCAAGTTGATCAGTGAGATTGATTGGTTCTTGAACAATTTGTTCAGACTGATTGATTTCACCAGAACATGTTTGTGCTTCAACAAACTCAGTGATGGTTGGATATCAGAGATTATGTGGGACAATGTAATAGGATATATCAGCATCTGCTTGATATTGAGTGGAAGGATTACTATCAGGATGATATTCATCAGGAGGGTATCTTGATGAGTCATCAATTCCTATTTCTTCCACTGAGGTGTTTGAGAATCTGATGGCTTCAGTACTCTCATCAAAGGTGACATGAAATGTTTCCTCAGTTTGTTGTCTCCTTGTATTGAACACCCTGAAGGCTTTAAAGACAAGAGAGTATCCTAGAAAGTATCCATCATCAGCTTTTGCATCAAATTTCCCTAAGTGATCCTTGTGATTATGAATAAACACATGGCACCCAAAGACATGAAAATAGCTGATGTCATGGATTCTTCCTTTGAATAACTCATAAGGAATTTTGCTATGTCTCTTGACAATGATGGATCTATTTTGAGTATAGCAGGCAGTCTTAACTGCTTCATTCCAAAAATGTTTGGATAGTACTGATCCATTTAGCATTGTCCTAGCAGCCTCAATGAGTGTTCTATTCTTCCTTTCAGCAACACTATTTTTTTCAGGTTTGTAAGGAGAAAATAAGTTTTGAGAAATTCCTTTCTCATCACAGAAACACTCAAGGTCATGGTTTTTTAATTCAGTCCCATTGTCAGTCCTAATTTGTTTGACTTTTATGTCATTTTGGTTTTCAATGTTTCTGACAAAGGATATGATTGTTTCAGCTGCCTGACTCTTTTTGGTCAGGAAGTAAACCCAAGTGTATCTTGAGTATTCATCCACTATGACCAGAGTATACTTCTCATGATGAATGGAAATTGGACTAACAGGTCCAAAAAGATCCATATGGAGAAGATGAAGGCAGCTTTTGATGGAGAAGTTTTGTTTTGTTTTAAAGGATGCTCTATGATGTTTACCTTTTTCACAGGCAGAGCAGGATTTATCCTTTGAAAACACAAGTGATGGTAAACCAAGGACTTTGTTTTGTTTGGCAAGATTGTTTATGTTTTTAAAATTCAGATGGGAGAGTCTCTTATGCCGAAGCCAGTTTAGTGTTTCAGTGGCTTTAGCAAAAAAACAAGTTCCATTCTGAGTTAGAGTAGACATATCTAACACATAAACATCCTGTCTTCTTGGTGCAATAAGAATAATTTCTTTATTTGCATTAAAGATGGTGCCTTGCTTATCATCAAATTGAACTATGTATTTAGCATCACATAGTTGACTGACACTGATAAGATTGTACTTGAGGCCATTAACATAAGCTATCCTAGTAAAAACTATTCCACTACAATTTACTGAACCATAGCCTTCAGTGAGACATGATGAATTATCAGCAAATACCACCTTAGGTCCTGGTTCTTCAACATATTTGTGCAGATATTCTTTCACACCAGTCATGCTTCTTGAGCATCCACTGTCTAGATGCCAAACAAGCTCCCTGGCATGTCTCTGCATAAATAGTAAACTGTGTTAGTTTTTCCTATGAACCCACTTTTGGTGGGCTTGGATTTGATGGCCTTTTTGAAAGATACAATTGATGCATGGTCAGTAGTGGTATGGAATGTGCTTCCACAGACTTTACATTTGGTTGTTGATGTGGACTCAGTAGACTGAGGAGAGGACTTGGTAGTACCTCTTCTAGCCTGAATGACATTTTCATATCTTGAGGTGTCATGAGTGGGATCTCCAAATATGTTACAACAAGGATATATTAAACAATCATCAGGATGATGGTCATTGAAACCACAATGTGCACAAGGTGAAAAAGGCTTTGCCTTTTGCCTTTGTATCTGTTTTGAACCAGAAGGTTACTGAAAAGCATGTACTTTAAAGTGTGTTGCAACATTGGATGACACTGTGTATGACAAGTGATCAGAAGTCTTGTGATCTTCCTTTTTGCATATCATGCAAAAAAGGATTCTATAACAGTCATCAGTGGAATGATTTGTATAGTTACACAGTTCACATCTTTGTTGAGGTTTTGGTTTGGAGGTGCTTCAGGAAGCTGGTTTGAGTTCCTTAATCTTAGATTGAGGGGGTTTTTCAGATGATTCAATCTTTTCACTCAGCTTCCTGACAAGCTCAGCCAACATATCATATTTTGAATCAGGGCTTTCAGTGTTCACTTTAGAGACTGAAGGTGTTGAGTCATCAATGGGAACTGAGACTTCAGGTGTGGGTCTCTTCAGGATTGTTCTACCCAATCCTGACTTCTCTTTTGGAGAATGTTGAGAGTAAACTAAAGGTGTTAGGTCTGAGCATGGTACTGCTCCCTGAAGGAGTTTTAGTGGTGGGAGAGGTGTTTGTGATTCTGATTCAGACACAGTGTTACTGGGTTTATCAGTGAGTCCAAGGATATCTTTCATAGCCTGACTTTCAGGTTGCAAGATTTTCCCAGTCTCAAAGTTAGGTAACTTACTGTCTGGGTTGTTTCTTTCGACCCAATCACTAGACTTGGGTTCCATTTCTTGTTCAAAAGATATGCCAGCAGGTATAAAGGCCTTTTCACTATGACTCTCATTGAGGGATTCAGTGAGTTTGTCTTCTCATATGATTTTCTTCTTAGAACTACGAATAAGACTAACCGTTTCATAGACTTTAGGATTCTTTGTTGTCCAGCTTTCAATGACAGCTTTTTCTTTCTTGAGATCTATTTGAAGAGCTTGGTTTTGTTTCAAAATTTCAGCGTTTTGAATTTGAAGTGTAACAGCTTCTAGCTTGGCTTGTTTTAAGACAAGTAGTTCATCTCTACACTTATTTAATTCTAGAACAAATTTATTGTATTTTGAAAACAAATTAAGTCTTTGCTCTTCAACAAACTTAAGATCAACATTTATATAATTCAAGTAAGATTGCCAGTCAGAATCATCATCCATAGATAGTAAGATATTTACCTTTTTCATGGTGATGTTAACCCACTCTCCATTTCTAGCATGGCTTTTTCCAACAGCCAGCTTATCATTATTTGAAAGTGTCATTAGTGCACTGACTCTTACTTCTTCATCATCTGAGGAGACATCTTCCTCATCCCAGTCATAAGCTTCAGCCACAAGTACCTTGTTCTTTGTTTGAACAAGTTTAGTGGCTTGAGCAGCCTGAGATATTGAGGGGGTGGCCTCAAGGAGAGCAACTTTAGCTTTAGCTTTTCTATACTTAGCTTCAAAATCTTTTTGATCATTTTGAACATTTTTGTTTTGAAAATATTGAGTAGACTGAAGCATTTTTGGTTGAAACTTGCTAGTTCCTGAAGAAGAACTATTACCAGAGAATTTGTATGAGGGTTCTGAGGTGGTTTTTGAAAAACATTCTTTAGCAAAATGACCCTTTTTACCACACTTGAAACATTCAGTGGTTTCATTTGCTTTTGCTTTAGAAAAGTTTGACTGATTTCTTTTAATAAAACGTTTAGAGTTAGCAAGGAGTGCCCTTTCTTGAAATTCAGTGTGCAAATCATTAAGGTACTCCTCACTGGTTCTCTCATCAGCCTCATCATCAGAATAATCTTGGAAATCCTGCACAACACCATTAGAATAAAAGGCAGTAGATAAGGGTATGGTTGTCAGGGCCTTTTTGGTCTCAAGAGCTTTCTTTGAGTCTGGGTATCTCCTTGAGATTAAGTTGTCCTCATAGATAAATTTCCCATAGATCTCAGGGAGCTCAAGATTTTGAATGTGGTTAGCATTCCTGAGGCACTGAGAGAAGTTTAACCACTTCTCAGGGAGACTATTGACAAAGCCAACATTGATTTCATGTTTCGACAAGACTACGCCATCATTTGATAGTTCATTGATTAAGGTTTTGTATCTTGTATAGGCCTGAGTGAGACTTTCAGAGTCTTTGGCCCTGAAAGTGTTATACTCAAGTTTCAGGTCCATAATCATGTTTTCCTTGGTATCTGAGGGACCTTCAAAGCTGTGAACCAAGTCAAGCCAAGTTTGTTTGGCTGTTGTACAGTTAATGACTGATTCCATTGTATCTTCAGGAAGACATGATATAATGATGCTTTTCAGGCGTTGGTCTTGGTTAACCACCTTCTCTCATCAACTGTCCACTGAGCTTCAGGTTTAGGTAACCCTTCAGCTGTCTTAAGGACAAAGGGACCTTCATTGATACATGTGATGTAGTATGGTTCCATACCAGTCAAGTAGCAAAGCATACGCTTTTTTCACTTGCTAAATTTACCAGCTTCTAGTCTAGGAGCGACAGCTGAGTAGCTTCCTCCTCTTTTGTCAACTAGCTGGGGTACATTACTATCAGCCATGGTAGGATCTTGGTTTTAAAAACTTTTTGAGCACTCTTTAGTTTTTGAAAAGTTTTATAAACCATAGGCTCTGATACCACTTGTTATTCCCGTTACACGATTAGAATTAACTACAAAGTTAAGCTAACCGTGTTCCATAGCTTAGTAATGTATTGATTAACTTGACAAATAAGTATAAACGTAAAAGATAAAAGACAAGAGTTTTTCAACGTATAAATTCTTATTAGAAGTAAATCAAAAGAATCTATACCCAAGTGTTTGCGAAAAAAACACTTGGGATTGAAATGACAAGTATGGTATGTCTCCTCTCTAAACTTAAGCTAAGCTTAAGTAGCAACTATAAGGAACCACTAAGCTATCTCAGGGACTAGGTTGTTCTTTGGAGGAGTAAAAGTGGTTTGTGAATGTCTAAGCATTAATTGCACAAACTTGTCTACTTTTACTCCAACTTATGATCCTATTTATAGACAAGTAAAAAGTGCAACCGTTAATTACAAGATAAAAGATGACCTAAGCTAATCAGGCAAAATACTGATGTATTTTGTCACTGTTACAAGAACTTATTTTGGGTATAGGACAATAGTGCTTTCTGAGTAATAGTGATGACACTGTTCTTGTTATGAAGCCTTTCGGGGAAAGTTCGACTTCAGCCTGATAAGGACTTCACCTTATCTCTTCAAACCTTTCCCGCCTTGTCCCGCCTTCCTTATGGTCTTCAAGTTCTTCAGTCTTTGGTCTTCAGTCTTTGGTCTTCAGTCTTCATTCTTCATAGTTGTTGAGGAGACTGGGGTTCAGTGAGTTATTGTCATCACTCACTGAGCCCATTATCTTCTTCTTTGGCCTAGGTGCCACTCAGGGAGTTCCGCCTCACTGAATGGAGAATCCTTCTTCTTAGACTCATCCTAGGCATCTTGAAGATAACTTACTGAGTGACTATTCACTCAGTGACCTGAGAGCGTTCAAGGATATGTGACACTTAGGATAATTTGTATTCAAATCCTTGTTTATGGAAGCTTGGGAACTGAATGGACCCAACAGTGATGATTCAAGTGGACGGGGTGATCGTTCGTGTGGCCACGTGGGCTTTTGTGTAGATTGGTTCTAGCTAGGATTAGGACTCGACATTCCTCTTAGTGTCGTAAATTGGTGTAAGCATTGGTGTACGGTTTGTTCAGCTATAATGGAGCTTGTTGACTAGTGAAGTAACTCTCAAGTTGGGTCCTTGGGGAGTGGAGTAGGGCGAAGACGTGCTTCGTGCCGAACCACTATAAATCATCGTGTCCGATTTGCGTTTTCTCTTCTCATCTCTTTACTTTCTATTCTTGAATTTATCGTTTTACATTTACACTTGCTTTGAGCTTGTGTGTGTGTGGTTTGTTGCTTATAGTGTGATCATGCTTGTGATATTAACTAAGATAACTTAAAAATGAAAAACATATGAAAACTTCATCACATGTCTTAAACTCGCCACTGACGGCGGTCCCTTAATTAGGCCAGCGGTCCCAAATATATATGGGACCGTCCATACATATTAAGGACCGTCCACTGTGTGATCAGAAGTAGCTTAGTTCTTTTAATCTTGTGTTGTGCTTATGTTTGTCATGATTAATTGTTTATATTGTATCAATGAGTCTAGATTTGATAAACATACTTGTAATTACAAGACATATATACTTTTTATGAGTGACGTAAGCATTATTCATATTTGGCCACACTTGATTGGAATTTGATAAGAAAGTTTTTAAGTTTTAAATGGAAACGTATTTGCATCAACCACCCCTCCCCACTACGTTTCTACAAAGTCTACAACAGGAGGTTGTCAATTTCTTGGGTGTAGATTGATCTCATGGCAGTGCAAGAAACAGACTGTGGTTGCAAATTCCACAATAAAATCTGAATATGTGGCTGCTTCAAGTTGTTGTGGACAAGTGCTTTGGATTCAGAATCAACTACTTGATTATGGGTACAATTTTATGCATACCAAAATTTTTATTGACAATAACAGTATTATGTGCATAATTAAAAATCCTATTTTTCATTCAAAATCAAAGCATATAGAGATCACACATCACTTTATAAGAGATTGCAATGAAAAGAAATTAATTCAAATGGTTAAAATCCATACTGACAAGAATGTTGCAGATTTGCTTACAAAAGCTTTTGATATAAGTAGATTTCAATATTTAACTGCTAGTATTGGAATGTTAAATCTTTAAATCTTTTGATCTCTTTATGTTTTTGTAGAGTTTTTTATGAATTAGTACTGTTATTCAAGTCATTAATTGTTTCTGCTGTTAAGTATAGTTAGTACTGCTAGTTATACTTACAACAGCTATGTTAATGCTGTTAGTATAATTAATGTTGTGATCATTGTGAATGTGTTCTGGTTTTTGTTTTTCTTTGTTTTTTGACTAACATTTTGTAGCATAAGCAAAGAAAAGTGTTGCATTGCGGATTAATAAGGTGTTTGGATTGGAATTTGAGTGTATGCTGGTGACTCAAAGTTAATGCTGCTAGGCAAAAGTTAATGTTGCAGGCTTAACTTAATGCTACTAGAGTTACTACTGTTGGGTTAATTGGGGGTATTATTTTATAACTATAATCGATTAAGGGTTTATATTAATCATTCAATCACAAAATCGATTAAATCCATTCAAATACTCTCTCAATCGAAACCCTAACTCAAAATTATCATCTAATTGCAAAACCCAACAAGGTTTCAAAAACAACACAATGACGAAACTACACTTTACTGATACTCACAACATGGTTGCATTTTTGTCGAAACCCAAAGAAAGTAAAGGATTTGCATAGATCATTGATTTCTTGAATGCACACCCTATTAGGTATGTACTAACTATGAATCCTACCATATATGTTTCCCACATTGAACAGTTTTGGTCTACTGCTAAGGTCAAAACAATCAATGAGGAAGAACAAATACATGCTGTTGTAGATGGGCAGAAAATAATTATCACTGAAAACTCTGTTAGGAGATGTCTTCATCTAACAGATGTTGAAGGTGTTGAGTGTTTTTCAAACACTACTATTTTTAAAAATCTTGAACTGATGGGGTATGAAAGGAAATTTGATTCTCTAAAATTTTTAAAAGGGTCTTTCTCCCCATAGTAGAAATTTCTTATCCATACGATTCTGCAGTGTTTAATTCCAAAAACAACTGCTTGGAATGAGTTTAGCAGTAATATGGCTTCTGCTATAATCTGCTTAGCTACAGACCAAACTTTCAATTTTTCAAAATTAATTTTTGATCATATGGTTAAGAACTTGGATACTTTACAAAACAAATTTTACATATATCCAAGGTTTCTGCAAGAATGTTTGGACAAACAATTTAATAAAAAGAAAACTCACAAGAGAGTTTATGTTGCACCCTCTCATACCAAAAAGATTTTTGCAAATATGAAGAGGGTGGGAAAAGACTTTTCTGGCAAAGGGACACCTCTGTTTTCAACAATGGTGGCACTACCCCAAAACCAACTGGGTGAAGGTTCAGGAATCCCCACTGATACCTATCACACACCCACAATTTTACCATCATCCTCACAACCTCAAAAGACCTATAAACATAGGATCATAAAAAGAAAGGGCACTGAGATACCTCAGTCTAGTGCTGGTATGGTTGTAGATGAGGCTGTACATAAGGAGAGGGGTCACAGTTTGGAAAGGGCTGCTGCTACTGCTACTAGCTTAGATGCAGAGCAGGACAGTAGTAACATAAGTAAGACCCAATCCAAGGCAACATCTAATAAGTCTAGTTCCCATGGAGCTGATTCAGGTGATGGTCGCAGCCAACAGGAAACCATGGGGGGTATGGATGCTCAAACTAGGTTTGAGGCTATGCCTAACATACCCTATGATTCACCTCTCGGGATAGGTAACACAATCCGAAGTGATGAGGGTAGAATTGAACTTAAGGAATTGATGGAACTTTGTACCAATCTATAAAAGCTGGTCTCTGGCTTGAAGAAGACCACTTCCTCTCAACAAACTAAAATCACTAAGTTGAGGAAGAAGGTCAAGAAGCTAGAAGGGAGAAAGCAATCAAGATCTCATGGGCTGAAAAGGTTACATAAAGCGGGTACTACATTTAGGGTGGAGTCCTCTGATGGTGAGCAAAGTTTGGGGGAGGATGCTCCCAAACAGTAGAGGAAAGATGTGGCGGAAACAGGGGAGGATGAACAGATGGTTATGGATGAGGAGGTTGATACTGGTGTTGAGTATGTTGTTAAAGATCAACAGGGCAATGTTGTTGAAATTGATGTTGTTACTACTGCCAAGGTTATGGAAGATGTTTCTAAGCCAGTTAGTACTGCTGGGGTTGATGTTGATGAAGTGGTTGAGGTTGCTAAGCTAATGGTTGAAACTGCTGAAATTAATGCTGCTAGTACTGAAGTTTCTACTGCTAGTGTACCAGTTAGTGGTGCTGCTAAAGAAATTACTGTTAGTGCTGCTGAAGCAACTATTAATGATAATGAACTCACTTTGGCTCAAGCTATGGTAGATTTAAAGAAAGCAAAACCATCAGTTAAAGGAGTTGTCATTAGAGAGCCAAACACTACAACAACACCACAACAACCAACACAGTGCAAAAAAAAGGGGAAACAGATAATGGTTGAACCTGTAAAGATGTCAAGAAAAGAGCAACTTAGGCGTGGTTAAGAAGCTGCTAAGAAATTGCAAAAAGAGTATGATGCAGAACATCAAAGAATATTAGCAGAAAGAGCTCAGAAGGAGGACGAAGCTAGCATTGCACTCATTCAAGAAATTCAAGAATGGGATGATGAAAAGGCACAATGTGATGCTAATTGGGAGCTGGCTCAAAGACTGACTCAAAAAGAGCAAGCACAACTAACTATTGAAGAGAAGTCTAAGTTGTTGGCTGAATTCTTTGAACAAAGAAAAAACTTTTATGCAACACAAAGAGCAGAAGCAAAAAGAAACAGACCACCCACCAGAGCTCAAAGAAGGAAATTCATGTGTACTTATCTAAGGAATATGGATAACTGGAAACTCAAAGATTTGAACCATTTTGATGACGGGAAGATTGAAGAGTTGTATGATCAAGCTAAGAGAAAAATAGACAGATTTGTACCCATTGATACAGAGGTGGTGGGAGGAAGTTCTAAGAGAGCTGGAGCAGAGTTAGAGCAGGAGGTGTCTAAAAAGCAAAAGATTGATGAGCAAAAGGAGCAAGAGCAACAAGATTGTGATGACAAAGAAACAACAGAGATCCATGAATTAATGGTAATTGTTTCAGATGATGAAGACATAACTATTGATGTTGTTCCTTTGGCTACTAAGCATCCAAGTATTGTGGACTGGAAAAGTTACCAACAAGGAAAGAAATTGCATTGGGAGATTATCAGGGCTGATGGCAAATCTCAGATATTTATCAGCTTTGGTATCATGCTCAAGAATTTTGATAGGGAGGACTTAGAGACACTATGGAAACTGGTGAAGGCTAGGTTTGGATCTACAAGGCCAGATGCTATTATGGATAGAGTCTGATGGGGTGATGTGAAAGTTATGTTTGAACCACATCCAGAAGATAGAGTGTGGCAAGATCAGTTTCAGAATGAAGTATTGTTTTGGAAGCTGTATGAATCCTATGGAGTTCATTGTGTTGCAATGAATGGACTTCATATTTGGATGTTAGTTGAGAAGACATATCCTCTATCACTAGCTACAGTTACACAGATGTTGGATAAAAAGCTTCAAGCTAATGCATATGGTGTGACACCTATGATGCTCATAAGAAAGTATGTTAAACAACTTAAGAAGAAGTAAAGTGTTTGGAAGCATCCTCCTGGTGATTATGAAGCTTTGAAGAAACTTTATAATTTTGGAAGAAAATATCAAGTTTAGGGGAGGATTGTTGGGAATTAAAGCTTCTTGCATTGCTGCTGCTCATGTGGATGATATTGCTGCTCTATGGTGTTAAGATCGCTCTTGGACTTCAAGGATAATGTTCTAAGTGTTTAAAGCTGCTAATGCAAAAGTTAAGACTACTGGTGTAAGTTAAGACTGCTCTTAGAAGGTTACAACTATTGCTGAACTTCAAGGAAAATACACTAAGTAGTTAGTGCTGCTGGAACAAAACTTAGTACTGCTAGTACAAAGTTTCAACTGCTGAAGAGTTAATGCTGCTACTTCATAGTTAAGACTGTTAGAGTATTTAGGCGGTTATGTTACAACTGCTTAAGAGATATACATTGTATATTCGATTTGATATGTTTTGAATGTTTAGATAATTATAAAAAAGATTATAGAAAAGATTTATCTTAGAGAACAAGTTATTGTAAGCCGACTAGGACTCCTTAGTCTATAAATGGAGGTCCTAGGTCATTGAGATAGATACGTAATTTTGATAGAGTTATAGCTTCAAGGTTGTATAACCCTAATACTTGTCAGAGTATTCGTATTATAGTCAATAATATTGAAGCGTTGTTTGTTTGTTAATCTTGTGTTCATAACTGTTTCATTATACAAAGTTTTTCTTGAGATTGAAGTTTAGATTCCGCATAAACTTTAATACAACTCAAGCACAGTTTCTATACCATAGTTGTACTAGATTTATCTAGCATAACTAAACCTTTACAAGCTAAGGAAATTCGATCAAGTGTTCAACTAGGATCAACAGGTATCTTCATTAATCAATTTAAATATACAATTAAGATTTTGAAAAAACATGGTATGGAAAACTGTGAGTCTGTTGGTACACCAATGGTCACTTCACCAAAAATTGGTGCTGATTTATTTGGGAAACCCATCGATCCGAAGAAATATCGGAGCATGATTGGTTCTCTCATGTACCTTACTGCTAGTCGACCCGATATTCATTTTGTTGTTTGCTTATTAGCACGGTTACAGGCAAGGCCTACCGAACTTTACCACCAAGAGGTCAAACGGATCTTTCGGTACCTACGAAGAACCATTAACATGGGAATTTGGTATCCGAAGGATCCCGAGTTTAAACTAATAGCATTTTCAGATGACGATCATGCAGGTTGTCAAGTTACAACAAAAAGCACATCAGGAGGAGCACAATTTTTGGGTGAAAAGCAGAAGCCTAGTATGTGTCTCTATCTGCGTGTTGTGCCCAAGTTCTATGGATGCGGACCCAACTCATAGATTATGGCTTTACTTTCGACAAAATACCTTTGTATTGTGACTCGAAAAGTGCCATAGCCATCTCGTGCAATCCCGTACAGCACTCGAAGGCCAAGCATATTAAAGTCTGATATCACTTCATCAAAGAACACGTAGAAGAGGGTACTGTTAAATTATTTTTCTTGAAGACGGATTACCTAAAGGTGGCAATTCGGGTCGGGTTCGGGTTGTTAGGTTGGCGGATCAGAAAACCTCAAACCGAACCTGACCCATTTAAATCATCGGGTCAACTATGTCAACCCTAACCTGTTTACACATAACCCGAACCTGACCCATTTAACTCATATATATACTTGGGTTGGCGGGTTAAATAGGTTATACAGGTTGAATAGGTTAAACGGGTTTCGGGTTGACCCATTTAACCCATCTTTTATACAAAAGTTGTCACATTACACGAGTTAAACACGTTAGGGGTTTGCGGGTCGACCCATTTAACCTATTTAACCTATATAATAAAATGTAAATAATTTTTAATTTAAGAAAAAAATCTTAAACGTATTGGCGGGTCGACCCACTTAATATATTCCCAACCCGAACCTGACCTGCTTAATAAACGGGTTAGATAGGTCGACCCAAACCCGACCCAAAATCTATTAAACTCAACCCGAACCTATTAATTTTCATGTCGGTTTCAGGTCGAGTTTCGTGTCGGGTCAGAAATTGCCACCCCTAGGATTACCAACTCGCCGATCTATTTACTAAAGCCCTTCCAAAAGATAGGTTTGACGATTTAGTTCGATGAATTGGAATGCGAAGCCTAACTCCTGAGGAGCTAGAACGTCATC
>CP139508.1:93428927-93614024 GCA_021014915.2 Artemisia tridentata subsp. tridentata
TAAAGAAGGGCTGTTATACATTCTTCGCTCATATCACAGAAAAGAAGTCGGAGGAGAAGCGACTTGAGGATGTGCCAACAGTTAAAGATTTTCCAGAAGTCTTTCTAGAAGACTTACCAGGACTTCCACCTACTCGCCAAGTCAAATTTCAGATTGACATAGTGCCGGGAGCTGCACCAGTTGCGCGAGCACCTTATCGACTTGCACCTTCAGAAATGCAAGAGTTGTCAAACCAATTGCAAGAGCTCTTGGATAAAGGATTCATTAGGCCGAGTTCCTCGCCTTGGGGAGCGCCGGTTTTGTTTGTAAAGAAGAAAGATGGATCTTTCAGAATGATCATTGATTATCGAAAGCTAAACAAATTAACGGTGAAGAATCGTTATCCACTTCCCAGGATCAATGATTTGTTTGATCAGTTGCAAGGTTCCAGTTGTTACTCCAAGATCGACTTGAGATCGGGTTACCATCAGCTTAAGGTTCGGGAGGGAGATATCCCAAAGACAGCATTTAGAACGCGCTATGGCCATTATGAATTTCAGGTAATGCCGTTCGGACTAACCAACGCACCAGCTGTGTTAATGGATCTCATGAACAGGGTGTGCAAGCCATATCTAGATAAATTTGTGATCGTATTCATTGACGATATCTTGATTTACTCAAGGAGTGAAGAAGAGCACCGAGAACACCTTAGAATAATCTTAGAACTGCTCAAGAAAGAGAAACTGTACGCCAAATTTTCGAAGTGTGACTTTTGGATCAGAAGAGTAAAATTTCTTGGTCATGTCATTGATAGTCAGGGACTACAGGTTGATCCAGCAAAGATTGAGGCAGTTAAAGATTGGGCAACACCAAAAACTCCCACAGAAATTCGTCAATTCTTAGGACTTGCCGGATATTACAGAAGGTTCATTGAAGGTTTTTCCAAGATAGCTAAACCATTGACCAAGTTGACGCAAAAGAACCAGAAATACGATTGGGGAGAAAACCAAGAGACCGCTTTTCAGTTAATGAAACAGAAACTTTGCAGCACGCCAATTTTGTCATTGCTAGAAGGGATTGAAAACTTCGTGGTATATTGCGATGCTTCATACAAAGGACTTGGAGAAATGTTAATGCAAAACGAGAAGGTGATAGCTTATGCATCTCATCAGCTTAAGAAGCATGAGAAGAACTACACTACTCACGACTTAGAGTTGGGTGCTGTGGTTTTCGCACTCAAGATTTGGAGGCATTATCTTTACGGAACAAAGTGTGTAGTATTTACAGACCACAAAAGCTTACAGTACATTCTTGATCAGAAGGAACTTAACATGAGGCAACGTCGTTGGTTGGAACTACTTAGTGATTACGACTGTGAAATCAGATATCACCCAGGAAAAGCCAATGTTGTGGCAGATGCACTCAGTCGGAAAGAGAGACTCAAGCCTTTGAGAGTCAGATCATTGGGAATGACAATTATTTCACCACTACCATCAAAGATCCTCGAGGCCCAAGTCGAGGCACTCAAGGAAGAAAACCTACCAAGTGAAACACTTAAAGGAATGCAAGATAATGCAAACGGTTTAGTACGGAGATCAGATGGAACATTATGCTTCAAGGATAGAAGCTGGATACCTCTCTATGGTGGAATACGAGAGTTGATCATGCACGAATCACACAAGTCAAAGTACTCTATTCACCCAGGTTCTGATAAGATGTATCAGGATCTCAAGAAACTTTATTGGTGGCCGAATATGAAAGCAGAGATAGCTACGTACATCAGTAAATGTCTTACTTGTGCTAAAGTGAAAGCCGAGTACCAGAAGCCATCAGGATTACTTCAGCAACCAGAGATTCCCCAGTGGAAGTGGGAACGCATTACAATGGACTTTGTCACTAAACTTCCCAAAAAATCAGGAGGTTACGATGCTATTTGGGTAATAGTTGATCATCTCACCAAATCAGCCCATTTCATTCCAATCAAAGAAACTTATACTATGGATCAGCTCACCAGACTTTACGTCAAGGAAATAGTCTCAAAGCACGGTGCACCAATTTCCATAATTTCCGAAAAAGATAGTCGCTTTACTTCAAACTTTTAGGAATCATTGCAAGATTCATTTGGGTCTAAGCTAGACATGAGTACCGCCTATCATCCTCAGACCGATGGTCAGAGCGAGAGAACGATTCAGACATTGGAAGACATGCTCAGGGCATGTGTCATTGACTTTGGAAATGGTTGGGCTAACCATTTGCCATTGATTGAGTTCTCTTACAATAACAGTTATCATTCGAGCATAAAAGCCACACCATTCGAGGCACTATACGGTCGTAAGTGCAGGTCCCCAGTTTGTTGGGCCGAAGTTAATGATGTGTAGCTAACAGGTCCAGAGTTGGTCAGAGAAACAACAGAAAAAATAATTCAGATTAGAGAAAGACTCCAAACAGCCAGAAGCCGACAGAAAAGTTACGCCGATGTTCGACGCAAACCATTAGAATTTCAGGTTGGAGACAAAGTCATGTTGAAGGTCTCGCCTTGGAAGGGCGTGATACGATTCGGGAAACGCGGGAAGTTGAACCCGAGATACATTGGGCCGTTCAAGATTCTGGAAAGGATCGGTCCGGTAGTGTACAGACTGGAGCTTCCGTCAGAGCTCAGCAATGTACATAACACGTTTTATGTCTCAAACCTCAAGAAATGTCTTTCAGACGAAACGCTCGTAATCCCATTGGAAGAAATTCAGATCGATGATAAGCTTAACTTTGTGGAAGAACCAGCAGAAATCATGGACCGAGAGGTCAAACAGTTGAAGCAAAGTCGAATTCCGATCGTCAAAGTTCGCTGGAGACCACTCCAGAGACCAAATACCCACATCTTTTCACCGAGACCACTCCAGAGACCAACATCAGCTGAATTCAGGGACTGAATTCCTTTTAGGGTGGTCGACTGTCACAACTCGTAATTTCAGGTCATTTTCCAAACCTCGACAATTTACTATTCATGAGTTACTATTCATCAATCACTATTCACCGATCACTATTCATCATTTCACTATTCATCGTTTTTGAAGTCAGTTTGAGACTTTGAGAAGTCGTCAAAAATTTTACTATTCACGTGACACTATTCATTCCCGGAGGGAAATCACTATTCATGGGCATCATTCATCATGTCGTAAACTTGGTTTACGGGTATTCAAATGCGTGTAACCAGTTAGGTTTAGCTGCGTATTCATGCATCATCAGTAAAAGGCACATCATACAGACTAGAGTAGTCTGCATATCATCAGTAACATCATTATCATACCAATTCATGCATGGGTTTGTGTGATTTTCATTAATGTATGCTTAATTGTTTAATTAACGTTACCATTCAGTCATTTCTACTAACATTATACCCAATACTCCCGACAATGATCCTAATACATTTTCAAGCTAATTTTAATGATATAGAGATTATATTATTACTTTACCCGGTGTTTTTAAACCAATCGTTATACTTTTCGTTAGACGCTTATAACTCCGCCGGTTTACGAAATTTCAATCCGAATATCATTCTAACACCTGATTCTTGCAAGGAACATGATTTTACAATTTTTAAAACTTCGTCGTATCTCATTTCACCTCGTCATGAGTTATTTCTAGTTAACTCGGTACCCGATAACACTCAATGTATACACTAAACTATCCATATTCAATTAAATGGGAGACAAAGCCTTACATTAACATCAAATCTCTTCTAAACTACCCACATGTGCCGCCCCCCCTAACCCCCCATTTAGGCTAATGCTTCCAAGAACCATTAATGAATTTAGTGTCATTTTATTTCCATCTCCACTAACTCTAACACATACACTAACTTACCAATTAGCTAAAAAAGATCAAAACCCCTCCCATCCCATCTCCTAGGATCGGCCAAGACCAAGAACACCACCAAAATCCATAAAATTTTCAAGTTCAAGTCATAATCACACTCCATTTACCTTCCTAGTTATGATTTTGTGATTAAATCTCAAGTTTCTTACTCATTTCTTATCAAAACTCATCAAATCATCAAGTAAGTTTCAAGAACACATTTTGATCATCTATTACTTTCATTTGATTCATATGTTCATGTATTTTCAAGTTATATTAGTTACTCATGCAAGTTATTTATGTTTTACATACCACTTTTGAACATAAACTATCTTAATCACTAGATCTATAAGTTTCACTAATGATCTCATGAACTCCACCAAGGTTGGTGATGTTTAGGACCCCATGACACCCTAATAAGGTGTATGGTAGGATTTGCGAACTTGTGGAGTTGATTTGAGTTAGTATGATCAAGTTTAGAACCAAGAAAATGAGTTTTTAACAATCTAAAATAGCTACTGTCCAAAAACGTGTAAACTGGAAAACTCAGTAACTTTTGGTATATTTTGGCCTTCATATTCAGAAAGTTCTTTCAAAAACGAAACCGTGGCCGCAAGAATCACTAAAAACCGACTTATAACGAAGGAGATATGATTTTTCAAAGTTAGACGACGAAAACTAATTTTCTGAAAATTTAGTTGCTGATCGCCGAGATTCAAAGGACAAAACGAGGCATTAGATGTGATCTAGATGACCCGACCTACTGAGATTATGTTAGTTCATGTTTATACGAAGCCGTGGATGTAAAGAACGTAGAAAACGAGCTTATAACGGCCGAGTTATTCACGTTTGAAGCCCGACGTACCATATTCATTTTGACAGCCCACTAATAGAAAGTGTTTTAAGTATAAAAACTAGTGTTTTTGCGAAACATAACATTGTTAGCCGGTTTTCTAATTGATCGAGGCGTGTACAATCAAAAGTTAAATGAAACGACATTAATACATTGTTACAAGGTTTTCAAAAACTTTGAGTTTGATCAACTAACACATAACGTGCAATATTTCGCGACTAGTTTCACGAAGCCATTTTGGGCATATTTTCACAAGTTAAGGAAAATATTAAATTGCGATGAAAACGCTAAATTTTGCCGATAGAACACCGAACGAGGATCGTGGAGTACCGTTTCAACATGTTTACGAGAAAAGTAGTTTATAACTTAACGAGACGTCAAAAGTGTATTTTTCGTCAATAAACGTTATTTTCAAAACTAACAAGTGGTATCGTTAACATACGTATTTGCATGTGTTGCATTGTATCATTGCTTACATTGAATCACATCATTCATAATAGGTCGCGGTTAGAGACCGAGCTTTATTTCATCATATCCATCATTGTCATTGTTGCTATATCATATCAGGTGAGTTTTCATAGCCCCGTTTTAAATTGTTTATTGATTTCTAAACTCTCGGGGGAGAATACATTGTACCATTTTCATATGCGAACCAAAGTATACAAACTCATTACATTGCTTAAGTTACATCATTGCCCATATTAAAGTCCCCTTTTATTATCATGAACCGTTAATTGTTAGCAAGCGAGAGTGAGTGAATAGATCTATTGAGGGTGACTACTCCGTTCGGGTTGGTAGCACCAACTGGTCAAACGAACGCATTTCATTTCTGTCATATTAGAGTGATTGGCAAACACTCGGTTGGGGCATTTCATTCAGTCTAGCTTCGGGGTCATGAGCTTAGAGCTAATGTATCATTTTTACGTGGCATGGTTTTGTCATACACTTTATACTTGTGGTATCCGTACAATATTTCATTTACATAAACCTATGATCTCACCAACATTTTTGTTGACCATTTTTAGCAATGTATTTTCAGGTAATTAAGGTATCGCATGTTGGCTTGCATATGGACATCATGGAGTCGCGGAGTCGACGCGTCTCACTTTATATTTTATGCACTTATCCATCGTTTGAATTGTATGAACTTGTTTTATGAAAACCTGTTTCACCTTTTGGGACCTAGCTTTGAAACTCTGAATGTTTTTAAATAATCAAATGATGTATTTTCTAAATGACACTTTAGGTCGTTCAATATAACTGCAACTTTGGTGCTATGACTAGTCATGCCCTTGAATGACTCATTCCGCTGCAAGTCACGAAATTTGAGGGTGTGACATAGCGGGATGTTTAGTGGTATCACGAGCCATCATATGTGCCATATGATTATCGGGTATCCATAAAAGTGGCTAAAACGGGTGTTTTTTCGATGATTTTTGAAACCACCAATTAAAACAGCCCCTAGGGCTCTATTTTTTCTCAAAATTTGACCCATTAGAGGTCATAAGATCTGTGATTTTTTACCTCATATCCATTTGTTATGCATATGCTTATTTTTTTACTTGTCGGGTACCCGTAAAATAGCCAAAAACGTATTAATTTGATCGATTTGTGAAACAATTTCAAATCAGCCAGTATGGCTTAATTTTCTATGGTAAAATGATAATTAGAAGGTCCTAATATGAATGGGTTTTGAACCTAAGGCCATTTGACACGAGTACCATTCGGGGTTTTTAATTCTAGTTAACTAATTTCTTCGTTCCGTTGACTAATTATTGAATTCTTGTTATTAATTTTGTATCCATGGCAAATACATGCATGTTTGACCATGGAGTTAGCCAACAACTTGTTTTGTTCATAATATTGTTGTATTATTATGTGTATATGCAAATCCGATGAAAACCTATACCACTTGTGCCTTGTGTTGTTGTGATTTGTCGTTGATTTCTTGTTTTTGGGGTTGCCATTGTTTCGTCACTTGTGTAATGTAATTCATTTTGGTTTTGCCATTGTTTGGGAATTTTTACAATAGATAGGAAGTAGATTAGTTGTATTTTACTTCATATATTATGTAATCAAAGCATGTAATCGAATGGCAAAAGAATGAAAGACTTTAGACCAAAGAAGGCTGCTGGACACACTGTGGAAAAATGCCATTTCCAGGAGGAGCTCGGTAAGGTATTTTTGGCTAAATTTTTTTGTGCAAGTTCACAAGACATGAGCCTACAACTTTTTAGTTTGGGCCGAAGCAAGAGGAGGTTTCCTTCTAGGCGTTTTGGGCCTCCAAAGACAGAAAAACTGATCGGACATAATCAATTTTCCATGTGCATAATGGGCTTTTACTTGATCATGATTGTCTCGGAGCAAGTGGGAGCCCTCCGTGTGGTTGAGTATCATGTCCCTAGTTGACTCTTGGTTCTCGTGATGGCTCACGAGACCAAGCATAGGATTTTCATCGGTTGGGGCTTTGCATATTGTGGTTGTGTGTTTGTTTGGTTGCTTTTATATATGCTATGATTATATGTAAAACGCAAATTGTTTTCTAAAAACTTGAAACGAAACACAAACCAATTTAAACTAAGTCTTATGATTTAGTTTAACTAAGTTTAAATTTGGATTTGAAACTTAAAATCATTGTTTTCCAAATAACACTTAAACTTGTTAAGTTTATGTATTTATTGTATTGTCCAAACTTAGTTATAATCCACTTAGGATTTATATTAGTCTTAAAAATGGACAACTTGACACACATAAATTAAAACAATGGTTAGACTTAAGTTAAGAAAAGTTTTTAAGTTGTGCTACGAATAATGAATGCATGCTTTTTTCGTACACTTTTTGATCCACATCAAATATTTTACCCGTCAAAATTTAAGTCATGCCGTCCAATTGTTGAGAACACTTGCAATTACCTTTTGCCTATGCGTGGGACCTAGGTTGAATTGTAACCCAAGGTGACTATTCTCTATGCGTGGGACCTAGATATATTCTCACACGTTTTCAAATTGGATGACTTAATCGAGTTAAGTGGTTAGACCTTGACCCGAGGCAAAGATGGGACTAAACATGCCAGCTTGACACTAGTTGCTTGTTCACTAGTGCCATGAGTCCCATAAAGTTCTAAGAGTTGCACTTGTAATGAGGATCTTAGCCTTTTCGTAAAATTAATTTTTTTTAATATGGTAAACTTGGGTAGTTAATTTTAAAAAAAGGATTAATTATTGAAACTTACTAAAATTTGAACTTTGTTTATTTTGTAGATGACAACTCCTAATCAAACCATGAACAACTCGTCAATCAGATCAATTCTTGAAAAAGAGAAATTGAATGGTAACAACTTTTTGGACTGGTATCGCAACCTGAGGATCGTCCTCAAGGCTGAACAAAAGTTTTACCATCTGGAAGAAGCTTTACCTGAAGCACCTCCTGCTAATGCCTCCGCTACTGTTCGTAACGCCTACACTCGTAGGGTTAATGAGCAACAAGAGGTGGCTTGTCTCATGCTTGCAAGCATGACCCCTGAGCTCCAAAAGAACTTAGAGGACCTTGCAGCATTTGACATGCTGAGAGAACTGAAAACCATGTTCGAACAGCAAGCTAAGCAAGAACTGTTTGACACTGTCAAAGCTTTTCATGCTTGCAAGCAGGAGGAGGGCCTCAGATCCTTGGAGTGAGCTTGATTCTTACCTCACTATCGAAGGATTATGATCAATTTGTGCAGAACTACAACATGCACAGCATGGGCAAGACCATTCCCGAACTGCACAACATGCTTAAACTTGCAGAAAGGGCATGCCCAAGAAGGCTCCAATGGTCCTAGCTATCAAGCAAGGCAGAATCCAGAAAAAGAACAAGCCGCTGGCACATGGCAAAGGACAAGGTAAGGGCAAGGGTAAGCGTGCTTACGCCCCCAAACCAAAAGTCCCCCCACCTGCCAAGAAGGAGCACCCGGCTAAGGACACCCCCTGCCACCACTGTGGAGTGAAGGGGCACTGGAGACGGAACTGTCCGGTCTACCTAGAAGAGTTAAAGAAGAACAAAGCTAGCGCTGCTAGTACATCAGGTATCTTCACTATAGAACTCTATACTTTTCCTAACAAATCCTGGGTATATGATACAGGTTGTGGTACTCACATTTGTAATAATGTGCAGGGTCTTAGGGGAAGCAGGAAGTTGAAACAAGGAGCTTTGAACCTGTACGTTGGTAATGGCAACCGTGCAGCTGTCGAAGCGATAGGGAGCTTTGATCTCATCCTCCCTAATGGATTAGTTATTGTTTTGAATAATTGCCATTTTGCACCTACTATCACTAGAGGTGTTGTTTCACTTTCACGTTTGAAGGATGATGGTTACATTCATACTTTTACGGATTTTGGCATTTTAGTTTCTAAGGATAATGTTTTTTATTTTAATGCTATTCCTCGTGATGGTATTTTTGAAATTGATATGCGTGATTCTATTTCAAACGATAGTTCTATATATAATGTTAGCAAAAAGAAATCCAAATGTAACTTGGATTCCACTTTTCTATGGCATTGCCATCTTTGCCAAAAAAACAAGAAACACATTACGAAGCTGCAACGCGATGGGCTTTTAGGGTCAACCGACCAAGAGTCGTTTGATAAATGCATTTCTTGCATATCTGGTAAGATGGCATGAAAGCCCTTCTCCCATGTTGGAGAAAGAGCTAAAGATCTACTTGGACTCATACATACTGACGTATGTGGCCCATTTAGAACAATGTCTAGGGAAGGAGCTAACTACTTCATTATTTTCACTGATGATTTCAGTAGATATGGTTATGTTTACTTGATTAAACATAAACATGAAGTCTTTGAAACGTTCAAAGTCTTTCAAAATGAAGTAGAAAATCAACTCGGCAAGACCAGAAAGGCTCTTCGATCTGATCGAGGAGGTAAATATATTAGTCAAGAGTTTTTAGATCATCTAAAAAGGTGTGGGATCGTCTCACAATTCACTCCTCCATACACACCACAGCATAATGGTGTATCTGAGAGGAGAAATCGAACTTTGCTAGACATGGTTCGATCTATGATGAGTCTGACAACATTGCCAATTTCCTTTTAGGGTTATGCTCTAGATTCTGCTGCACGGATTCTCAACATGGTTCCAACCAAGAAGGTTGATAAGACACCATACGAAATATGGCATGGGAAGGTCCCTAATCTGTCTTACTTGAAAGTCTGGGGTTGTGAGGCTCTCTTGAAACGAGACACACCTAACAAACTTGAGCCCAGAGCTATCAAATGTATCTTTGTTGGATACCCAAAGGAAACAATGGGTTACTACTTCTACTACCCACCCGAGAACAAAATATTTATTGCCCGGTATGCTGAGTTTCTTAAGAGTAGTCTCATTTCACAGGAAGCAAGTAGGAGCAAAGTAGACCTTGATGAAATTCAAGAGGAAGATGCACAACCTTCTGGCAACACTAGTGAACATCAAAATGAGACTGAACATGAAAATGTTGAACCTCATCAAGATGTTGCTCCCATTCGTAGATCCGCAAGGATACCTCAAGCACCTGAGCGATATGGTTTCTATGTCGATGCTGAGGAACATGAGTTAGGGGATCATGGTGAACCCGCTAACTATCGAGATGCATTATCAAGTCCTGAACATGATAAACGGATCGAAGCTATGAATGCGGAGATGCAATCCATGAAAGACAATGATGTCTGGGTTGAAGTCGATCTACCTCCTAATGCTAAAACCGTTGGGAGTAAATAGCTCTTCAAGAAGAAGACCAACATGGATGGAAATGTAAACACCTATAAAGCTCGTCTAGTAGCAATAGGTTACACTCAAACCTAAGGGATTGACTATGAAGAAACCTTCTCGCCTGTTGCAAACGTTAAAGCAATTAGGATTTTTATAGCCATAGCAACGTACTATGACTATGAGATTTGGAAAATGGATGTCAAGACAGCCTTCTTGAATGGCCACCTGAATGAAGACTTTTATATGGTGCAATCCGAGGGCTTCGTGAATCCTAAACATCCCGCTAAGGTATGCAAGCTTCAAAGATCCATTTATGGATTAAAGCAAGCATCCAGAAGCTGGAATAAGAGATTTGATGAGGAAATCAAAAAGTTTGGTTTTACTCAAAATCTCGATGAGCCATGTGTATATATGAAAACTAGTGGAAGTATTGTCGTGTTCCTAGACTTATATGTCGATGACATATTACTCATGGGAAACAACATTCCAATGCTACAAGATGTAAAATCCTGGCTTGGAAATTGCTTTGCCATGAAAGACCTAGGAGAAGTTGCGTACATACTTGGAGTTAAGATCTATCGGGATAGATCAAAGCGGTTAATCAGCTTGTGTCAAAGTGCATACATTGACAAAATCCTTATGCGATTTAGGATGCAAGATTCCAAACGTGGAAGTCTTCCAATGCAACCAAATACAGAATTGAGTAAAGCTCAATGACCCTCTACACCAGCTGAGGTAAAGAGGATGAAAGGAATCCCTTATGCTTCGGCTGTTGGATCCATAATGTATGCGGTTAGGTGCACTAGACCTAATGTAGCGTTCTCTCAGAACCTAACGAGTAGATTTCAACAGAATCTAGGAGAATGTCATTGGACTGCTGTTAAGAACATATTAAAGTATCTGCGAAATACTAAAGATATGTTTCTTGTTTATGGTGGTGATGTCAAGCGTGAGCTCAGTGTTACTTGTTACACTGACGCAAGCTTTGAAACGGATCGTGATGACACCAAATTCCCGACAGGATATGTTTTGGTCATAAATTGAGGTGCTGTTGACTGGAAAAGTGCAAAACAAAGTGCTATTGCAATGTCCTCTAGAGAAGCTGAATACATAGCTGCTTCTGAAGCTGCAATGGAAGCGATTTGGATACGAAAATTCCTTTCTGGGCTTGGCGTTGTCCCCAGCAATGAACGACCTATGGATATGTACAGTGATAATTCCGGTGCCATTATCATAGCCAATGAACCAGCTATTCTAAAGGGTGCCAAACACTTTCGTCAAAAGGTTCACTACATTCGAGAAGTTATCAAAAGTGGTGATATTCGTCTTCTCAAAGTTCACACAGATGACAACTTAGCTGACCCTTTATCGAAACCAATGCCTTGTACCAAACATGTCGAACATGCTAGGAACATTAGACTTCGAACTGCTAGTAGTCTCATGTAGATCTGTTTTTTAGTATTTGAATAATAGGAATGTTGAACAGTTTATATTTATAATGAATTGATATACTGGGTATGATCGTTTTTCATTTATATCAACTATATTCTATATTTGCATGTTTAATCCATGAATAATTTAGTTATTCTAAAATTGTTCATTTTCGGTTGACGATACGGGAGTATCATCAAAGTAAGGCAAATGTGAGTGTTTTGGTGATTAATTACCAAACTCACTTGTTCTTCATAGTGATGAACATTGGACTGACCCAACCTACGAGTATTCACTACATGGATCTTTGTCAACAGTGAATCTTGCAAGTGGTTATGTCTCTTATCCTTAGACTTGAGATGCAAGTAGGTCTTGCATGTGTGGAATTTCATTCCTTGATATGGTTAAACGTTGTCCTGAATAAGGTAGTTATAAAAACCATCTTCAGGAGTGATATGAAACACATGAATGACACGTGCAGTCAAAATAGGATTCGTTCCTCCACATGTTATGGAGTTAGATACTATTGGGCCCCTCGATGAATTGGACAGATGTTTGTATGGCCGTACCCAAATGAGATTAAGATGAATCTTGATCCACTTGGTAATCTTGTTCAATATCTATATCGAGAAACATAATAGTTGAACAATTAGAATGACATTTGATCCATGTCTAATGTTCAACATGGTATCTGTAACAATAGGATAGATGACATATAAACCATTTAAAATGAGACGTTTAAGAAACTATTCTCACATATTTCTAGGGGCATTGGCGTGTTGCTAGACGCTAACATTTGCTTGTATAATTACTTGATTATTATGACGTCGCAAGTGAGTCTATGGGGTCACACACTTATACACAGAGACATCATTTTATAGATTGTAATTATCGTATTTACAATATATAAACGGCTATGTAACTCGGGATCTATAACGGGCCATTAAATACTAAGTTAGACTTAGCGTTTTTGGATTGGACCAACAATGGGCAAGCCCATTGAGGGCCCACTATATGGCCAGCCTATGGGAGGGCTTGGAAGGAAAAATGGATCTTTTCATAGGTGCTAAGTGCAACATCAAAATTGATAAGATTAATCACCATTAAATCAAATCAATTAGTGATAATTACTTACCATAATTTAGGAGAGAATATCTCCCCTTCTCCCTCAAAACCTACGGCACACATCTCCCCCCTCCTAAGGGTTCTTGATTTTCTATCCCACTTTTGCAATACATATTGTATGTGTTGCTAGTTCAAAGTTACAAGCAAAAGACTAGCATCTAATTGGTGATCGAGGAAGTGTAGTGTGTTTCATCCTTAGAGGAGATCAACATCATTGATCTCTTGGGTTTCTCCATCTCCTATTGATGATATTGGTGATTGCTAGTGACTCCCGGATCACGCTACAAAGGTATATATATATTGTTATCTTTATTGTTGATTGATCATATGGCTATATGAATCCGTTGTTGGTGATGTTATCCGCTGCGTTTATATGTTTAATATGTTATTATATATTCAACATTACCTATAGTGGTATCAGAGCCATCATATGTTATCATAAAGTTCTACATAATAACATATTAAACAAATAAACGCAGTGGATAACATCACCAACAACGGATCCATATAGCCATATGATCAATCATATAAATGAATACAAGCATTATACCTTTGAAGCGTGATCACGGATGCACCTATAACACCAATATCACCAATATGAGTTGGAGAAACCCAAGAGATCAATGATGTTGATCTCCTCTAAGAATGAAACACACTACACGTCATGGATAACCACCCGATGCTAGTCTTGATCACGTAACACTTGTTCTTGCAACAACCTATGATGGATTTAGCAAAGAAGGGATGAAAGAACACAAACCCTTAGAGGGTTTTTGTTTGTGCCGTGGGTTTTCAAGAGGAGAGGGGGAGAGAATTGTGGCAATTAGTTTAATGTCATTTAATCTCCTTAATGACAAAATCAATTAGGAGATAATCAAGGAAAAGTTACACTTAACCACCTTGATCTTTCTCTCTTGTTCTCCTTACCATGGCCGGCCATATGAAGCTTTAAATGGGCTTGCCCATTTGTTGGTCCAATCCAATAAACTAAGTACTAGCTTAGTTATTACTAGCCCGTTATCGATCCTAAGTTACGTAGTCATATATATAATGTAAATACGGTAAATACAATATATAAAATGGTATCTCTGTGTATAAGTGTGTGACCCCATAGGCTCACATATGTCTGGCCATATAATTATTTATTATGACACGAGTATACTCCAACAGCTACCACTTGCGACGTCATAATAATCAAGTAATTATACAAGCAAAGGTTAGCGTCTAGCAACACGCCAATGCCCCTAGAAATATGTGAGAATAGTTTCTTAAACGTCTCATTTTAAATGGTTTATATGTCATCTATCCTTTTGTTACAGATACCATGTTGAACATTAGAAATGGATCAAATGTCATTCTAATTGTTCAACTATTATGTTTCTCGATCTAGATATTGAACAAGATTACCAAGTGGATCAAGATTCATCTTAATCTTATTTGGGTACAGCCATACAAACATCTGTCCAATTCATCGAGGGGCCCAATAGTATCTAACTCCATAACATGTGGAGGAACAAATCCTATTTTGACTGCACGTGTCATTCATGTGTTTCATATCACCTCTGAAGATGGTTTTTATAACTACCTTGTTCAGGACAGCGTTTAACCATATCAAGGAATGAAATTCCACACATGCAAGACCTACTTGCATCTCAAGTCTAAGGATAAGATACATAACCATTTGCGAGATTCACTATTGACGATGATCCATGTAGTGAATACTCTTAGGTTGGGTTGGTCCAATGGTCATCACAATGAACAATATATAAGTTTGGTAAATAATCACCAACACGCTCACATTTGCCTTAATTTTGATGATACTCCCGTATCGTCAACCGACAATGGACAATTTTAGAATAAATAAATTATTCATGGATTAAACATGCAAATATAGAACACAGTAGTATAAATGAAGACGATCATACCAGGTATATCAATTCATTATATAATATGACTGCTTACAGTTCCATTATCCAAATACTAAAAACAGATATGCATAAGACTACTCATATGTCGGAATCCGATGTTCCCACCATCATCGAATTATTTTGTACAAGACAACAAGTAGTCATCTGAGTAAACTTTGAGAATTCTTGTTTCAAAACTCATGAAAGGTTTGAATGATGATTGTCCTTTGTATGTGTGCATTCAAGTACAAGACGAGTATTGCAACAATACATTCCATAGGGTGTTTGAAGCTAGCAAAACACCTACATTAGACAATCATTCTCAAACTGTAAAGTATTCTTATTCTTTTAATGTATAACGCATTAATGCTCTCAGTCGAGCACATCTAGTCAGCAATTTCATCATTCATGATGACATCCTACAACGACTAGGGTTGAGCATCATCTCTGTTAAATAAGCATCAGTGTATGCAAACAAAATCGAACTCCTCAAATATCCGTAAATGTTTTAACACATCTTTGGTACTTTGTATGTCCATTATAATGTTCGTTTAACAATTATCTAATGACTTTCACTTAGATATTTGTTGTTATCAACTCATCTTGCATTCATGCAAATGATATATATAGTCCAATGCATAATACGACTTGCATAATGAATCCTTTAGTTGAACTTAAGATTTCCATTCATGTTTTCGATCTCATTAAGTGAGATTGATCATTGAGACTCCCCTCAATGTCGTGTCATATTGTGTTTAGAATTAATAACCGCTTATGTTTATTCTAATAAACATATATATAACAAGGTTGTATGTCTTAATTTATAAATCCCTCAAGAGAAACTTCATTCCAAAAAGCTAAGGATTAAAGTCTAGCTTAGATGGAATATTGTTTCTAATATGTTAATAACATATGAGATTTAAGAAAATAAATACAGTGCTCCAACTTTCTCTCAGTGTACATAGGAGTAATCTTATTAATCAAAATCAAATTAATGATTTAATAATTAACTTAAGATCTCTGCTCCTAGTTGCATGATCTAATCCAAACATGGATTCTTTTATCTTGTATACGTAATAGAGATTATATGGATTCATAAACCCTTTTCATTACTCATCGTCCTCACAAAGGTAATCAACAAGAAAAGTGTTTTGATATCCTATTGTCATATTTCATTTACATGAAAACAGGTATGACAACTAATCATCTTTATACATTTAATGTTTGTAGGTAGGAAGATTTAATCATTGTCAATTTCTTGAGTATGAGTAAACTCCTTTTATTGCGCGTACATTAAATGTATGTATAAGTTTGTCCTTTTGAGTCTTCTCATCAAGAAACTCATTCTGAACCTCACAGTCTAACTGATTTGGTGAGAGATCAATCAAGCTCCATGAGTGATTGTCTTTCAAGGACTGCATCTTTACATTCATGGTTTTGAGCTATTCATCAGATTTAAGATCTGATAATGCATCTCTGTAGTTAGCAGGTTCACTATGATCCTCTAACTTATATCCCTTAGCATTGATATAAAAACTATATCATTCAGGTGCAAGAGGAATCCTTGCGGATTTATGAATGAGAGATATCAATCTATGGTTTAACATATGCATGTTCAACCTTAGTATGACATTAGCACGTGTACTCAGAAGGTTGCTCTTGAATAACTTCAAGATCTAAAGGTGCTCCCACTTGCTTTTGTATGAAGAGACTAATCTCAAGATACTCAGCATCTTGAGTAACAATAAATTATTTTCAAGTGGGACATCCAGAATACATCGTTAGTTTTGAATCTAGTTTGTTAATTACTTACTCTTAAGTAGTTAACAAATTCAGAACTTCAATCAAGACATAATGAGATTCATCCCATGCCATAATACAATGGTGTCTTAAATTCCTTCTGGGTTGGAATCATATTGAGTGTACACATGGCACATCCAATTTCTAACCTTGATAGCTTTGGAGGTAAAACAGTTTAAGTCATCAAAGATCAAACAATATCAATAGTGTTTGATTTTCCATGATGGACATACCATAAAGTTGTGGTATTCCATGAGGACTGATGTTGTGAGACTATCACACAACTCATTAGATGAACTTATACTTTTTGGCTTACATATCTGCCAACCAAGTCAAACCAGATGGCATCAATAGTAATTTTAGCCTACTGCATACTTTACTTCATGTGCATGTTTTGACTAGAAAACATAAACATTTATTACACGTCGTAATTGTACATGTCTTAACAAGAAGACATAACAAATTAACGTCTTACTTTACGTTATAAGTCTTTCAATAATTAACGGAATTGATGGTTGTGTCTTTACAAGAGACCTAAACATATTCAACTAAAGTAATTTCGAGCGTCGACACTTGGCCTTAATAGTAAATTCAAGTTAATTTCATACTTCATGATTATGACTTTACAAGAAAACATAATCATATTTACTAAACAATTCAGTCAATATGTTGAAGTAACTTTTCATGTTATCTTAATATTTGTTCTAATTAGGGCAACATACATTTTATGTGTAGAAGTCCTAGTAGAATTTTAGTTTCTTACCTTGCAGTCAAGAAAAACCATTAGTCATATTGTTATATGTCATACCTTGCACACAAATAAGATTTCTCCCACTTGTGCATGGCACAACATCATGAGAGTGTACAGACAACACCACGCTCGTTTGTTTGTATGAGCAATATGACAATGTCTAAGATAACATATGATTTTTATTCAAAATCAAAATATAGATATGTAGAACTTAATTGTTTTAATAATGAATCATGCACAACAATTTTATAGATAACATTTCAGGAAGCAACATCAGGAACGCGACAAGTTATCTTATAAAATTTATGCAATGGTTCTTATATAAACTATGATGCTTAACATGTGGAAAGTAATGTATTATTTCAAGACAATCTGGAAATAAGATGGGCAACTTGTAAGGTAATAAAGCTTACAGCTCCCACTGGATTAGACAACAGTACATGTGTATCGTCACCAGTAATATAATCACGTAGCTCCTACTGGATTAGACAACATTTCATGTGTTTCGTCACCAGTGGAGAGTGAGTGGCGATTGGATACTTTCCATCTTTCTTTGAATATCTACACATTATTGCTAATGTGAGTCACTTTGACTAGTAAACATGCACTTAGGTATTCAAGGAAGTGCATCAAGTTCTAACATATAGATGATGGGCTAGCCATCATTGCTATTTTAACTTGAAAATAGGCATGCATTTCCTCCATAATTGGTCTACTTTACCACAAGGGTATGTAGGACCTTAGTAGGTTTATTGGGTTAAGACAAACTGCTAGGTGATCATGCTAGTAATTGCCTTTACCACTTTGCGGTTTATTGATATTTCCGTCTTCTAATTATTCAAACTCATTTTAGTTTGGTAGCTATAGAAAACGTGTTCTCTAGTTATCAAAATATCTTATGTTTCTTCAAGGTTTCAAAACCGAAACTAGGGTTATAAAACAACCTTTGAAGAATAAGATGTGTAATCATACTTATCCATTTTGACTTTTACAAGACATCACGATTTCTAGAGTAGGTGTTCTTTGAGGTTGATTAGAATTAGGAAAATTCAAATATTCCTATTATGGCTTTTCCTCATAAAGAAAAAAGGATAGGAACAAGTCTCTTTCTTACAAGGAAAGAACGACTTAGTTTGTTCATTTAACAGGAAAAGAACAAACTCTTGTTTATTTGGTTTGTGTTGCATTTTTTCATTAACTGAATTTACAAAGTTCATTTTTAGTATTTTCGATAATTATCCTTTTGTAATTTAACTACCCAATGTTTATAATTTAAAACAATTAATTTTTCAAAAGGGCTAAGATCCACATTGTGCTTCTACTATCACATTAGTTGATCTGCTAGCAATAGTAGATTTAATTGGTAGGCGACGATCACCAATTGTATTACATGTACAATTCTTAGATCCTTATGGGACTCATGGCATCTAGTGTCAAACACTAGTGTCATGTAGGCATGTTTATTCGCATCTTTGCCTCGTGTGAAGGTCTCACCGCTTAATTCGATGAAGTCATCCAATTTGAGAACGTGTGAGAATATATCTTGGTCCCACACATAGAGAATAGTCACCTTGGGTTACAATTCAACCTAGGTCCCATGCATAGGCAAAAGGTAATTGCAAGTGTTCTCATCGATTAGACGGCATGACTTAAATTTTGACGGGTAAAATATTTGATGTGAATAAAAGAAAGTGTACGAAAGAAGCATGCATTCATTCTTCGTAGCACAAGTTAAAAACTTTTCTTAACTTAAGTCTAATCATTGTTTTAATTTATGTGTGTCAAGTTGTCCATTTTCAAGACTAATATAAATCCTAAGTGGATTATAATTAAGTTTCGACAATACAATAAATAGATAAACAAGCTTAACAAGTTTAAGTGTTATTTAGAAAACAATGATTTTAAGTTTCAAATCCAAATTTAAACTTAGTTAAACTGAATCATAAGACTTAGTTTAAATTGGACAAGCTTAAAGTTCTACATAACTACATATCTATATTTGAAACTCAAAATCATAAGACTTAGTGGTATCATAAAGTTCTACATATCTATATTTTGATTTTGACAAAAATCATATGTTATCTTAGACATTGTCATATTGCTCAAAAAAACAAACCAGCGTAGTGTTGTCTGTATACTCTCATGATGTTGTGCCTTGCACAAGTGGGAGAAATCTTAATTGTGTGCAAGTTACGTCATATTGTTATATGTTCTATCTTCTCCCACTTGTGCATGACACAACATCATGAGAGTATACAGACAACACGACGCTGGTTTGCTTGTATGAGCAATATGACAATGTCAAAGATAACATATGATTTTAGTCAAAATCAAAATATAGATATGTATAACTTTGTCATTTTAATAATGAATTATGCATAACAAGTTTATAGATAACATTTCAGGAAGCAACATCAGGAACGTGACAAGTTATCTTATAAAATTTATGCAATGGTTCTTATATAAACTATGATGCTTAACATGTGGAAAGTAATGTATTATTTCAAGACAATCTGGAAATAAGATGGGCAACTTGCAAGGTAATAAAGCTAACAGCTACCGCTGGATTAGACAATATTACATGTGTTTCGTCACCAGTAATATAATCACTATGCTCCCACTGGGTTAGACAACATTTCATGTGTTTCGTCACCAGTGGAGAGTGAGTGGCGATTGGATACTTTCCTTCTTTCTTTGAATATCTACACATTATTGCCAATGTGAGTCACTTTGACTAGTAAACATGTACTTATGTATTCAAGGAAGTGCATCAAGTTCTAACATATAGATGATGGGCTAGCCATCATTGCTATTTTAACTTGAAAATAGGCATGCATTTCCTCCGTAATTGGTCTACTTTACCACAAGGGTATGTAGGACCTTAGTGGGTTTATTGGGTTAAGACAAACTGCTAGGTAATCATGCTAGTAATTGCCTTTACCACTTTGCGGTTTATTGATATTTCCGTCTTCTAATTCTTTTAACTCATTTTAGTTTGGTAGCTATAGAAAACGTGTTCTCTAGTTATCCAAATATCTTATATTTCTTCAATGTTTCAAAACCGAAACTAGGGTTATAAAACAACCTTGAAAGAATAAGATGTGTAACCATACTTAACTATTTTGACTTTTACAAGACATCACGATTTCTAGAGTAGGTGTTCTTTGAGTTTGATTAGAATTAGGAAAATTCAAATATTCCTATTATGGCTTTTCCTCATAAAGAAAAAGGATAGGAACAAGTCTCTTTCTTACAAGGAAAGAGCGACTTAGTTCGTCCTTTTAACAAGAAAAGAACAAACTCTTGTTTACGGTTTGTGTTGCATTAATTCATTAATTGAATTTACAAAGTTCATTTTTAGTATTTTCGATAATTTATCCTTTTTGTAATTTAACTACCCCATGTTTACAATTTAAAAAATTTAATTTACAAAAAGGCTAAGATCCACATTGTGCTTCTACTATCACATCAGTTGATCTGCTAGCAATAGTAGATTCAAACAACTAGTGTCATGTAGGCATGTTTAGTCCCATCTTTGCCTCGTGTCAAGGTCTCACCGCTTAACTCGATTAAGTCATCCAATTTGAGAACGTGTGAGGATATATCTAGGTCCCACGCATAGAGAATAGTCACCTTGGGTTACAATTCAACCTAGGTCCCACGCATAGGCAAAATGTAATTGCAAGTGTTCTCAACGATTGGACGGCATGACTTAAATTTTGACGGGTAAAATATTTGATGTGAATCAAAAAGTGTACGAAAGAAGCATGCATTCATTCTTCGTAGCACAAGTTAAAAACTTTTCTTAACTTAAGTCTAATCATTGTTTTAATTTATGTGTGTCAAGTTGTCTATTTTCAAGACTAATATAAATCCTAAGTGGATTATAACTAAGTTTGGACAATACAATAAATACATAACCAAGCTTAACAAGTTTAAGTGTTATTTGGAAAACAATGATTTTAAGTTTCAAATCCAAATTTAAACTTAGTTAAACTAAATCATAAGGGTTAGTTTAAATTGGTTTGTGTTTCGTTTCAAGTTTTTAGAAAATAATTTGCGTTTTACATTTAATCATAGCATATATAAAAGCAACCAAACAAACACACAACCACAATATGCAAAGCCTCAACCAATGAAAATCCTATGCTTGGTCTCGTGAGCCATCACGAGAACCAAAAGTCAACTAGGGACATGATACACAACCACACGGAGGGCTCCCACTTGCTCCAAGACGATCATGAGCAAGTAAAAGCCCATTATGCACATGGAATATTGATTATGTCCGATCAGTTTTTCTGTCTTTGGAGGCTCAAAACACCTAGAAGGAGACCTCCTCTTGCTTTGGCCCAAACTAGAAAGTTGTAGGCCCATGTCTTGTGAACCTGCACAAAAAAATTTAGCCCAAAATACCTTACCAAGCTCCTGGAAATCGCGTTTTTCTGCAGTGTGTCCAGCAGCCATTCTTCGGTCTAAAGTCTTTCATTCTTTTGCCATTCGATTACAAGCTTTGATTACATAATATATGAAGTAAAATACAACTAATCTACTTCCTATCTATTGTAAAAATGCCCAAACAATGGCAAAACCAAAATGAAATACATTACATAAGAGCCGAAACAATGGCAACCCCAAAAACAAGAAATCAACGACAAATCACAACAACACATGGCACAAGTGGTCTAGGTTTTCATCGGCTTTGCATATACACATAATAATACAATAATATTATGAACAAAATAAGGTGTTGGCTAACTCCATGGATACAAAATTAATAACAAGAATTCAATAATTAGCCAACGAAACGAAGAAATTAATTAACTAGAATTAAAAACCCCGAATGGTACTCGTGTCAAATGGCCTTAGGTTCAAAACCCATTGATATTAGGACCTTCTAATTATCATTTTACCACAGAAAATTAAGCCATAGGGGCTGATTTGAAATCGTTTCACAAATCGATCAAATTAATGCGTTTTTGGCCATTTTACGGGTACCCGACAAGTAAACAAATAAGCATATGCATAACAAATGGCTATGAGGTAAAAAATCACAGATCTTATGACCTCTAAAGGGTCTAATTTTGAGAGAAAATAGAGCCCTAGGGGCTGTTTTAATTGGTGGTTTCAAAAATCATCAAAAAACACCCGTTTTAGCCACTTTTATGCATACCCGATAATCATATGGCACATATGATGGCTCGTGATACCACTATAGGTGATGTTGAATATATAATAACATATTAAACACATAAACACAGCGGATAAAATCACCAACAACGGATCCATATAGCCGTATGATCAATCAACAATAAAGATAACAATTATATATACCTTTGTAGCGTGATTCGGGAGTCACTAGCAATCACCAATATCACCAATATGAGATGGAGAAACCCAAGAGATCAATGATGTTGATCTCCTCTAAGAATGAAACACACTACACGTCACGGATAACCACCCGATGCTAGTCTTGATCACGTAACACTTGTTCTTGCAATAACCTATGATGGATTTAGCAAAGAAGGATGAAAGAACACAAACCCTAAGAGGGTATTGTGTTTGTGCCGTGGGTTTTCAAGAGGAGAGGGGGGGAGAATTATGGTAATAGTTGATGTCATTTAATCCCCTTAATGACAAAATCAATTAGGAGATAATCAAGGAAAAGTTACACTTAACCACCTTGATCTTTCTCTCCTTTTCTCCTTACCATGGCCGGCCATATGGAGCTTCAAATGGGTTTTCCCATTTGTTGGTCCAATCTAATAAACTAAGTACTAGCTTAGTTATTAGTAGCCCGTTATCGATCCCAAGTTACGTAGTCATATATATAGTGTAAATATGGTAAATACAATATATAAAATGGTATCTCTGTGTATAAGTGTGTGACCTCATAGGCTCACATATGTCTAACCATATAATTATTTATTATGACACGAGCATACTCCAACATATTGTCCAAAATCATGAAAGCAGTAGATCACGGCATGAAAACATTCAAAAGCATTGAGTTTAGTTAAAAACGAGCATGTATTCTCCCCCAAAACAGTTGTAAAACAAGTAAAAGTAGGGGCCATGAACTCACCTTAGCCACAGCAATGCAAACATGTCACGACTGACACAACTGGCATCTAGCTAATCACAACGGTATCCAGAAGACAGGCACAACAGTACACGGAGGTACAAGCACAACGGACTCGGCACAACCTAATAGTATAAAACTGGTCTCAAAATAGATTCCACATGGTAACTAAAAGCGTAAAAGTCTCCAAAAGTTAACTATTTCCCTTTCCAAAATCAATCATTTCCATTCCCAAAATAATCCAATAATAATCTTGTCTTATCCGTTTATCTGTGTTTGGTATCATCGTTCTTGTGACAGTGCAAGGACGCTGACTCAAGTGAACACCCCGCCAATAACAAGTGACAATAACGGGATCGTCGTGGAAAATATGGCAAAAGTCAAAGAGTGACGACGGAGATAACTCGCAAAAAATCCCACATAACAAACACACTAAGTAGTTATCAGGATTGGTAGTCGTCGGTTATAACCCATTAGGTTTCATAAAATATATATGTTTTATTTAACATAAACTTGTCATGACTTATTCGTTCGTAGAAAGTTCCAAGTCGAGTGACTTTATTAGTTTCCAAATACGTTTATTTAACAATAGATTATGAATATTATTGTTCGTTAGACATTATTTCCATATTGCTCGTCCGATACGGCTCAAATACATTAAATTCATTATGAGTCTAATGTATTGTAGTCGTTTCGTGTCCCAATAGTCTAAAATGTCCAAAGTTCAACAATATCTCAAGTCAAAACATATATTCCAAGTTCCGGTGTTGCAAAAATTCCAAAGTATACCGACTACCAATCAACGACCAAAATAAATAAATAACCCAACTAGTCCAACAAATGTTATAATCTACGGGTCACATGTCTCGAAATGTCCAACAACTCCTCGTGGTTTTCGTTTTATTAAAAATCAATATGTATTTAACTCTTATAAAATTCACTTTTTCCATTTAACCACTTAAGTAATTTACACAATTTATTAAAATTAAACTCTTTTAATTCTCTTTATAATTGTTTCCTTTTTGTCTAAGTCGAACCAACGCTCAATGTTTTTTACACACAGGTTGTTTTCTCTTTCGAGTCATGCCCACTAATTATCTACGGGTCAAACTAAAAGTCAACATGTCATTGTGTCCAAGTATCAAGTCTATAATAACCAAGTGTAGGCAAACTGAGGCCTTCCTGAGACCACAAGGTATCGGCTAGACCTCATTATGGCTTAAACATCATGACATCAATCCAAGACCAAGTCACAACATCACAATAGCATCTCTCAGCCAAATCTATTTCCTACGGATCGAGTTCTAAATTATATCCAGCCACAAATACCTTAAAAGCACTTGGACCCGAATAGCTTACCTCGCCGAGAGCACGGGGACGCGGCTTTGAACCATGTCGCGTACAAAGAAACCCGATGGACAAAAACACCAACCCAAATCCTAACCAACTCAAGAATAACCAAAACCAACTTGCGGATTTGGTTCTAGCCGCGACTCAAAACCAACAAAACTAAAACCACATAACAATCAGAACCAAAATAAGCTTGTGAGCTTATTAATAAGCTCAAAACCAACCAAACGAACCAAAATGAAATTAACAAGTCTCGCCGAGACCACTTGGTCTTGGTTTGAATCTAACCCATTCGAACCAATCGCGACCATATTAACTACACAACCAAAACCAATCCGAGACCACACCACTTGTGGTACTCTGTCCAAACTCGTTACGACAACAACAAAACAATAACCAAAAATCAAATAAGCTCCCATAAGCTACAAAATAAGTTTGATAAGCCACAAAAATAAGCTCGACTGTGAGCTTATGCTCACGGTATCAAAACCCTTGACACAAATTCAACTCAAAACAATGATACAAAAGATTATTACTCACGTTTTTGTCAATAAAAACCGTATCCACACGTTTTTAAGCCCACACCGATTCTCACAAGGTGGAGAGTCGGTGTTTTTAGTTACCATTTTTCCCGATCTATACTCACCTTTACTTTCCCATGAAAAACAACCAAAGAGTGACGGCAGTGGCGCGTGCAAATGGTGGTGTTTGGGCGCGTGAACTCGAAATCGCGTTAAAAAGATGAGTTAAGGGGTTATGTGGTGGTGGCGTACGATAGTGGTGATAGCAGGTAGGTGGTGGTGTGGTGTTGCCGTGGTGGCCGGAGATGGGGTGGCCAGATGTGGGGCGGCTGCCAAAAAAAGAGAGGGGTAATAACCCTTGAATGGGTTATAGTGAAGTTTATATAGGCAAGGTCAAGGAATATGTAAACCCTATGTAACCCTAGAAATCTTAGGAGTTGGCAGTAGAACTTTAGTCCAGGGACCAATATATTGTAATTTCTGCTATTTTTCTCAAAATGAGATTCGGGGCTCATTTAGGCTAGTAAACAGCCGATTCAAGACACGGGAATTTCGCCATCGTGCTCAGAATAATTTTTCCAATCGAAATGACTATTCATACGCCTTGTTTCTCCCAAATAATAAAATAATCAAATAAACTCGTCGGTTGTGCCAGTACGCGTCGTGCACGATTTTCACGGTTTGCGAGATAACTTCACGTTTTAGTGTCAAACAAGGTTGGAAAGGTTCGTAAATGAAAAATGGGGATAATCTCGTATAAAAATACGTCTAGAAAATTATGGGGTATTACAGTCTCACCTCCTTAAACGGAATTGCGACCTCGCGATTCAATTCAAGAGGTTGACGTCATTTGCCAGCATAACTCTTTCGACAATTCGTGAGCAGCTTGCAACTTGATTCTGATATGAACGATCTTCTCGGTAGTCTCATGAACAAGTTCAGGGTTAGTAAGTTGGGTATCCCCAAATTCTACCCATCAAGTCGGCGATCGGCACTAGCGACCATAAAGATGCCTCGTACGGTGCCGTTGAAATACTCAAGTCGTAGGTATTGTTATAAGAGGATTTGGCCAACGGAAGGTGTCCATCCCAACCATTGCCACACTCGATTTCTCAGATAGAGGTACGGGATTCGCTCCTGAGTTCTAGCTTATGACATAGTAGCAAAAACAACAAACCGACTTACAAAAATGATTTGTGAAATGATTTATAAAACGGCTTATAGGATAATAGGAAAACAATTTATCGTTTATAAAATTTGTAGCAAAGTCAAAATTTTGATTTTCAGTTTGATTCATAACATCGTAGCAAGGCAACAAACGTTTTATGAAATCGTTTTGCTAAACGATTTGTAGAACAGTTTACGGGGTAACAGGAAAACAGTTCGCCATTTATAAAATAGTAGTAAGATCAAAATTTTGATTTTTTTGAAATAGCAGTAAAACATTTTGTAGGATGACCGCAAATGGTCGGTAGAAAAATCAAAGGCAGTTTGTAAATTAATGGCAAAACAGTTTATTATCCTATAAGAGGTTAGCAAAGATAACTGGTGTTCCCGAGGGATGAGAGGAGAATTAGGTGATTGTCCCAAGGAACGCGGTTCAGGTTACCCCTTAATGTCTTAAAATTTTCGTTGGGCACGGAATCTCTACTGAACGGGAGTTTAGCAAGTTCAGAGTACGAATCTGTAAGAGGATCTTGATTTCTACTAGCAATCAGTCAGTTGAATCAGTAATGTACATAGTACTTAAAGCGGAAGGTACAACATTGATTGAACAACTTCGATTAAACAACATCGATTGAGCACAAGGCTTAGGGTAGAGGCGACTGTAACAAGACCACAACAAAAACAGGGCCGAATAACAAATCCAAATCCAGGATGACGTCCAAAATCACAAAATCAAACAATCCAAATTCTATCAGGATCAAAACCAATCCAAACATAGCCAATATCAAATCCAAACGTAGCCAAAATCAAATCCAAACATAGCCAAAATTGAATCCAAACATAGCCAAAATCAAATCCAAACACTCCAATAAGCTCAGACGGGCTTATTACGCTCTTAAGGGGGTTACAAATAAGTAACTCGGATTCAAACGGTGCCAATCGGGTCTAACCCGACCCGATGCAAACTACGGCCAGACGGCGACAAACAGGAATTCCATATAACGGAGACGTATAGCGGTGCCAGAAGTATTACGGTTCATGAGATGATCTGATGCCAATGTGTCATGTGTGTGGAAGCAATATTCCATTTCCGTGTACACACGCAAAACTTTACCATTTTCAAAATCCAAAACCAACTCGAACATAATTCCGTTATAACTACTCTCAGTATCACAAAATTCACCTCTGAGTCGGACATAGGTGATCAGGCTATGTCCCACTGTCCCTGGTTGAATATAGGTGATCAGTCTATATTCACCCGAGGTTCAATGAATTTTGAAATACTCGGCCTAGTTATACTAGTAATATGTCCTTTACATCCAAAAGCATTCCCAAAACCACGACAAGTGAACAAACTCAACATTCAATAATGAGATTACGCAAGAAAATAGCGTAACTCCGCGACAGGTACAGTGCGTGCATAAGCATATGAAAATGCTTATAGTGAACAGCTAAAATAGGCGGATATAAAATATCCAATAGTAAGGCACACATCTCAACAAATATATAATCAAGCATCTCATCAAACAACTCGTCAAATATATCATGAATATCTCATCTAATATATCATTACTCGTCTCATCAATTATATCCTCAAACAAAATCATACGTGAGGCATCAGCTTGGCAGGCATGCACATGGCGGTCATAGGGTTAAGTTTTCATGAAAGTGGTTATAGTCCAAGTTCTAGGAAATAAAACCGGTTCTTTAAAACCTAGGCTCTGATGCCAATCTGTAACAGCCCCAAAATCGGGTCTAGTGGAAGCAAACATGTTACGGGGGTGCTACTCAATTGGTATCACAACACAAGTACAAAGAACGGTTTTTACCTCAATTATTCAGAATAAAGTTCATTAACATAAAGTGTTAAATTCACATTATCCAAAAGTAGTACGAAAATAGGCCCATAAAATGAGTAAAGCGGTCCTAACATATATATTCGAGTCGTTTATGACCGTGCCCCTTTTCCAAGCGCCCCCAAAAATAAGCTATAGCCTTAACCTGAAAATACATGCTAAAAGTGTGTACACAAGGTTAGTGAGTTCATAGGTTTGTGAATTAAACCACGAAGCTGTGAATAATGAAGCGTAGGACAACGGTGAGCAAGATATACAAATGTGAGCACATATCAAAGATCACAACCTAGCAACAGCTGAACCTCAGACTGCAAACACGCATAATTGAATTACACATAGACTGGGTGCCACTTCCCAAATGATATACTGGGTGCCACTTCCCAAAATTATACTAGGTGCCACTTCCCAAAATTTTCCTATCAATGCATCACTAAATAGTTGCGCAATTTCAAGCCAAGTTACACAAATTGCACTCACACAATAAGGCACATATTGCATTCAAAGCACACATATTGTCCAAAATCATGAAAGCAGTAGATCACGGCATGAAAACATTCAAAAACATTGAGTTTAGTTAAAACCGAGCATGTATTCTCCCCTAAAACAGTTGTAAAACAAGTAAAAGTAGGGGCCATGAACATACCTTAGACGCAGCAATGCAAACATTTCACGACTGACACAACTGGAATCTAGCTAATCACAACGGTATCCAGAAGACAGGCACAATGGTACACGGAGGTACAAGCACAACGGCAACTATGATGGCACGACACAACGGACTCGACACAACCTAATAATATAAAACTGGTCTCAAAATATATTCCACGTGGTAACTAAAAGCGTAAAAGTCTCCAAAAGTTAACTATTTCCCTTTCCAAAATCAATCATTTCCATTCCCAAAATAATCCAATTACATTTCCAAAAATAATCTTGTTTTATCCATTTATCAGGATTTGGTATCATCGTTCAAGTGACAGTGCAAGGACGCTGACTCATGTGAACACACGCCAAGAACAAGTGACAATAACGGGATCGTCGTGGAAAAATATGGCAAAAGTCAAAGAGTGACGATGGAGATGACTCGCAAAAAATCCCACATAACAAACACACTAAGTAGTAGACCGGATTGGTAGTCGTCGGTTATAATCCATTAGGTTTCATAAAACATATGTGTTTTATTCAACAAAAACTCATCATGACTTATTCATTCGTAGAACGTTACAAGTCGAGTGACTTTATTAGTTTCCAAATACATTTAGTTAACAATAGATTTTAAATATTATTGTTCGTTAGACATTATTTCCGTATTGTTCGTTCGATATGGCTCAAATACATTAAATTCATTATGAGTCTAATGTATTGTAGTCGTTTCGTGTCCCAATAGTCTAAGATGTCCAAAGTTCAATAATATCTCAAGTCAAAACATATATTCAAAGTTCCTGTGTTGCAAAAATTCCAAAGTATACCGACTACCAATCAACGAACAAAATAAAAAAATAACCCAACTAGTCCATGAAATGTTATAATCTATGGGTCACATGTCTCGAAATGTCCAACAACCCATTGTGGTTTCCGTTTTATTAAAAATCAATACGTATTTAACTCTTATAAAATTCACTTTTTCCTTTTAACCACTTAAGTAATTTACACAATTTATTAAAATTAAACTCTTTTAATTCTCTTTATAATTCTTTCCTTTGTGTCTAAGTCGAACCAACGCTCAATGTTTTTCACATACGGGTTATTTTCTCTTTCGAGTCACGCCCACTCATTATCTACGGGTCAAACTAAAAGTCAACATGTCATTATGTCCAAGTATCAAGTCTATAATAACCAAGTGTAGGCAAACTGAGGCCCTCCCGAGACCACAAGGTATCGGCTAGACCTCGTTATGGCCGAAACTTGACGACATCAATCCAAGACCAAGTCACAACATCACAATAGCATCTCTCGGCCAAATCTATTTCCTACGGCCCGAGTTCTAAATTATATCCATCCACAAATACCTCAAAACCACTCGGACCTGAGTAGCTTACCTCGCCGAGACCACGGGGTCTCGGCTTTGAACCATGTCGCGTACAAAGAAACCCGATGGACAAAAACACCAACCCAAATCCGAACCAACTTAAGAATAACCAAAACCCACTTGCGGATTTGGTTCTAGCCGTGAATCAAAACCAACAAAACTAAAACCAAATAACAATCAGCACCAAAATAAGCTTGTGAGCTTATTAATAAGCTCGAAACCAACCAAAAAAACCAAAATGAAATTTACAAGTCTTGCCGAGACCACTTGGTCTCGGTTTGAATCTAACCCATTCGAACCAATCGCGACCAGATTAACTCCACATCCAAAACCAATCCGAGACCACACCACTTGTGGTACTCGGTCTAAACTCGTTACGACAACAACAAAATAATAACCAAAAATCAAATAAGTTCCCATAAGGCAGAAAATAAGTTCGATAAGCCACAAAAATATGCTAGACTGTGAGCTTATGCTCACGGTATCAAAATCCTCGACACAAATTCGACTCAAAACGATGATACCAAAGATCATTACTCACATTTTTGTTAATAAAAACCATATCCACATGATTTTAAGCCCACACCGATTCTCACGAGGTGGAGAGTCAGTGCTTTTAGTTACCATTTTACCCAATCTATACTCACCTTTACTTACCCATGAAAAACAACCCAAGAGTGACGGCGGTGGCGCGTGCAAATGGTGGTGTTTGGGCGCGTGTGACTCGAAATCGCATTTATGAAGGTGAGTTAAGGGGTTATGTGGTGGTGGCTACAACAGTGGTGACAGCAGGTGGGTGGTGGTGTGGTGTTGCCGTGGTGGCCGAAGATGGGGTGTCTGGATGTGGGGCGGCTGCCGAAAAATGAAAGGGGTAATAACCCTTAAATGGGTTATAGTGAAGTTTATATAGGCAAGTTCAAGGAATATGTAAACCCTAAGGACTGCTTATGTAACCCTAGAAATCTTAGGGGTTGGCGGTAGAACTTTAGTCCAGGGACCAATATTGTAATTTCTGCTATTTTTCTCAAAATGAGGTTCGGGGCTCATTTTGGCTAGTAAACAACGAATTCAAGACACGAGAATTTGGCCATCGCGCTCAGAATAATTTTTCCAATCAAAATGACTATTCATACGCCTTGTTTCTCAAAAATAATAAAATAATGAAATAAAATCGTCGGTTGTGCTAGTACGCGTCATGCACGGTTTCCACGTTTTAGAGTCAAACAAGCTTAGAAAGGTTCGTAAATGAAAAACGAGGATAATCTCGTATAAAAATACATCTGAAAAATTACGGGGTATTACAGAAATTAATAAAAAAAATTTAAAAAGTCGATAACACCCTCTAGGAGCGTATAGAAGACATTAAATGAGGAATCAATTAATTTGATTGAATGTAACCGATTGTTTGAATATGTCAATCGCATTCAATGGAAATTCAATTGATTAAAACGGCTTGTGGATTGAACCAAAATTAATCGTATAGAAGAAGTTTTAGAAATTCAATGAATAAAGGAATGCAATGAGGCGTTGTACGCATTAAATCTCTGACCAATAGGAGCAAAGACACATCAACGAATTAAATGCAAGGCATGCTTAAAGTGTTTGTAAATTATTCACGTTTGTTAGTATGGATAGATAGAATTATAATCATATAGTAATTACGGAGTACTACAAGTAATAATTACTAACCAGTAAAATAGACACGATTTCTTTTAATAAATACTACATTCTTTTTGTTATTTTCTATGCTTGTAATAACATTTACTTTCAAAGAGTGAACCAACTTTTTTGGTCTATATAATAGAATTATTATCATATATGTACATGAAGTCATATACCCATTCAACACACCTATGAAGACACTAAACTTTTTGTTCCTTTGCCTTATTCTCATAACAAATGCATCTTCAATAGCAAAAACTCCAATGGGTAGCGCAAAAAAGTATTGTATTAGTAGTCATTGGACCGTCTATATCTATAATTTGATGAATGAAACGTGCACCGTTCATGTAAAATCACGTGATGATGATCTGGGAAACCATACACTTGGAGTGAACGAAAATGAAAACTGGCGTTTATGTGAAAACTTTTGGGGAACTACCATGTTCTGGGCTGATATCACGTGCAATGGTACAAGGAACGGCTCTTGGCATGTGTGGGATCATTTTACGGGTTTTAATTATGGCTCGGGAAAATTACATGATGATCAACGAATATTGGTTTGGTCAGTTATAGAAGATGGAATTTATGTAGGAAAAAGACTTCCTCCATTTCCAGATGATGGATGGACCAAATTATATCATTGGCCATGAGCGATGTATTTGATTATAATTTTATCAATATAGCATGCATTATGTATGGTGTTTGAGTTTTTAAAATGACAAATTTAATACTTTTACCAGTTATTTAATTGTTGAGACATACATATATGGAAAACTATGACATACTCTAGTGTGTTGCCAAAGACTCATATTTCTATATTTCACAACCATTGTGTTTGATATTTTACTCTATGTCAATGAAACGCCAAATATACTAAGAGTACACTGTGTGGGTGGTTATAGGCGTAAAACAGTGCCAATGCCGCCGCTATATACATACCTTACCTCGCGTCATAGGTGCACCCTCAAGCTGATAACGGGTGTTATCGACTTTTTAAGTTTTTTTTTATTAATTTCTGTAATACCCTGTAATTTTCCAGACGTATTTTTATACGAGATTATCCCCGTTTTTCATTTACGAACCTTTCCAAGCTTGTTTGACTCTAAAACGTGGAAACCATGCACGACGCGTACTGGCACAACCGACGATTTTATTTGATTATTTTATTATTTGTGAGAAACAAGGCGTATGAATAGTCATTTTGATTAGAAAAATTATTGTGAGTGCGATGGCGAAATTCTCGTGTCTTGAATCCGCTGTTTACTAGCCTAAATGAACCTCATTTTGAGAAAAATAGCAGAAATTACAATATTGGTCCCTGGACTAAAGTTCTACCACCAACACCTAAGATTTCTAGGGTTACATAAGCAGTCCCTAGGGTTTACATATTCATTGACCTTGCCTATACAAACTTCACTATAACCCATTCTAGGGTTTTTATCCCTCTCATTTTTCGGCAGCCGCCCTACATCCGGCAACCCCATCTCCGACCAGCACGGCAACACCACACCACCACCGACCTACTGTCACCACTGTCGTACGCCACCACCACATAACCCCTTAACTCACCTTCTTAAACGTGATTTCTAGTCATACGCGCCCAAACACCACCATTTTCACGCGCCACCGCCATCACTCTTGGGTTGTTTTTCATGGGTAAGTAAACTTGAGTATAGATTGGGTAAAATGGTAACTAAAAACACCGACTCTCCACCTCGTGAGAATCGGTGTGGGCTTAAAATCATGTGGATATGGTTTTTATTAACAAAAATGTGAGTAATAATCTTTGGTATCATCGTTTTGAGTCGAATTTGTGTCGAGGGTATTGGTACCGTGAGCATAAGCTCACAGTCGAGCTTATTTTTGTGGCTTATCGAACTTATTTTGTGGCTTATGGGAACTTATTTGATTTTTGGTTATTATTTTGTTGTTGTCGTAACGAGTTTAGACCGAGTACCACAAGTGGTGTGGTCTCGGATTGGTTTTGGTTGTGGAGTTAATCTGGTCGCGATTGGTTCGAATGGGTTAGATTCAAACCGAGACCAAGTGGTCTCGGCAAGACTTGTTAATTTCATTTTGGTTCGTTTGGCTGGTTTCGAGCTTATTAATAAGCTTATAAGCTTATTTTGGTGCTGATTGTTATTTGGTTTTAGTTTTGTTGGTTTTGAGTCGCGGCTAGAACAAAATCCGCAAGTGGGTTTTGGTTATTCTTGAGTTGGTTAGGATTTGGGTTGGTGTTTTTGTCCATCTGGTTTCTTTGTACGCGACATGGTTCAAAGCCGAGACCCCGTGGTCTCGGCGAGGTAAGCTACTCGGGTCCGAGTGGTTTTGAGGTATTTGTGGCTGGGTATAATTTAGAACTCGAGCCGTAGGAAATAGATTTGGCCGAGAGATGCTGTTGTGATGTTGTGACTTGGTCTTGGATTGATGTCGTGATGTTTCGGCCATAACGAGGTCTAGCCGATACCTTGTGGTCTCGGGAGGGCCTCAGTTTGCCTACACTTGGTTATTATAGACTTGATACTTGGACATAATGACATGTTGACTTTTAGTTTGACCCGTAGATAATTAGTGGGCGTGACTCAAAAGAGAAAACAACCCGTGTGTGAAAAACATTTAGCGTTGGTTCGACTTAGACAAAAAGGAAACAATTATAAAGAGAATTAAAAGAGTTTAATTTTAATAAATTGTGTTAATTACTTAAGTGGTTAAAAGGAAAAAGTGAATTTTATAAGAGTTAAATACGTATTGATTTTTAATAAAACGGAAACCAAGAGGGGTTGTTGGACATTTCGAGACATGTGACCCGTAGATTATAACATTTCTTGGACTAGTTGGGTTATTTATTTATTTTGGTCGTTGATTGGTAGTCGGTATACTTTGGAATTTTTGCAACACCGGAACTTTGAATATATGTTTTGACTTGAGATATTGTTGAACTTTGGACATTTTAGACTATTAGGACATGAAACGACTACAATACATTAGACTCATAATGAATTTAATGTATTTGAGTCATATCGGACGAACAATATGGAAATAATGTCTAACGAACAATAATATTTATAATCTATTGTTAACTAAACGTATTTGGAAATTAATAAAGTCACTCAACTTGTAACGTTCTACGAACGAATAAGTCATGACGCGTTTTTGTGGAATAAAACACATATGTTTTATGAAACCTAATGGGTTATAACCGACGACTACCAATCCTGTCAACTACTTAATGTGTTTGTTATATGGGATTTTTTGCGAGTCATCTCCGTCGTCACTCTTTGAATTTTGCAATATTTTCCACGACGATCCCGTTATTGTGACTTGTTCTTGGCGTGTGTACACTTGAGTCAGCGTCCTTGCACTGTCACAGGAACGATGATACCAAACCCTGATAAACGGATAAAACAAGATTATTTTTGGAAATGGAATTCGATTATTTTGGGAATGGAAATGATTTATTTTGGAAAGGGAAATAGTTAACTTTTGGAGACTTTTACGCTTTTAGTTACCACGTGGAATATATTTTGAGACTAGTTTTATATTATTAGGTTGTGCCGAGTCCGTTGTGTCGTGCCGTCATAGTTGCCGTTGTGCTTGTACCTCCGTGTACTGTTGTGCCTGTCTTCTGGATACCGTTGTGATTAGCTAGATGCTAGTTGTGTCGGTCGTGAAATGTTTGCTGATGAGGCGAAAAGTGTACCGCTTTTAAGGGGTCATTTAAGCCCGAAATCGTATTTATTTGATCAAATATTGCCCTAAATCGTTCCTTTTGTCATTTTAGGTACTTTTGAGGAGAAATCTGGAAAAGGAGGCATTTTGGACGTTTTTGGAGCATAAAAGTGAAGAAAACGGCAAAGTCTCAAAATTGTGCTGAAAGTCACCTTTGACGGCGTCAACATTAACTCCAGACGGCGTCATGCCTTGGCAAGAAAAGTTGGATGTGAAATTTACTCATGACGGGCCAGTGAGTTTGCATGAGAATTCTGACGGCGTCACGCTTTAACTAAATCAAGGGCGTCACGGCTTAAATCAAAGAGGGACGGCGTCACGTTATAGGTCCGACGGCGTCAAGCCTTGATAAGCCAGAATGGATTTTTGAAGAGCTAAAGAGGGACGGCGTCAAGAAGGTCACCCGGGAACCCTAAAAGCGGCGAGGTGACGGCGTCACAATGCATAAGGTGACGCCGTCAGATGTCAAAGTCTATATATAGTTTTCTAATTTTTTGTCATTAGAGGAGAGCTTAGTGTGTGGAATTTTGGGATAAAACCCTAAGACGATTTTAGCTACTTTTTCAGGGCTTCTTGCCTTGAGATCTTCCATGTTTCATTGAAAGATAAGTTATCAATTAATCATTCAATATGTCTATGTGTTGTTTGATTCTATCTTATGCTTGTCTTTTGTTTAACATGTTAGGCTAATTTTATCTTGTGTTTGCTTAGATCTAATGAAACCTAGCTATTGATTATTGGTTGTTAGTGTGTTGTTAGTTGTATTGGATGATTGTTTATCTATGTTAGGCTTAAGAAAACTGGCTAACTTCCTATTCGGTAACTTGCTTGAACGTCTTAAGAAACATGAACCAAATGCGTACTAAAGGTTTTTATGGTTGTATTTAATGCACAAGCGAATTCTAGTGATCCCATGTTAGGAGCTTCCTAGCCGGCTCGACATAGGAGTGAAGTAGGAGCTTGTAGAGTTTGGGGAAGTAAGTACGCCACCCCACGAATGGTATTAAGGAATACACCCGTCATCCACGCGACTAATACACACTAATTAACCGGTAAAAGATAGTTAGGGAGTAAGGAAGTCTAAGTAAACACATTTCTCCACACATAAGTTTCTCACCACTTTTCATTTTTGTTATTTTATTTTATTTGCATTTGTAGTAATTTGGGTTAGTTGACTAGCAACTAATTCCGCCCACTCCTTCAAAACCCGAGATTTTACTTGCTTTCATAAAAATATAAAAACATAAAAAGAATCTTCCTCAACCCTTAGACCTAATTAGAGTAGCCTTTCACACCTAACGAACACTATTCCCTGTGGAGAACGATCAATCCCCCGTACTTACCACTACACTATACTACATCGGTCAGGTACACTGCCTGGTGGGGTTGTAAGCCTCTTGAGATCCCTCGAGAGGTAAAACCTGTTGTAAGGTTGCAAAACCCACGCATCAAGTTTTTGGCGCCGTTGCCGGGGAATAGTTATTGTTTAGGTTGAATTTTTATTTCTATTAGGTCTACTCACTAGATTCCTTTCTAGTGAGATTTTTATTTTATTTTTCTAGGTTTTCTTTAGTCTATCTATTTTCTTTGTGCTTTTGTTCGTAACAAATTCTCATTGACTATTCAGTTTGCCATTATGGAAAACGCGAATCCACCCCTTACACCTGGCGAAGTAGCTTTGTTGCGTAGCCAACTTGAGAATGAGATTAGTGAGCTCAGGGAGCTCAGTAGAGCGATTGATATTGAGCTTGATTATGCCTTGAACAACTTAGGGACCGCCATATACTCAGATAATTACTTAGTACGTAATAATCTTACGGTTGATAAGTTGGTTGAGAAAATTGAGGAAGTAAAGGTAGATCCTAGGTTGGATGATTGTTTCAACGAATACCCCACTAAGGAGGAGATTGCTTACTATAACAACCTAGTTGATAACCCTCGACCACCTTTTGTTAGAATTGACCCAAAGATTAAGAGAGGTGATCCCGGGAATGTGAAGATACCATGTATGATTGGGTACCAATACGTTGAGCATGCTTACATTGACTGTGAATCCCCAATCAACGTTATGTCCTCAGGCCTTTATAGCCAAATCATAAATACACCACTTGAGCCTAGGATGGACCCCAAATGTCCAGGCGGAGTTTGCAACTTCGTTGGAAGGATTAAGGACATACATATCCTTGTTGGGAACTTTACCTTTATCACCAACTTCATGATTTTAGAAGATATGGCAAGTGTTGTTGACTGCCGCCTATCTCGCGTTGTGTTAGGTAAGCCATTTATCGAAGCATCCAATTTAAGGTATGACCGTTCGAAAGGCACGGTTCAGTTTTCTAATCACATAGATAGGATCACATATAGGATGCCTTATCGGGTTAAAGAATTTCGTTTTGTGCCTCGATTTGACATGGACAACATTGGTGCGATTGAGGACATCAATGAAGAGGATAAAGAAAAAGGCATGGACCATGTTTGGAATAAGAGAAGCCTTTATTATAAAGATTGCTTAAACCTTGGACCTAAATACAAAATTGATATGGAGGTTGTTAGGATGATTAGAGGGGCAATTGAGAAGCAAAACGGAAAAACGTAGACCCCGTGACTTTGAGTCTAGCTACAAGACTCGTTAATAAAGAAAAGCGCTTCTTGGGAGGCAACCCAATCTTTATTTGTTTTATTTGCTTTGCGTGTTCATTTGTTTGTGTGTTTGTTTTATTTGTTTCCATATGTGTGTTTAATTTTTATTCTTATTGATTCGTGTTCAAAACTAATTTGTGAAAATGCTTTATTTTGTTTTTAACTTCGTCTTAACTACATATAAAGGTATTTTGCAAAAGATAAGTGTGGTCAAAGGTGAAATATCTAAATCGTATTAATTTAGATACATATCTATATGAAATGTATCATATGTTAGATTAAATAACAAATTAACATAACATATTTACGTCAGGGTATAACTGACGGTCAGATTTAATTTTCAGAATTTGAAGTTTGTTTAGAAAAGTTTTTATTAAAATCTCACTTATAATCTCAGGAATCTGCAAAGTTTCATTCACTAGCATTATATCCTTAATATAGATTTTAATGAAGTTATTTTTTTTTGTTTTCAGTTCAAATTTCAAGAAATTTTTCCGCTTATAAATGAATTTATGTCATGGAGCTTTCAACATCTCATTTGGAAAGAAATTTGAAGTGTAAGTTTATTTATAAACGAGCTTAATCTAGGGAGTATTGATTTCATTCATTATACCTAAATAATTTCTTCTTTTTTACAACATTTGTATTTGAACATTAGGGACAATGTTCATCTTAAGTGTAAGGGAGGGTAAAAGTACATTTTAGAGAATACAATTCCTTGAAATTTTGTTTGTTTAATAGTAGATGTGTAATAAAGAGAGAAATACTTGTTTAAGTATTTTTAGTGCCAAATTAAAATTTTTTTAAAACATTTAAGAGTGAAACTTTTGATCTTAATGAATCATTTCACGAATAGGGAAATTATATGACTTCACAAGAAAACCGTACACAAATAAAAAATTTTCCACCCCCAAATATGTGAGGTTCGCCCCTAGAATTGGTAGGAAAAGCATTTATGCTATGATGTGTGTACCGGTAGCACTTAGATTCTAGAACTTGCGTTAGGACCATTCCGAGGCCACAAGTGAGACTACATTCGTGTAGTTAGATTTACTACATGATAAGAGGCATTAGGATTAACCCATGTTTTACACCTGTGTTTTTGTTATAATTACATTGGCTACATTGGTCAAGTAATTCTCCCACACCCTTTGCGTTGTACTCATCTTTAGTACACGATACCCCTAGTACACCCCTCAGAGCCTATCTTTTCGTTTCGACCTTTAAGCATTTTACTTAAAGGAAGAATTTGTTACACCCCACTTAAATGTACACCCAAATCGCCTTAGCCTACCTTGTATGCACTCATTTTTAGTGCATTATTGTGACAACATTTGTTTAAACCCAAGTTAATTATCTAGTTGATTACATGGTTGCTAAGTCGAGTCATATCCTTGTACATATTGTTTTGGGACGATTGGGACTCATGGGTAAAGTACTAGTGTAATGGAGTAATGGGGAAGAACATCATTTATTACCCCCATATGTGCTAAATGTTTTAAAAGTACTCCAAGTTTTTCAATTATCTTAATTCAAGTCATTAGATTAGTATTTGTAAAGTTATGTAAAAGTTCAAGTGTAAGGGGATGCAACGCCCCTATGATGTATTATTTTGGATGGTAGGGTAAAAGTGTATGCAAAAAAAAAAAAAAAAAAAAAAAAAAAAAATCAAGAAAAATACAAAAAAAATGAGAAAAAGAAAAATAGAAAAAACATACGGACTACCATCCCGTTTTATTTTATGTTTATTTTATGTTTATGTTTTGTTATTTTCTTTCATTAGCTTAAGATCGAGTCTAGTCTTGGCTTAGCAACATTGTATAGTACATGTAATTGATCAAGATCTTTAACTCGCCACCAGTAAAATATCCCGTATCCAACAAAACCGTGTTTTCCTTTTCCCTACACCTAACGTTATAACCCATTTAAAAGCCCTCTTTGATAGTTTATCTTAGGTGCTTACGCCTAGTGGAGGAGGTTTTCGATCCTTTCCCAAGCCTATGGTAATCTATTTGCTATGACAGGTAGTGAGAGATATTTTCCGTTTTCATTTATGAGATTTATTTTGATGACACTTGAGAGATGTGAGTATCTAAACACTACTTGTGAGGTGCTAGTATGTAATCTCCGTGCTTATTATGATTGAAGTGGAACGATTATTTGTTGTAATTACTTTTATGTTTGCATTAAATGACCCCTAATTTGTATTTTGATTAGAATAAAAGCGCATTTGCTTGAGGACAAGCAAATCTCAAGTGTAAGGGTATTTGATGAGGCGAAAAGTGTACCGCTTTTAAGGGGTCATTTAAGCCCGAAATCGTATTTATTTGATCAAATATTGCCCTAAATCGTTCCTTTTGTCATTTTAGGTACTTTTGAGGAGAAATCTGGAAAAGGAGGCATTTTGGACGTTTTTGGAGCATAAAAGTGAAGAAAACGGCAAAGTCTCAAAATTGTGCTGAAAGTCACCTTTGACGGCGTCAACATTAACTCCAGACGGCGTCATGCCTTGGCAAGAAAAGTTGGATGTGAAATTTACTCATGACGGGCCAGTGAGTTTGCATGAGAATTCTGACGGCGTCACGCTTTAACTAAATCAAGGGCGTCACGGCTTAAATCAAAGAGGGACGGCGTCACGTTATAGGTCCGACGGCGTCAAGCCTTGATAAGCCAGAATGGATTTTTGAAGAGCTAAAGAGGGACGGCGTCAAGAAGGTCACCCGGGAACCCTAAAAGCGGCGAGGTGACGGCGTCACAATGCATAAGGTGACGCCGTCAGATGTCAAAGTCTATATATAGTTTTCTAATTTTTTGTCATTAGAGGAGAGCTTAGTGTGTGGAATTTTGGGATAAAACCCTAAGACGATTTTAGCTACTTTTTCAGGGCTTCTTGCCTTGAGATCTTCCATGTTTCATTGAAAGATAAGTTATCAATTAATCATTCAATATGTCTATGTGTTGTTTGATTCTATCTTATGCTTGTCTTTTGTTTAACATGTTAGGCTAATTTTATCTTGTGTTTGCTTAGATCTAATGAAACCTAGCTATTGATTATTGGTTGTTAGTGTGTTGTTAGTTGTATTGGATGATTGTTTATCTATGTTAGGCTTAAGAAAACTGGCTAACTTCCTATTCGGTAACTTGCTTGAACGTCTTAAGAAACATGAACCAAATGCGTACTAAAGGTTTTTATGGTTGTATTTAATGCACAAGCGAATTCTAGTGATCCCATGTTAGGAGCTTCCTAGCCGGCTCGACATAGGAGTGAAGTAGGAGCTTGTAGAGTTTGGGGAAGTAAGTACGCCACCCCACGAATGGTATTAAGGAATACACCCGTCATCCACGCGACTAATACACACTAATTAACCGGTAAAAGATAGTTAGGGAGTAAGGAAGTCTAAGTAAACACATTTCTCCACACATAAGTTTCTCACCACTTTTCATTTTTGTTATTTTATTTTATTTGCATTTGTAGTAATTTGGGTTAGTTGACTAGCAACTAATTCCGCCCACTCCTTCAAAACCCGAGATTTTACTTGCTTTCATAAAAATATAAAAACATAAAAAGAATCTTCCTCAACCCTTAGACCTAATTAGAGTAGCCTTTCACACCTAACGAACACTATTCCCTGTGGAGAACGATCAATCCCCCGTACTTACCACTACACTATACTACATCGGTCAGGTACACTGCCTGGTGGGGTTGTAAGCCTCTTGAGATCCCTCGAGAGGTAAAACCTGTTGTAAGGTTGCAAAACCCACGCATCATTTGCATTGCTGCATGCTAAGGTGAGTTCATAGCCCCAACTTTTACTTGTTTTACAACTGTTTTGGGGGAGAATGCATGCTCGGTTTTAACTAAACTCAATGCTTTGGAATGTTTTCATGCTGTGATCTACTGCTTTCATGATTTTGGACAATATGTGTGCTTTGAATGCAATATGTGCCTTATTGTGTGAGTGCAATTTGTGTAACTTGGCTTGAACTTGCGCAACTGTTTAGTGATGCATTGATAGGAAAATTTTGGGAAGTGGCACCCAGTATAATTTTGGGAAGTGGCACCCAGTATATCATTTGGGAAGTGGCACCCAGTCTATGTGTAAATCAATTATGCGTGTTTGCAGTCTGAGGTTCAGCTGTTGCTAGGTTGTGATCTTTGATATGTGCTCACATTTGTATATCTTGCTCACCGTTGTCCTATGCTTCATTATTCACAGCTTCGTGGTTTAATTCACAAACCTATGAACTCACCAACCTTGTGTTGACACTTTTGGCATGTATTTTCAGGTTAAGGCTATAGCTTATTTTTGGGGGTGCTTGGAAAAGGGGCACGGTCATAAACGACTCTGATTTATATGTTGGGACCGCTTTACTCATTTTATGGGCCTATTTCCGTACTACTTTTGGATAATGTGAATTTAACACTTTATGTTAAAGAATTTTATTCTGAATAATTCAGGGAAAAACCATTGTTGTACTTGTGTTGTGATACCAATTGAGTAGCACCCCAGTAACATTTATGCTTCCGCTGGACCCGATTTTGGGGGTGTTACAGATTGGCATCAGAACCTAGGTTATAGAGAACTAGGTTTATTTCCTAAAACTTGGACTAAACCACTTTCATGAAAACTTAACCCTATGACCGCCACGTGCTTGCCTACCAATCTGATGCCTCACTTATGATTTTGTTTGAGGATATAATTGATGAGACGAGTAATGATATATTAGATTAGATGTTCATGATATATTTGACAAGTTGTTTGATAAGATGCTTGATTATATATTTGTTGAGATGTGTGCCTTACTATTGGATATTTTATATCCGCCTATTTTAGCTGTTCACTATAAGCATTTTCATATGCTTATGCATGCACTGTACCTGTCGCGGAGTTACGCTATTTCCTTGCGTAATCTCATTATTGAATGTTGAGTTTGTACATTTGTCGTGGTTTTGGGAATGCTTTTGGATGTAAAGGACATATTACTAGTATAACTAGGCTGAGTATTTCAAAATTCATTGAACCTCGGGCGAATATAGACTGATCACCTATATTCAACCAGGGACAGTGGGACATAGCCTGATCACCTATGTTCGACTCAGAGGTGAATTTTGCGATACTGGGAGTAGTTATAATGGAATTATGTTCGAGTTGGTTTTTGATTTTGGAAATGGTAAAGTTTTGCGTATGTACACGGACAAGGAATATTACTTCCACATACACGACACACTGGCATTACAACATCTCGTGAACCGTAATACTTCTGGCACCGCTATACGTCTCCGTTATATGGAATTCCTGTTTGTCGCCGTCTGGCAGTAGTTTGCATCAGGTCGTGTTAGACCCGATTAGCACCGTTTGAATCCGAATTACTTATTTGTAACCCCCTTAAGAGCGTAATAAGCCCGTCTGAGCTTATTGGACTGTTTGGATTTGATTTTGGCTATGTTTGGATTCGATTTTGGCTACGTTTGGATTTAATTTTGGCTACGTTTGGATTTGATATTGGCTATGTTTGGATTGGTTTTGACCCTGATTGAATTTGGATTGTTTGATTTTGTGATTTTGGACGTCATCCTGGATTTGGATTTGTTATTCGGCCCTGTTTTTGTTGTGGTCTTGTTACAGTCGCCTCTACCCTAAGTCTTGTGCTCAATCGATGTTGTTCAATCGAAGTTGTTCAATCAATGTTGTACCTTCCGCTTTAAGTACTATGTACATTACTGATTCAACCGACTAATTGCTAGTAGCAATCAACATCCTTTTACAGAGTCGTACTCTAAACTTGCTAAACTCCCCGTTCAGTAGAGATTCCATGCCCAACGGAAATTTTAAGACATTAAGGGGTAACCTGAACCGCGTTCCTTGGGAAAATCACCTAATTCTCCTCTCGTTCCTCGGGAACACCTGATATCTATGCTAACCTCTTATAGGATAATAAACTGTTTTTCCATTAATTTACAAACTGCCTTTGATTTTTCTACCGCCCATTTGCGGTCATCCAACAAAATGTTTTACTGCTATTTCACAAACAACAAAATTTTGATCTTACTACTATTTTATAAATGGCGAACTGTTTTCCTGTTACCCCGTAAACTGTTCTACAAATCGTTTAGCAAAATGATTTCATAAAACGTTTGTTGCCTTGCTACGATGTTATGAATCAAACTGAAAATCAAAATTTTGACTTTGCTACAAATTTTATAAACGATGAATTGTTTTCCTATTATCCTATAAGTCGTTTCATAAATCATTTCACAAATCATTTTTGTAAGTCGATTTGTTGTTTTTGCTACTATGTCATAAGCTAGACCTCAGGAGCGAATCCCGCACCTCTGCCTGAGAAATCGAGTGTGGCAATGCTTGGGATAGACACCTTCCGTTGGCCAAATCCTCTTATAACAATACCTACGACTTGAGTATTTCAACGGCACCGTACGAGGCATCTTTATGGTCGCTAGTGCCGATCGCCGACTTGATGGGTAGAAGTTAGGGATACCCAACTTAATAAACCCTGAACTTGTTCATGAGACTACCGAGAAGATCGTTCATATCAGAATCAAGTTGCAAGCTGCTCACGAATTGTCAAAAGAGTTATGCTGACAAATGACGTAAACCTCTTGAATTGAATCGCGAGGTCGCGATTCCGTTTAAGGAGGTGAGACTGTAATACCCCGTAATCTTCCAGACGTATTTTTATACGAGATTATCCCCATTTTTCATTTACGAACCTTTCCAAGCTTGTTTGACTCTAAAACATGAAGTTATCTCGCAAACCGTGGAAACCGTGCACGACGCGTACTGGCACAACCGACGATTTTATTTGATTATTTGATTATTTGTGAGAAACAAGGCGTATGAATAGTCGTTTTGATTGAAAAAATTATTTTGAGCGCGATGGCGAAATTCCCGTGTCTTGAATCCGCTGTTTACTAGCCTAAATGAGCCCCGAACCTCATTTTGAGAAAAATAGCAGAAATTACAATATTGGTCCCTAGACTAAAGTTCTACCGCCAACCCCTAAGATTTCTAGGGTTACATAAGTAGTCCCTAGGGTTTACATATTCCTTGACCTTGCTTATATAAACTTCACTATAACCCATTCTAGGGTTATTACCCCTCTCATTTTTCGGCAGCCGCCCCACATCCGGCCACCCCATCTCCGGCCACCACGACAACACCACACCACCACCCACCTTTTGTCACCACTGCCGTACGCCACCACCACATAACCCCTTAACTCACCTTTTTAACGCGATTTCGAGTCACACGCGCCCAAAAACCACCATTTGCACGCGCCACCGCCGTCACTCTTGGGTTGTTTTTCCTGGGAAAGTAAAGGTGAGTATAGATCGGGTAAAATGGTAACTAAAAACACCGACTCTCCACCTCGTGAGAATCGGTGTGGGCTTAAAAACATGTGGATATGGTTTTTATTAACGAAAACGTGAGTAATAATCTTTGGTATCATCGTTTTGAGTCGAATTTGTGTCAAGGGTTTTGATACCGTGAGCATAAGCTCACAGTCGAGCTTATTTTTATGGCTTATCGAACTTATTTTGTGGCTTATGGGAACTTATTTGATTTTTGGTTATTATTTTGTTGTTGTCGTAACGAGTTTGGACCGAGTACCACAAGTGGTGTGGTCTCGGATTGGTTTGGTTGTGTATTTAATCTGATCGCAATTGGTTCGAATGGGTTAGAATGGCTTGTGGAGAGTGGTTTAGGAACCACTCTAGGCGAGGGGGTATCTCTATAACCAAAACATATAGAAACCAGTTCGACAACCAGTGTCTAATATGAACATCAAAACCGGTTTTGCTCGTAAGAACCGGCGTCTACATGCCTCTAGTATGGAGTAAAGAGGCCAGTTTTTATCTAAAAATCATTTCTATTTTCCAATTTTATTGGAAAATTTTATAAATGACTTTTTTTTTAATAATAAAGAAATATATATAAATGCGGCAAATATATATAAAGTGATTAAAATACACCACAAATGTCGAAATCAACAAAGTAAATTAAGATAATATGTCAATTCAACTAAACATAAATTCTAGACAAAATCCAAATTAAAACACTAGAATTCAACAAACTATAAAGAAAAACACTAGGATTCAACATAATTGAACATCATTATCTATTATCTGGGATTAATCACGTCACAATGTAAACCATGCACAGGCGTTCAACTCTTTGTTCTCTAACGGATGCTCGTCACTCCAAGGTACCTATACGTTAATTAATGAAATAAAAATATCAGCAATTAAAAACAAGATGATCTTGGATACTTATTCAGTAAAAGCATTCTTTTTATACATTTTGTATGTTTCCATATAAGCTATCTTTTACTAGCTTGAGCCGTCAGAGATATAACATAACTGTCTAACAAATGGATCGAAACATCCACTCCACAACATATCATAAGAGTTAACTATCAAGACATAATGCTAAGTTCCACAAACTCTAGAAAAAATGTATCGTGACGCACCTATGCCTCTTTTGCGGATGCAGCCTTTACATGAGGCAGTTTATATGCAGCAAATTTCTTCTAAATGTTAGGAGGATTAATCAGCTTCACAACGCCTGAGAAGACTTTCACTCTTGTCCTGAATAACAACAATAATACTTTATTTCTACAGCTAAAATACCAATAATCTGGTCCAAAACAATTTATATAAATAAGATCCATACAGAATCTTGTGGTTTGTTGTCCACTTTTAACAAGGTAACATACTTGACAATTTCTTAAATGTCAACAAAGTTATCAAATGACTTCGCTTTCCAATCAACCTGTGAAACAAGTTAGCACAGGACCATGAAAAGAAAATTAAGTATCATATGATTGCTAAATAAAAAGTACATAAGAAGGATGCACCCACGAACAGCTGCAAATTCTTTTCAGAGAGCAACCATTAAGCATCATGTACAAACCCTTCTTAAACAACCCCTATAACTGCGGTTTAAATGGTTATTTAAGATTGCTTAGTGAGACTACTTAGAAAGAGAAGAGAACTATTTGTAATTGCTTATTGAAGCTACTTTTAGGGGTTGTTTTGGATTGCTTATTGGAACTATTTACCCTTTTATAAATTTGGTTCAATAACAATCGCAACCCTTATTAGCATATTCAATAAGCAATACGAAACAACCCCTATAAGTAGTTAATTCAATAAGCAAGCACAATAAGCCCCTATAAGTAGTTGGTTCAATAAGCAATCCCACACAACCCCAATAAGTTGTTGACTCTATAAGCAATCCCAAACAGGCCTTGTTGATCATGTATTTCTAGTACTGTAATAATCAAGTCCATCCAGCCAAAATAATCATTAATAGATAAACATGTCAAATTCGTCAAATCTAACTGATAAACAACAATTTACTTAATATGCAATCCCATACAACCTGTATAACCCATCCCAAACAGCCCCTACGACTAGAATCAACAGTAATTTGACAGTAGGAAGGTACTATAGCTTAAGTTGTAGTAAAAATAGTTTTGCTACAACTTAAGCTATAGTCCTTAAAATATGGTTACAACTTTAAGTTGTTTCATTTAAACCGATTAATCAAACAGCTAATAGATTATGTGCAAAACAAAACACCACTTACGACTTTAAGTTATAATACTTAAAGCATTTGTCACAAAAGCAAGTCATTTAAATTTTATTGTGCACAACAATTACCTGTTATGGTTCCATGGTGGACCTTCATCATTTCTTTCGTCAAGTTTACACATGCGTTTTCTTTTTTTTTTGATAATGATTTAGCTACAGGAAAGATACAAGAGGGTTAATTTTTTTTTTTTATATAATGGTAAAGCGTAACTAAAATCTAAAATACAGATAGTTGTCAAGTATTATTTCAATAATAGTCTGAAATATTAAAAAAATGACTTAGTATATTTATTCATTACAAATATATATTTCGATGAGTTCGAATCCATCGGATATGTTTCCACTTTATATTTTACTAGTTTGACCCATTAGAGATATAGGATAATCAAGTCAAACAATAGTAGTTTCATGATGTTAAGAGTCGCCTAGACAACCTATTATATAGTTAATGGTAGGATCATGATGTTAAGATCAAAGGGGCTAGTGTGTTTCACAGGAACTGTGAATACTTTCACCCATGTACTCTGTGACATAAATGTTACTTCAACCCTACAACTGAAAAACCAAGTAATCAGAACAAAACAAATTGCAGTAAATAGATATGATGCATAGAGAAGCTTGTGGTATGCTATCAATTTCTAACAAGCCAACAGACTTGACAAGTTCTTCATTGTCACCATAGTTGTGAATCAACATTCCAATTAACTTGTAAAATGAATTAGTACATAACCATTAACAAAAAAATAAGTAGCACTTGATTACATAAATATACCTGGTACAATTTATCAAGCTTCTTAAATGAGGATTTTACCAAGACTTTTATCCAATATACTGAGTACATGTTAGAAAATAGACTTTATATACATAACTAAAACAACATTTTGAACAATGCAAATGGCTATTAGGGTGTTGGCAGTCGTGGGCGGCAAACCAGCGGCTTGGGGGGAGGCCGCCGGCGAACACCGCCGCCAACCCCCTTGCCGCTAGAATCTCGTGATTCAGAATCCTCCCCAAGCCGATGAGTCTTGGACCGTTGGGGGAATAAGACAAAAAATAAAATTGGAACGTTGGGAGGGGTTTTGACCGTTGGGTTGTTTTTTTTCCCTGTTAAATGGTTTTTGCAACTTTGGGGAAGATGATATTTCTCATGTTGCAGATGTGTATTTCATTGGGGAAGATGATACATATTAAATGGTTTTTGCAATTTAGTCCTTGTAACTTTTGCAATTTGGTCCCTTTGATATTTGTAGTTTTTTTTTTTTTTTTTTTTAGTAAATAAATTTTTTTTTTATCTTTTATATATAAATAATAAATTGTTTAAATATAATTTTTATTATTTATAACATTATATATAAATAATAAATAAATAAAATGAGGCATGATTCCGAATCCTCCAGAATCCTCTCACTGCCAACACTTTTGGCTTCAGAATCCTCATTTTTTTGCCTGCCACATGGCAGTCTGTGATTGGTCGGTGGGAATCCTCCCATGATTCCGAATCTACAACTGCCAACACCCTATTGTTACTGATATATCCTTTGTATCTTGCATAAAGATTATAATATGATATCTTTAAAGTTTAGTGGATACTAGGTACTAACCTGTATTTTATTTTTTTCATCATTGAGTTTTAAGATAGTTACATATGCTAAACATGAAATTTTCTATTCAATTCTATGTTAGACAAATAAATGTCCATAAAAGCAACAAAGTAAACCAATAAGGGATAAAACCTCCGAGAAAGATCAAACAAAATGAACCAAAACATGATTTTTTGTAATAAAAATGGAGTATAATACATGAATAGACATCAAAACCTCTAAAGACTAAAAACCACACAGCAATTGTATAATATTGCATCAACACAAATTAATCAAAAGTTATACTGTTTACCTAATAAAATAGGAATATCACCACCAAATCAAGAACAAATGAGATACCCATATATAAGAAGTTTTTGAACCTGTTGAAACAAAACACAAAAGATAACATGATCTTATGGAATTAATTGAGACCCAAATCAAAACCATTCAATTGTAGAACAAATATTACACTAATTTAATATGAATATCACAAAACAATACCTAATTTCTTTAATTCGGAGTTAAGAGTTGCCCAGATCGTTCGAGGGCATATACTAAAATAGTTCGATGGCGGATGCGGATCTGGGATTTTGAATGAGGAGGGTTTGGGAGAGAAAAAAAAAATGCTGATATGGGACTATGGATAGCAAAATGTCAATATATGATTTGAATCTTCAGATGAGGGGATTTTGAGCGCCCAAATGAAAATTCTTGAAATTTGAGCGCTGAACACAAAATTTTGGTTTCACTATAAATTTAATTTAGTTCGGGAGTGTAAAGTTTTTAATGCAACTACCCCGACGGGTACCTTGTAATCAAATTTTTTTTGACGAAAAATATTATTCAATTGTATGGTGTGAAAATGGCCAAACCATAGATATATTTTAGAGTTTACTCGTTAAATTATTACTCTATAAACACATGGAGGGAAAGTGTAACAACAAATTTGGCGCCTATTTATTTATGACTGCGCCAATTGGTAGGTTCGAACCAATGAATTGGGTAAATGGGAGAAGTGTATGTGGCGCCAAATACTAGGAAATTATTTGATGTTAAATTAACATTGTTTAATTACATTAGCATGCTTTTATTAATAAACTAGAAAAAAATTTAGAGGGAATGTATATAAGTTTGCCGCCAATTAGTTTGGAATTTTGTGATGTTAAATAAACAATGTGATAAGAATTTATCGTGCAACAAAAGATCGAACAAAAGAAATTAGTGCGACCGGTTTTTAATAAAGAGAACCTCTATGGATTTTCTATTAAAGAGATCGGTTAATACTTCCCATGCCTGCTAATATTTTATCATATAAACTGGTTTTTGTAGAACCGGTCTCTACTGAGAGGTGTTTATAGGCTTTTTTGTAGTAGTGTGCCTCCTTCTAAGATGATAATAGGCAGTTTTGATTCCTCATTTAATGTCAATGCATTCCAAAAATAACCTACGATTTTGTCTGGATATCTTTGAATCAGATGATTTCATCATTTTATATGTTTGGAGAAGATAATTGACTGGAAAATCAAGACCTCAAAGGTATGTGTCTTGCTTCATTATTTATGTTTCCATCATCAATCGTTTCTAGCATTCAAATGTTATCTCATGATCCCTTGAATTTTTTTTTAATTTAGATACGCATTTTTGTTGTTGATGTTTGGGCAGGGTCAAATGCAATTCAAGTTGAAGGTATGGAAATCTTAATCCCTTAAATCATTTTATTTAGATCAACTCTCAACAATCCGTCTAATTGCTATGTATATGATAATATATTCAAATAGTTTTTTAGCACACGCCAAGTGTTTGAAGAAACGCCGCATTTACAAATTGTTTTTATTGAGTTTGCTAAGACATGTTCACTTGATTTTTAATTTTTACCAGGTTGTTAAATTTTGTGACCATGGCGTCAATGTGTGTAATACTATTATGTTTTGGCTGGTACATACCTAAATGATTCGAAATTTATAGACTTTATTGGTCACATATATATTAGGTTTTGGCCGGTACATGCCTAAATGATTCGAAATTTATAGACTTTATTGGTCACATATACTATGAAAAATACTAGAACAGTAATTCCCAGCAACAATTTTTTTTTGAAAGGCATTCCCAGCAACGATTTAGTCACCATAAATTCAATTTTTTTCCCGTAAATGGAATTACCTCTCATTTATACACTGTCTTTTAGAATGGTGTCATTCTTGGGGCAGATACTAGAGCATAAGTATATAAAGTCACATAAAACACATGGAGAGCTTTATTCTTGATTGTGCATAAATGGAGTTTGTAAGCCTTGAAGGTCTCCGTTTAGACGGTCGTCGTCCCATGGAGATAGTATTCTTTTCAGAGTATCCTACTATTAACTTTTTTATCTTTATTATACTAGATGTAAATTTATTTGTTTTTTGGGTTTGAATATCAGATGAGACTACTTCGAGCTGAAATTGGAATTTTGGAACTGTTTCTAGAGCTGACAGGTAACGCTTTTGTATTTGATTTTTAAATTGTTATACATATATAGCTAAAGTTGGTTGAATTTTATATTGGTTTGTAATATGATTATAGGTCTGCAGTATATGAGATAGGTAACACTAAAGTTATTGCTGCTGTTTATGGTCCTCACGAGGTACTTTTTGTTACATCATGTTCCTTTATTATGTGTATTTGTGATGGAAACAATTTTTTTCTCTTAATTACATCATGTGCACTAATAATAAGACATCCGATTTGTGAGGAAATACAAGGGACCAGACACAAAAACAAGCATGGAAAATAAAGAACACATGAGTATACATGGTTTCAATTTCTTTGGTCCAGAAAAGGAATGATCTAATACCACATGCTCTTATTAAATACGTTAAGGTTTAGGATTACATAGAAGTTTTTTCAATAAAAGAACATATGGGCCAATTCATATGGGCTATGCTGTAATTCCAATTTTCTTTCCACCCACACCAAAGTGCTCGGCTTTCTTCAACTCCCACTTTGTAGCAGTCGTTAGATCGGGCTGAAACTAATCAGACTAAACACTTAACAACTTAGGGGGCAAGATTAACAATTACCAATAGCTTATATGTCTGTTACTTTTACCAGTGTGTATTATGTGTGATTATGTTTATAGACTTTGTTCAATATTTTTTCTCTAATACTGATGTTGGTGAAAAGCCACGTAAGGAGCAAGAGCTGTTTAAATGTGGTCACTTAAGTGTCAGTTCAATGTTAAGTTACGTATACGTAAGTAGGATGTTGTGACTTAGCTGTTTATTTGTGAATTTGTATCCGTTAACTTTAGGAGTTAAGATGTTGTAATTAGCAGATGTTACGTATCATGGTGTTATTCATCCCATGTACACTTTTTGATGATGGAGGGTATTGAGAATATGATTGGTGAAGCTACAATGGTTATGGATTTCAACCGATTGTTGCTGCGTTTTGATCCCATGCTTTCATGGTTTTGGTATTGATATTTGAAGGAATTCAATTAAAGAATATGGTATGAAAAGCTCAATTATTTTTTTAGGTTTTGTTTTTATTTTCACTTGCATATTTATAAGATAACCTAATAAAGGGGGTCATGGGTGCATGGTGGATAATTTTGGTCAATGGTATCGGGCTGTTAAACATGAATTCATTATATGTGGTTTATGCGTATTATCACAAAAGTGATTTAGTTTTATAATTTTTATCATCCCCATGCTCTCCAAGAATTTTTCAGGTCAGACTTTGGTGGACTTTATCAAGTGTTTAGATGTAATAGCTCCTTTTGGTCACTCTCTTCCATGTTATAATTTTAGCAACTATATTCTTGATTTGTAATAGAACTAATGCAATATGGGCTCTGCATTTATAAACATGTCTAATCCTCATCAGATTGTTTAACAATTATGGTTTTTCTTTTGAGATATTAACCACCAAATGTGTGAAACATATATAACTAAAATAAGGGTTATAATAAAACATATCCTTTTATTGCAGGCAAAAGAATAGAGAGGCTATCATTGTACAATCTTTGTCATCCATAATTTAATAATAAGCTTTTAAAAGCAAACGGGTCAAAATTTGTTTAAAAGTGAAATGTTAATGTTCTTATGAGTTTGGTTCCTCCCTAACGTGTGTGATTAAGCTAACAAACTTGGTGGATTAGGTCTTGCCCGCTATTGTTTAAGTCAAAAGAGTTGCTCATGAATCATGAGGAATCAAAAGAATAGAGAGGCTATCATTGTACAATCTTTGTCAGCCGTAATTTAAGCTTTAGTATTATCTGGAATAAGCTTTCAAAAGCAAACGGGTCAAAAATCTATTCTAATTAATAAACGTGAATAATATTATACGATTGAGGTACAACACAATATCTTTCTACGGTTATGAATTGTTGGGTTTTGAGATGCTGCTGCTAAAGGTTGGATAATACTGCTCTTGGATCTAAATGGAAAATACACTAAGTATGATTCTGCTGCTAGGCTAAATCATTCTACTGCTGGTGTATTTATTCTATTGCTGGAGTAATCGAGTAAATAAGCTAAGTGGATACTACTGCTAGGCATCGAAGATTCTACTGCTAGAGTTAGGATTCTGCTGCTTATTAGATAACTATGTATAGTATGTTTGGATAATTATAGAATAGATACAAAAAGATTATTCTTGTATAGAAAGTTATTGGAACCGACTAGGGCTCCTTAGTCTATAAAAGGAAGATCTAGGGTTAGAGTTTAGCATACGTATTATTGCTAAGTCGAATCACTTCAAGGTTTTTGTAACCCTGTTACTTTTGAGTAACCGTATTAATATATTGAAGTGTTTGTGAAGAGAATTCAATTGTGTTCGATTAATAATTCTTCTTAAGATTAAATACTAGATTCCGCATAGTATTTAATAGTTTGTTCAAGAACAGTTTCTATACCTATTGTTTTAGATTAACATCTAAGATAATTAACAAGATCAATAGCTCATCTGGGATCAACAAGTGGTATCAGAGCTTGTGATCTAGAGACTGACATCAAGAAGAATTTTTGCTTATTAAGATCTGTTCATCATTCACTAATGTAATGGACTCCGAAACTACTCATATGGTGACTGCTTCTAAGGTACCAATGCTCAAACCTAGTAAGTATGAGCTCTGGAAGATGAGGATTCAGCAGTACATAAAGATGCTTGACTACTCCATGTGGGAAGTCATTCAGAATGGAGATACTTTACCTGCTAAGGGTGCTGATGGTACAATTTTGCCCATTAGAACAAATGAGGACAAAGCTCAGAGAAGATTGGAGATAAAGACTCACAATATTCTTTTGATGGGAATACCGAATGAATATCAATTGAGTTTTAGTAACATTCAGAATGCTAAGTCCTTGATGGAAGCCATTGAACTCAGATTTGGTGGGAATGCAGCCACAAAGAAGTCAAGGAAGAACTTGTTGAAGCATCAATTTGAGACATTTGTGGCCTCAAGTTTTGAAAACATTGATGCCACTTATGATAGACTTCAAAAGTTGGTTAGTCAGTTGGCACTCATGAATGTTCCAGTGCCTCAGGAAGACATTAATCTTAAGTTTCTGAGGAGTTTATCATCTGAGTAGAACATGCATACTATGGTCTGAAGGAATAAGGAGGACTTTGAGAAGATGAGTTTGGATGACTTATACAATAATCTAAAGGTGTATGAGTCTGAAGTCAAGGGATCATCCAGTTCATCTTCTAGTGGACAAAACCTAGCATTTATGTCCTCAAACAACAAGGGTTCTGATAGCTCTCAAGAAAACTATTCTGCTGCTGGGCATGTAGTTTCTGCTATTGGTTTTTGCTGCTAGCTCAAATAGTGACAACATCAGTGATGCTACTATTTGTGCCTTTTTGGCTGATCTCACCACCAGTACTTCTGTTACTGATCAGGACTTGGAACAAATAGATCCTGATGATCTTGAGGAGATTGATCTAAAGTGGCAGATGGCTATGCTAACTATGAGGGCTAGGAGATTTCTGAAGAAGACTAGTAGGGAACTCAAGTACAGAGGACAAACCAATGTGGGGTTTGACAATTCTAAAGTGGAGTGCTACAATTTCCAGAGAAAGGGCCATTTTGCTAGGGAATGCATAGCACCCAAGAAGAACAGAGAGAATGTAAGGAAGGTTCCTATTGAAGAAGTCAAGCCTACAACTGCTCTGGTGTCTTGTGATGGCTTGGGAGAGTTTGATTGGAGTGACCAAGCTGAGGAAGGACCAAACTTTGCATTGATGGCTTATGCTTCTTCTTCTTCTGGATCAGACTCTGAGGTATCTAATGAGTCATCTTGTTCATTTAAATCATGCTTAGATACTGTGGAAGAATTAAAGTCTAGGAATGAGAGTTTAAGAGTTGAAGTTGAAAAATTAAAACTTGATAATTTAGGTTATAAATATGGCCTAAAATCAGTAGAAGATAAACTTGAATTTCTTAAGCAAAATGAGTTAGAGTATGCTGAAAAGATTCACATTCTAGAAAGTCAGCTTTTTATGAAAAATTGTGAGATTAATGTACTAAATAAAAAGCTTGAGGAGGCTGAAAAAGCTAGAGATGTAGCTTTAGCTGATAAAGATAAACATGTTGTTAGGGTAGACAAACAACAATTTGCATCAAATCTTGTGAATAAGGCTATAGAAAGTCAGTTAATGAGAAAAGGGAGTGGCTTAGGGTACAATGAAGTTGCACCTCCTGCTAAGAGTGCCTTTGCACCTCCTAGGAAGGAATTGTCTTTCATAACTGAGATAGATGCAAAACCTGTAGGTGAAACAAGTGAATCAAAAATAGAAACACCTAAGGTTGAGAAGTTGTCTGATGCACCCATCATTGAAGATTGGGAGTCAGATAGTGAGGATGAACAGGTTGAGTCAACACCTAAGGCTAAAAAGGTAGAAATTGCTAAAACAGTTGAAACTAAAGCTAAAAATGTTGAGTTTGTAAAACCTGTGTTAGGGAGTAGGATATCTAGGAAAATGGCTGAATTTGATGAGAAACCTAGAGAATATCCTAGGAAAACTAATAACTGGCCTAGAGGAAACTAAAGAAATTGGAACAGCCTAATTTCACCCAAGTTAGGTAGTGATTTTAAATTGATTAAGAAGGCTTGTTATAGTTGTGGTAGTTTTGAGCATCTTCAGGAAGATTGCTACTACTACCAAAAACCTGTATGGAACCAACACACTAGGGTGAACCATAAGAATTTTGCTAAAAAGACTCACCCTCATCCTAATAGAAACATGGTTCCTAGGCAAGTGTTATTAAGAATTGGTGCTACTAGGACAATTACTACTGCTGCACCAAAAAGGCCTAATCAAATGAAAACAGATGTTTCTACTGCTAAGGCAAAAGTGGTTTCTACTGCTAAGCCTAAAGTAATAACAGATACTGTTGTGGGCAATCACTTTTATGCTGTTAAGGCCTCAGCTTGCTGGGTCTGGGAACCTAAAATCAAGGTTTTAGATCATGTTCTTAGACACAGCAGTGCATCAATGGACTTGAAGAAATTTGATTATGTTGATGCACAAGGCAGATCCAAGTCAGTGATGGCTTGGGTCCCCAAGAGAAACTAATTCTCTTACTTTATGTGCAGGGCAATTTACAAGTGGAGCTAAAGGATAAATGCATTTTTGATAGTGGATGCTTTGGACATATGACTGGAGACCAAGGCAACCTTGAAGATTTTGAAGCCATGGATGGTGGCTATGTTGCTTTTGGTAATGACCCTAAAGGTGGAAAGATAGTTGGTAAAGGTACTATTAGAACAGGCAATTTGGATTTTGAAAAAGTGTACTTGGTAAATGGGCTAAAGTTCAATCTTTTTAGTGTCTCACAAATGTGTGACAAAAAGAATTTTGTTCTTTTTACAGACACTGAGTGTCTTGTCTTATCTCCTGACTATAAGTTGCCTGGTGATAAATTAGTGCTACTTAGAGTCTCTAGAACTGACAATATATACAGTGTGGGCATAAAGAATATAATTCCCAAAAGAGATTTAACTTGTCTGTTTCATAACAGCATAAACATATGACTAACAGTATTAACACAACAGTCCAAACTTTGTACTAGCAGTATAAAAATATACTTAACAGTACTAATGACAAACCTAGCAGTACAAATCCAAAGCTTTTGTGAGAGGTTTCTCAGGATCAATTGGTGTGCTTATCACTTTAGAATCAGCAAACTGAAACATCCTTAGTATCTCTGCCACATATTTATCTTGGCTGATAAATATGCCTTCATTTGATTGCTTTACTTGCAGACCCAAAAAGAAAGTAAGTTCCCCAATGGAACTCATCTGAAACTTATCATGCATAAGTTTCTCAAATTCAACACACATTTTCATCCTTGTGGATCCAAAAATAATGTCATCCACATACACCTGTACCAGCAAGATATCCTTCTTGTTCTTCTTAATGAATAAAGTCTGATCAATCTTGCCCCTTTGGAATCCATTCTATAGCAAATATGAAGCCAAAGTCTCATATCGTGCCCTTGGTGCCTGATGGAGTCCATAAAGAGCCTTTACAACCTTGTACACCTTATCAGGATGTTCTGGATCAACAAAACCTGGAGGTTGTGAGACATACACCTCCTCTTCAATAGTACCATACAAGAAAGCACTCTTAACATCCATCTGATAAACTGTGAAGCCCATGAAAGAAGCATAGGCCAAAAATAGTCTGATTGCTTCAATCCTTGCTACTGGTGCAAAAACTTCTTCATAGTCTATTCCCTCTTTTTGTGTATACCCTTGGGCTACAAGTCTAGCCTTATTTCTAATCACAATACCCCTTTCATCCCTTTTGTTTCTGAAAACCCATTTGGTGCCAATTACCCTCATACCCTTGGGTAAATCAACTAGTACCCAAACCTTCTGAATTTTGAATTGGAGAAGCTCCTCTTGCATTGCTTCTACCCAGCTTGAATCTTCTAAGGCTTTGAGAACATTTTTGGGTTCAGATTGTGAGAGGAAACACACAAATAAATAAGTGTTGGCATCTTCATGCTGCTTTTCTTCATAAACAGTACTAAGAAAACCCTTGTTGATCTGAAGTCATGAGTTGCTTTCTTGACTTTACTCCAGATTGCATGTCATCAATCACATTTTTTAGGGAGTGATCTCTGTGAATCCTTGTGTGTGGTGTAGTGAGAACTGCATAGGTAGGTGGCAGGTTGTTGATATCCACCTCATCTTTTGAGAAATCAGCAGTATTAAAATCTGATGGACCAGTAGTATGAACATTCTGCCCAGCAGTACTAACTTGGGGCTCAACAGTACAATCACCATTAGTACTGTTATCTTGATTCTCAGCTCCAACTACATTATTTTCATCTTTAATACCTTCCTTGGCTTGATCAGAAGAAGGTTCATTATTCTTTGAAGATGTATCCACACTATTCCATATTGGCATCAACAAGTGATCGTGATCTTTCTCCTTTCCCAAGCCTGTTTCATTTGTTGCATCATCAGCATCTGAACCTGCAAAATCATTAGAAAAGGTTCCTGCAACAACTGGCACATAATTCATTGATTGGGTTAGAGTATCAAGGTCAAATAGCCATTTTGGACCTTCACCTGCAACATTAGATTTATTTTCTAGAAACTGAACATGCAGGTTTTCCTCAACTTTCCTAGTTCTTGTGTTGTTTACTCTAAAGGCTTTGCTATTTAGTGAGTACCCAACCAAGAATCCCTTATCTGATTTACCATCAAATTTTCCTAGATGGTCCAAGGTATTCAGAATAGTGACATGACACCCAAAAGGTCTTAGAAATCCTAATGCAGGAGTTCTACCTCTAAAAAGTTCATATGGTGTCTTGTTGTGTGGTTTAACTACCAAAACCCTGTTCTGCACATAGCAAGCAGTATTAACTGTTTCAGCCCAAAAAGTGATAGGCAACTTAGAGTCAGCTAATATGGTTCTAGCAGCTTCTATTAGTGTCCTATTTCTCCTTTCAGCAACTCCATTCTGCTGAGGAGTTCTAGCCACACTAAACTCTCTTCTAATACCTTTTTGTTTACAAAAATCATCCATAACTCTATTTTTGAACTCTGTCCCATTGTCACACCTAATGACTTTTACTTTCCTATCCACTAAGTTTTCTATCTCAGTAATGAATGTTTTAAGAATGCTAGTTGTCTCATCCTTAGAACCCAAAAAGAAAACCCATGTGAACCTACTATAGTCATCAGTAACTACAAGACAGTACCTCTTATGCATAATACTACTCACAGATGTTGGGCCAAATAAATCCATATGTAGCATAAACAAAAGTTGATCAATAGATTTAAAAAGCTTGGGCTTACAAGAAGCCTTGTGTTGTTTGCCTGTGAGACAAGCAACACAAGTCTGGTCATTTTCAAATCTTTTCTGAGGCAAGCCTCTTACCAAACCATCCTTAACAATTTTATTAATGGTTTTAAAATTTATTTGACCAAGTCTTCTATGCCATAACATAGATTCATCCAATGTGGCCTTAGCAACAAGACAAGTAAGGGCCTCTTTAGGAACAATCTTCTTCATATCAACACTGTACATGTTGCCCTTTCTTGGAACTTTGAGTAATACCTGACTTTCATCAGGTAACTTAAAGTCTGGAGAAAGTACAAGACATTCAGTGTCAGTAAAAAGAACCTTGTTCTTTTAGTCACACATTTGTGAGACACTAAACATGTTATACTTAAGCTCTTGCACAAAGTACACATCTTCAAAGTCTAATTTACCGGTTGAGAGGATTATGAAGAAACATTATACTTCAGTTCTTTTTGTCACACATCTTCAAAGTACACATCACAAAGTACACATCTTCAATCTCAGTGATAAGCTAAATCAGTCAGATACTCAAGATCCTGACGATCCTCAAGTGTCTGCACCAGAACCTACACCTCCACCCAATCAGGCCTCCACAAGTTCTAATCAATATCCAAGACCTCAGGACAGTTGGACTAGGTCTAAAGATATAGAACTTGTCAGCATAATTGGAGAGCCTACTGAAGGTATGCTTACTAGAAGCATGGCTGCAAAACTGAAGGCAGCCTCAGCTAATGAATGCCTGTTTGTGGACTTCATTTCCACTATTGAACCTAAAAGTGTCAAAGAAGCACTGAAACATCCTAGTTGGGTTCAGGCTATGCATGATGAACTGGAACAATTTGACAGAAACAAGGTAATGACCTTGGTCAAATGTCCTCAGGATGTTTCAGTCATTGGCATGAAATGGGTGTTCAAGAACAAAACTGATGAAAATGGCATAGTCATCAAAAACAAGGCCAGACTTGTTGCCAAAAGTTACAACCAACAAGAAGGCATCGACTATGAAGAAACATTTGCACTAGTTGCAAGAATGGAAGCCATAAGGATCTTTCTTGCATTTGCAACCTACATGAACTTCGAAGTGTATCAAATGGATGTAAAAAGTGCATTCCTAAACGGATCACTGAAAGAAGAAGTTTATGTTCAACAACCTCGTGGATTTGAAAGCAGTGAGTTTCCCGACTATGTCTACAAGCTTGACAAAGCCCTTTATGGAATGAAACAAGCTCCCAGGGCATGATATGAAACTCTTTTAGCCTTTCTCATCCAAAACAAATTTGTCAGAGGCGAGATAGACAACACCTTGTTTATCTATAGGACAAAAGAAGATGTCATTCTTGTTCAAGTGTATGTGGATGACATCATATTTGGCTCAACAAGTTATAAAAAAACTCAAACAGTTTGAAAAACTGATGGCAAAGAAATTTGAAATGAGCATGATGGGAGAACTCACTTACTTCATTGGACTGCAAATCAAGCAGATTGATAAGGGAACCTCTATCAGTCAAAAGAAGTACACTAGAAGCCTACTGAAAAAGTATGAGCTCAGTGACTGTGCCTCAGTGAAAACTCACATGGTTCCCCCAAACAACCTTGGTCCTGACCTTGCTGGTAAACCAGTAAATCAAACTCTTTTTAGAGGAATGATTGGGTCACTGATGTACCTACTTGCATCAAGGTCTGATATCCAATTCTTAGTCTGTTTGTGTGTCAGATATCAATCTAACCCAAGAGAATCACATCTCACAGCTGTGAAAAGGATCCTCAGGTACCTGAAAGGTACTCTAAGTCTTGGATTGTACTATCCTAAATGTTCAGGCTTTGATCTCAAAAGGTACTTAGACTCTGACTATGCAGGGTGCAACATGGACAAGAAAAGCACTTCAGGCTCCTGCCAATTTCTTGGTGGTAAACTAGTCTGTTGGAGTGCTAAGAAGCAACAATCAGTTGCCATGTCCTCAGTTGAGGCTGAATATGTTGCAGCAGCCAGTTGTTGTGCAAATGTGTTATGGATGAAAAGTCAACTCAGTGACTATGACATCCATTACAAGATGGTACCCATCTTTTGTAACGACACTACTGCAATTGCTATCTCAAACAACCCTGTTCTTCATCAGAGAACCAAACACATTGATATCAGATATCATTTCATCAGGGACCATGTCATGAATGGTGACATCGAATTACACTTCATTCGCACTGAATATCAGTTAGCTGATATATTCACCAAACCATTGGATGAACCAACCTTCACTAGACTGAAAGCTGAATTGGGAATGTTGGATATTGAGAATCAGTCTACTGATTGAATCAATCCAACTTAGTGTAAATTCTGTTAACCTCAGGTCCCTGACTCAATAAATCTCACAGTGAATAAGATTACTGAATAACCTTCCCTGAACACCCCCACTGAATGAAAAGTCATTTAGGGGCCTCAAGACTCAACAAATGACATTCAATGCTCTACTTAATGCTCTAAGTATTTAGTTAGTAAATGTCCGAGGTTGGTAACTGAACTCCTATTTAATATAGGAATATATGTTCTTTTGCCTTCTTGCATCCACATCTTGGGTCCTGATGGATGCGTGTTGTGTCATTGCGGTTTAGCAGTATTAATGCCTACTCAAGTTTTAAATTTATATTTAGCCGACTTATCAATAACACACACACTTAACGAGCAGTGTACCCGGTCAGTATGAATATAATGGTAAGTAGAGTGTCGATCACTAAGAGTGGAACGTATTATCTAGTTATTCTAATCAGTATTTTAATATCCTAAGTTAGCTATACAACCTAATCTAACGCAAGGGGGGTTCAGCCTGAGAGACTGGCACGGTTTGGTTATAATTAAATAGAAAACTAAACTAATGAGCACGAATCAGCGATTAGCACACACGTACACAGATAGATACTCGAGATAATAAGAAGACCTGTCCTGATAATTAAATAGCTTGTCACTTGTTTTATTGCTAGTTTTATATGAAGTGTATATAATTAAACCTTTCTCGTTGGCTCTAATCTTATCGGCGAGTAAACCCTTAATGATTACTTATGTCTATTCCATTTATTTAGAGACGCTAGAATAAATAGGCGAGGAAGGGGCATGGCGACCCAAGCAAGACTCAGCTAGACACAGAGGTTATCAATGCACTAATAAAAGTCACCAAAGACATCAACATATAAACTTTAATTAATGGGAAAGCAATATTTAAGGGGAGTGCATGATCTTCCGTAGTCACATGACACAAGCCCATCAATCCTGATGAATTAAAGCGTACTAAAACAATAAAACAAAACTACTTAATGAATTGAATACATGCAGGACCATCTTACAGCTCTTGTATCTTTATTTGAGGTGTGTCTTGTGCTGCTTGGTCGTCTGAATTCGGCTCTAGGGTTATATTTCTCTCCAAAAGTCTCAGAAGTCTCGCTCTTCGAATTCGTCTGTCCTTGGGGTATTTATAGTTTCTGTCTGAGGGATAGATGCGGCGCATTGAGTTGATAGATGCGGCGCATTGAATTAACTTCGCGTGGGGTCCAAGATTAATATATTCTGGAATATTCGTACACCGTCTTCATATGCGGCGTAACTTGATCTTTATATGCGGCGCATGTACTTTAGCTGTCTTGGATTGTAACTGGTGAAATATTGATAGTGATACGCCGTATGTTAGAATTATATTGCGGCGTATCTGGAGTAGAACGAGCTTGATCTTCTTCTTTGACCAAAGTTTCATATGCGGCGCATGACAGAATTGCATGCGGCGCATTCTTCAAAGTCAGGCAATGGTCTTCGAATTCATCTAAGTATGATATTACGTCGTATCTGTTGAGTGAGATACGGCGCATCTTCTGGATTTCAGTAGACTTTTGACATCTCGCTTGTTTTGCTCCATAATTAGTCCAAAATCGCCAAGTTTCACATAATGCTTGTTTTTACCTGAGAATTACTAAAGTAAATATTAATTTATCGATTCTCATATATAATATAATAAAATAAGTCAAATAAATAGGATAAATGATGATAATAAAATATACTTATTTGAGTTCATCAAATATCCCCCCACTTGAACTTTACTTGTCCCCAAGTAAACCTTAGAATCAATCATATGAAAATGTATCCTAAAAGATATTAGGATTTATTTTTATATTTAAGCACTTATTCGTTTTGTCATAATCACACAACCAAACACTTAACGAAGTAGAAACCAAAATAATTTTTAATGTAAAACAATTCTAAATCGTTTAGTTGCTCAGTCGTTGATGAAGCGAAAAGTGTACCGCTTTTAAGGGGTCATTTAAGCCTTAAATCGTATTTATTTGATCAAATATTGCCCTAAATCGTTCCTTTTGTCATTTTAGGTACTTTTGAGGAGAAATCTGGAAAAGGAGGCATTTTGGACGTTTTTGGAGCATTAAAGTGAAGAAAACGGCAAAGTCTCAAAAATCGGCTAAAAGTTACTCTGGACGGCGTCATGCCTTGGCAAGAAAAGTTGGACGTGAAATTTACTCATGACGGGCCAGTGAGATAGCATGTGAATTCTGACGGCGTCACGCTTTAACTTGATCGAGGGCGTCACGGCTTAAATCATAAGGGGACGGCGTCACGTTCATGGTTAGACGGCGTCAAGCCTTGATAAGCCAGAATGGATTTTTGAAGAGCTAAAGAGGGACGGCGTCAAGAAGGTCATCCGGGAACCCTAAAAGCGGCGAGGTGACGGCGTCACACTCCATAAGGTGACGCCGTCAGATCCAAAAATCTATATATAGTTTTCTAATTTTTTGTCATTAAGGAGAGCTTAGTGTGTGGAATTTTGGGATAAAACCCTAAGACGATTTTAGCTACTTTTTCAGGGCTTTTTGCCTTGAGATCTTCCATGTTTCATTGAAAGATAAGTTATCAATTAATCATTCAATATGTCTATGTGTTGTTTGATTCTATCTTATTCTTGTCTTTTGTTTAACATGTTAGGCTAAATTTATCTTGTGTTTGCTTAGATCTAATGAAACCTAGCTATTGATTATTGGTTGTTAGTGTGTTGTTAGTTGTATTGGATGATTGTTTATCTATGTTAGGCTTAAGAAAACTGGCTAACTTCCTATTCGGTAACTTGCTTGAACGTCTTAAGAAACATGAACCAAATGCGTACTAAAGGTTTTTATGGTTGTATTTAATGCACAAGCGAATTCTAGTGATCCCATGTTAGGAGCTTCCTAGCCGGCTCGACATAGGAGTGAAGTAGGAGCTTGTAGAGTTGGGGAAGTAAGTACGCCACCCCACGAATGGTATTAAGGAATACACCCGTCATCCACGCGACTAATACACACTAATTAACCGGTAAAAGATAGTTAGGGAGTAAGGAAATCTAAGTAAACACATTTCTCTACACATAAGTTTCTCACCACATTTTCATTTTTGTTATTTTATTTTATTTGCATTCGTAGTAATTTGGGTTAGTTGACTAGCAACTAATTCCGCCCACTCTATCAAAACCGAGATTTTACTTGCTTTCATAAAAATATAAAAACATAAAAAGAATCTTCCTCAACCCTTAGACCTAATTAGAGTAGTCTTTCATACCTAACGAACACTATTCCCTGTGGAGAACGATCAATCCCCCGTACTTACCACTACACTATACTACATCGGTCAGGTACACTGTCTGGTGGGGTTGTAAGCCTCTTGAGATCCCTCGAGAGGTAAAACCTGTTGTAAGGTTACAAAACCACGCAATCAAGTTTTTGGCGCCGTTGCCGGGGAATAGTTATTGTTTAGGTTGAATTTTTATTTCTATTAGGTCTACTCACTAGATTCCTTTCTAGTGAGGTTTTTATTTTATTTTTCTAGATTTTCTTTAGTCTATCTATTTTCTTCGTGTCTTTGTTCGTAACCATTACCGTCCGACATCATGGAAGATGGTAATATCCTTAACCCCCACAACCCACCACCACAACAACCACAACCACCTCCTAGAGCCCGTACTTTAGGAGAGTATTCCCGTCCTAGCCACCATGGCTATCGAAACACCATTGAGCTCACTCAAGGAGCCAATATCACACCCTTGCGATCCGACACCATCCGGTTGGTGCAAAGCGGATGCGCATTCCATGGACTTCGTTCTGAAGATCCTAATCAACATCTCAAGGATTTTCTTAAAATCGTTGATTCTATAGACCTTGATGTTGCCACTCGAGAGACGACCCGATTGCGTCTCTTCCAATTCTCTTTGCGGGACCAAGCTAGTCAGTGGCTAGAACGTCAACCCGCAGGATCCATCACCTCTTGGGATGATCTCACCACTCGTTTCCTTGCTCAGTTTTTCCCACCGGGAAGAACTACCAAGCTAAGGAATGATATCTTGATGTTCCAACAACGTCAAGGCGAAACTCTCTACGAGGCATGGACTCGATTCAAGGACTTACTCCAAAAAGTCCCTCACCATGGCATAGAACTTTGGCTCCAAGTCCAAATCTTCTATGACCATATCAATCTCTCCACGAGGCAAACCATTGACCAATCGGCCGGTGGCAAGCTACGTGATCTAAGTGCGGAACAATCATGGGCTCTCCTAGAGGATCTTGCTCTTTATGACAACGAAAGTTGGAGTGATCCCCGTGATTTGAATAAAACGGTCAAGGCAATATCTTTGCCTTCGAACAATTCAAGCACTTCCGACCGTAGGATCATAGAACTTGAAGACCAAGTCAAGTTTCTCATGAAATCCTACGAGGCTCCTAAACCTTCAAGCCAAGTGAACAAAATCACTTCTTCATGTGAATTATGTAGTGGTCCCCACGACACTCGTGATTGCATGGAACTCCCCGAACAAGCTTTTGTGGACTACGCATCCTCGCGTACCGACGGAGCGGGAGACAAGTGGTACACTTTCAAACCCGAGCCAAACCATTACGGTGATACATACAACCCCTCATGGAAAAATCACCCGAACCTTAGGTGGAAACAAAACCAAAACACGCAACAAACCAATTCTTCCAACCCACCTAATCGTTTCCAATCAAGCGGTTCCAACTCGAACCATACTTTCAACAACAATCCTTCCGGCAATGGTAGTACCAATAACTTTGAAGGATTGATTTCCCAATTTATGGCATCTCAAGAAGCTCGGATAGCTAGATTCGAGACCGAATTCAATCAACAACAAACTGAGATGACCAATAAAATTGACAACTTGTTGAAAGCCCTCAATAACCAAGTGCTATCACCTCCGCATAAGGACGCTAGGAACACAAATAGTGGACCCCAAGTCAAAGACCCTTCTTCATCCAAACATGTCCACTTCGTCAACGTTGTCACTATTAGACCAACCGATAGGAGCATGGAAGAAAGTGACAAGAATGAGGGTAGGATAGAAAGTGAACCTAAGGATGAGGATAGGAAAGTCGAGGTTGATAAGGAAGTTAGGACAAGTATGATTGAGGAAGTAGATAATGATGAGGACTACTTCAATAGGCTACCCACTAAGGAAGAGCGTGCATATCATACAAACTTATTCGATGACCCCGAGGCACCATACTTCCTAGGTAGACCAATCATAGAAATAGGCGACCCTTCTAATCTTAACATACCATGCAACATCGGACATCTACATGTGTGGAAAGCCTACATCGACCTTAGATCACCCATAAACATCATGACTAGAGCCCACTACAACTTGATAATGAAGAATCAACTTGGGTATAGGATGTTCCCTGACAAGGGTTGGATGAGTAACTTCACGGGAAGAGTTAAGGGATTACCGGTTTATGTAGGAAACTTCACCTATGTCACCGACTTTGTAATTGTAGAAGATATCCGCCCAATAGTCGATGCATCCTTGACTCAAGTGGTTTTTGGAAAACCATTTGTTGAGGTCTCTAGAATGACTTATGAACCTTCCTTAGGGATAGTTAGATTTAAGGATGAGACCGATGAAGTAAGCTACCAAATGCCATATAAGATAGAACAATTCCAACACTTGTCAAGTGTTGAGAAGGAGCTCAAGCAAGCGGTCTACTATAGGAATGATGAGGATAGAAGTAAAGGAGTAGACTATGTTATGGAAAGGATATTCGGTTTCTACAAGGATTGTTTGAAATTAGGACCGGAATATAAAACCGGGAAGGAGAATGGCCTAGGAACCGTGACCGATGATGGAGTCACGTAATGTACGTGACTTTGAGTCTAGCTACAAGACTCGTTAATAAAGAAAAGCGCTTCTTGGGAGGCAACCCAAGCTTTATTTGTTTTATTTGCTTTGTGTGTTTATTTATTTGTTTGTTTGTTTTTATTTGTTTCCGTATGTGTGTTTAATTTTTATTATTATTGATTCATGTTCAAAACTAATTTGTGAAAATGCTTTATTTTGTTTTTAACTTCGTCTTAACTACATATAAAGGTATTTTGCAAAAGTTAAGTGTAAGGGAAATCTAAATCGGTTTATTAGAACACAAATGAACATGAATCATAATAATATTAAATTAGCATACATATTAGTGTGTGTTTGAGTCAAATGCTTGTATCGAGTCATAATGATGTTTTGCAGGATTTCCAGGAAGTAAGGTAAAGGTTTTTCCAGAAATTTTCCGGAAACTTAAAATGAAAATTTTTGTCAGGTCATTTCTGACGGCGTCAAGGTTTATAACCTGACGGTGTCAGATTTAATTTCCAGAAATTTTTGAAAGTTTTGTTTTCATAAAAAGTTTTTATTAAAATCTCCAACTTATAATCTCCAGGAATCTGCAAAATTATCATTCCACAAGCATTATATCCTTATATATAGATTTTTCCCGCCGATGTTATGCAGGTTTTCGTGTTTGTTTTCTCAGGTTTAACAGGTTATTTTGGACAAGGAGATGTTTATGGAATCAAGCTTATGGCGATGCATTAGTCATGGAGCTTCAACATTCTCTTTGGAGGAAGATTTAACCGTGTAATTTCATTATCCACCGAACGAATCAGGGGAGTATTTGATTTCATTCTTTTACTTTATGCTTTTACATCTTGTTATTTGAACATTGGGGACAATGTTCATCTTAAGTGTAAGGGGAGGGTAAAAGTACGATTTTAGAGAATACCATTACGCTTGATTTTTGTTTGTTTAATAGTAGATGTGTAATAAAACTAAGATAAATACTTGTTAAGGCAATTTTAGTGCCAAATTTAAAATTTTTTACAACATATAGGAGTGAAACTTTGATCTTAATGAGCGTCTCATGGATAGGAATTATATGACTAGCACAAAAACCGTACCACTAAAAAATTTTCCACCCCAAATATGTGAGGTTCGCCCCTAGAATTGGTAGGAAAAGCATTTATGCTATGATGTGTGTACCGGTAGCACTTAGATTCTAGAACTTGCGTTAGGACCATTCCAAGGCCACAAGTGAGACTACATTCGTGTAGTTAGATTTACTACATGATAAGAGGCATTAGGATTAACCCATTGTTTTACACCTGTGTTTTTGTTATAATTATTTTGGCTACATTGGTCAAGTAATTCTCCCACACCCTTTGCGTTGTACTCATTTTTAGTACACGATACCCCTAGTACACCCCTCAGAGCCTATCTTTTCGTTTCGACCTTTAAGCATTTTACTTAAAGGAAGAATTTGTTTACACCCCACTTAAATGTACACCCAAATCGCCTTAGCCTACCTTGTATGCACTCATTTTTAGTGCATTATTGTTACAACATTTGTTTAAACCCAAGTTAATTATCTAGTTGATTACATGGTTGCTAAGTCGAGTCATATCCTTGTACATATTGTTTTGGGACGATTGGGACTCACGGGTAAAGTACTAGTGTAATGGAGTAATGGGGAAGAACATCATTTATTACCCCCATATGTGCTAAATATTTTAAAAGTACTCCAAGTTTTTCAATTATCTTAATTCGAGTCATTAGATTAGTATTTGTAAAGTTATGTAAAAATTCAAGTGTAAGGGGAATGCATCGCCCCTTTGATGTATTATTTTGGATGGTAGGGCAAAAGTGTATGCAAAAAAAAAAAAAAAAAAAAAAAAAAAAAATCGAAAAAACCAAGAAAAATACAAAAAAAATGAATGAGAAAAAGAAAAGTAGAAAAAACATACGGACTACCATCCCGTTTCATTTCATTTTATTTTATGTTTTTGTTATTTTGTTTTTAGCTTAAGATCGAGTCTAGTCTTGGCTTAGCAACATTGTATAGTACATGTAATTGATCAAGATTTTTAACTCGCCACCAGTAAAATATCCTTTATCCAACAAAACCGTGTTTTCCTTTTCCCTACACCTAACGTTATAACCCATTTAAAAGCCCTCTTTGATAGTTTATCTTAGGTGCTTACGCCTAGTGGAGGAGGTTTTCGATCCTTTCCCAAGCCTATGGTAATCTATTTGCTATGACAGGTAGTGAGAGATATTTTCCGTTTTCATTTATGAGATTTATTTTGATGACACTTGAGAGATGTGAGTATCTAAACACTACTTGTGAGGTGCTAGTTTATAATCTCCGTGCTTATTATGATTGAAGTGGAACGAATATTTGTTGTAATTACTTTTATGTTAGCATTAAATGACCCCTAACTTGTATTTTGATTAGAATAAAAGCGCATTTGCTTGAGGACAAGCAAATCTCAAGTGTAAGGGTATTTGATGAAGCGAAAAGTGTACCGCTTTTAAGGGGTCATTTAAGCCCGAAATCGTATTTATTTGATCAAATATTGCCCTAAATCGTTCCTTTTGTCATTTTAGGTACTTTTGAGGAGAAATCTGGAAAAGGAGGCATTTTGGACGTTTTTGGAGCATTAAAGTGAAGAAAACGGCAAAGTCTCAAAAATCGGCTAAAAGTTACTCTTGACGGCGTCAGACTTTACTCTGGACGGCGTCATGCCTTGGCAAGAAAAGTTGGATGTGAAATTTACTCATGACGGGCCAGTGAAAATAGCATGTGAATTCTGACGGCGTCACGCTTTAACTTGATCAAGGGCGTCACGGCTTAAATCATAAGGGGACGGCGTCACGTTCATGGTTAGACGGCGTCAAGCCTTGATAAGCCAGAATGGATTTTTGAAGAGCTAAAGAGGGACGGCGTCAAGAAGGTCATCCGGGAACCCTAAAAGCGGCGAGGTGACGGCGTCACACTCCATAAGGTGACGCCGTCAGATCCAAAAATCTATATATAGTTTTCTAATTTTTTGTCATTAAGGAGAGCTTAGTGTGTGGAATTTTGGGATAAAACCCTAAGACGATTTTAGCTACTTTTTCAGGGCTTTTTGCCTTGAGATCTTCCATGTTTCATTGAAAGATAAGTTATCAATTAATCATTCAATATGTCTATGTGTTGTTTGATTCTATCTTATTCTTGTCTTTTGTTTAACATGTTAGGCTAAATTTATCTTGTGTTTGCTTAGATCTAATGAAACCTAGCTATTGATTATTGGTTGTTAGTGTGTTGTTAGTTGTATTGGATGATTGTTTATCTATGTTAGGCTTAAGAAAACTGGCTAACTTCCTATTCGGTAACTTGCTTGAACGTCTTAAGAAACATGAACCAAATGCGTACTAAAGGTTTTTATGGTTGTATTTAATGCACAAGCGAATTCTAGTGATCCCATGTTAGGAGCTTCCTAGCCGGCTCGACATAGGAGTGAAGTAGGAGCTTGTAGAGTTGGGGAAGTAAGTACGCCACCCCACGAATGGTATTAAGGAATACACCCGTCATCCACGCGACTAATACACACTAATTAACCGGTAAAAGATAGTTAGGGAGTAAGGAAATCTAAGTAAACACATTTCTCTACACATAAGTTTCTCACCACATTTTCATTTTTGTTATTTTATTTTATTTGCATTCGTAGTAATTTGGGTTAGTTGACTAGCAACTAATTCCGCCCACTCTATCAAAACCGAGATTTTACTTGCTTTCATAAAAATATAAAAACATAAAAAGAATCTTCCTCAACCCTTAGACCTAATTAGAGTAGTCTTTCATACCTAACGAACACTATTTCCTGTGGAGAACGATCAATCCCCCGTACTTACCACTACACTATACTACATCGGTCAGGTACACTGCCTGGTGGGGTTGTAAGCCTCTTGAGATCCCTCGAGAGGTAAAACCTGTTGTAAGGTTACAAAACCACGCAATCAGTCGTGACGAATATTCTATCATAGGCTTGGCAAGTATACGCATCTCCCCCACTAAAGCCAAGGAGTAACAAGTCTAAAGCGGTAAAAAGGGTTTGTTGGTTAAGGGTTGATCATCCTTTTTAATCTCTATCGATCTCATATTCCAGAAAAGGCGACAAAATTACAAATACATGATCGAATCCACGACCACGATACTTGCAATTGCTCAAATCCTTAACTCGAATAGGCTAAAGATAGGACCAAGTAATCTTCACCAATAATATTATATCAAAAAGGGCGACAAAATCATAAATACATAGCCGAATCCACGACTACGATACTTAAGATTGCTCAAATCCCTAATCTCAATAAATCAAAGGTTTGGATGAAGAATGATATAGGGTATGGATAATATTTAGGATACAAATTGGTGTAAAATGAAAAATAAACAAAACAGATAAATTAAAATCCTAAGTGTGGTTAATCACTTTCCCAACCATCCCATGAATAAGACTCATATCATTGAATAGCTCACGCTTTAACACTTGAAACACACGCTTTAGGTAGACACAAATTATACTCAACAAAATCTCAATCAAAGAATAACCTTAGTTGGCGTTCCCATAACGGCCAACTCCCATTCAATCCAAAAATATAATATACAACAACAAATAGTGGTGATATCTCCCACTTAATACAAAACTTTACATAAGTTGGTTAAAACAAACTTCCAACTTTTCCTTTTTCTTTTTCTTTTCTATTTTTTTTTTTTTTTTTTTTTTTTGACATCAACATATATGTGTAAAATTTCACAACTTTTCTATCACTATTTTTCCGGATAATTTTTCCATACTCTTCATACTTTCAGAAATAACTGTAATAGTGAAAGTAGCAAACACACGAAAAATAAACTAAAACTTATACAATATTTACTTTCATACCAATTGCATTGTGCAATTTCCCGACCTAACCAAAGATAATGAATTACGCACGCGAACACAGGTAATGTAAGGAAACACACTTTGCCTAAAGCAATTAACCACGGATTTTAATCTACAGGGTAGACTAAGGTGTAAGGGTGTATCGAAACATTATAACAAAGGTGTAAGAAACGAAAGGAATGGCTCTGAGGGTTTTTCTAGGGGTATCTTACTCTAAAAGTGAGAGTAAACAAAGGGTTTATACGGGGGTTAACTAACCAGTGTAGTTAGTTAATATCACATAACATATAAAGGCTATTTGGGTGTAATCCTAGAAATTTACCAATTTAGACAAGTCACTCCAATTATATAGATAATACTCATTATGGTGGTCTCGAATAGTATACAAGCCAAGTTCTAAAGTTTACAAGTCACCGGCACACTAAAGTTTTAATATTTTTGAAAGAATAGAGTTATGTGTGCGGTTATGTAATTTAGACTTTAAACAAAAAACATGCTAAAAAAAATTTTAAATTTTGATATATTAAGCGCATTTTAAGCATATTTTGAAAAAGTTTAGGACAAGTAAGTGTTATAATTCTCCATCCCCCCACTTAAGTTAAACAACGTCCTCGTTGTTTGTGTCAAAGGTTAAAAACTGGAAAATAAAAGAATTAGAACAGAAAAACTCCCCTGAGATTTGCTCGGTATGATCCTCCATTATTCGTATAAGAGCAAAAATCAACTTTCTTGTGGATGAGAACGTTTAAGCTTCATAAATGATGTATCCACAAAAATGCAGGAATCTATAATACCATTTAGACTTTAACACACCTGAGTTAAGAAGGTTCAAACTTGCATAATACATTAGTAGTTAGTAAAAATAAAACCTAAAAAATTAAACTGTAAATCATCGGGTCGGTCGATACGCCGTATCTTATGGAAGAAGATACGTCGTATCGAGCCTGGAATAAATATGAATCAGAATAAAAGATGCGTCGCATCCTTAACCAGGGATGCGCCGCATTAAATAAACTGACAGAAAGTTTTAAAGTCAAAAATAAAAAATGCAGAAAATGAAATAAGATATGACCAGTGCAGGTGATGCGTCGCATCTTATGATGGAGATGCGCCGCATCATCTGCAGGTCTGACAGACTCGACACAGAACATAAAAGTAAAAAATTTTCCTTCGGGTTGTCTCCCGGTCAGCACTTGTCTTTATTCCAGAGTCTTCAAGTTAAACTCACGTTCAGCTCCTTATTTTAATACTTCGGGTTCAAACTCCACCACTTCGTTCTCAGTATCCTCAATTTTATTATCAAAGTATTTTTTAACTCGTTGCCCGTTTACCTTGAATATATAACCATTTTTATCGCATATTTCAATACTCCCATATGGATACACTTTCTTGACAACGAACGGTCCCGTCCATCTTGATTTAAGTTTACCTGGATACATCTTTAATCGAGAATTAAATAGAAGCACTTTTTCTCCAATAGTAAATATTTTATCCCCATTTAACCTCGAGTCATGCCATCTTTTAGTTCTTTCTTTGTAGATCTTAGTATTTCTGTAGGCCTCATCCCTTAGTTCGTAGAGTTCATTGAGTTCCATGAAACGGTTCTTCGTTGCAGCTTCCATATCCATGTTACATTTCTTCAAAGCCCAATATGCACTTTGTTCTATTTCGACCGGTAGGTGGCATGCTTTTCCGTATACAAGACAAAATGGAGTGCATCCCGTCGGTGTCTTATAGGCTGTACGAAATGCCCATAAAGCATCATTTAACTTGTCAGACCACCCTTTCGGATTATATCCAGTCGTTTTTTCTAGAATCCATTTTATAGCCCTATTGGTTACTTCAGTTTTCCCATTGGATTGAGGATGGTATGCAGTGGAAACCCTATGATACACTCCATATTGTTGCAAAGCTCTTCCTAGATGGTGATTACAAAAGTGTGTTCCCCTATCACTAATCAATGCTTTAGGAACTCCAAACCTAGCGAACAAACTTTGCAAAAATTTAAGCACTACCTTGCTGTCATTTGTTGGTAACGCTTGCGCTTCGACCCATTTTGATACGTAATCAACAGCAACCAAAATATACTTATTACCTTTAGATTCAGGAAACGGTCCCATGAAGTCCAATCCCCATATGTCAAAAACTTCACATACTTGGATATAGTTTTGCGGCATTTCGTTTCTTGATGTAATATTTCCGGATCGTTGACACGCATCACATCCTTTTATATAATCTTTTGCATCATCCAGCATAGTGGGCCAATAAAATCCTGCATCAAGGATTTTCCTTTTTGTAATAATTGCACCATGATGTCCCCCCGTCGGCCCTGAATGGCAATGTGCCAATATTGCTGGGACATCATCTCCATCTACGCATCTTCGTATAATATTGTCAGGACATAATTTAAAGGCATAAGGTTCATCCCAAATATACTCACTAGCGCGAGTTAGAAACCTTCTTTTCTCGTCGGATGTTAGCCCTTTTGGAATTTCATTTGCAACAATAAAGTTTATATAGTCGGCATACCATGGTGTATTATCATTGCTCTTAATTCTTACCATCATAAGGTGTTCATCAGGAAAGTCATCAGCGATTTCCCTTTCATCAAGCACCTCCATATCAGGGTTTTCAAGTCTAGATAAGTGGTCAGCAGCTAGATTCTCGGCACCCTTTTTATCTTTAATTTCAATATCGAATCCTTGGAGCAATAAAACCCACCTAATAAGCCTTGGCTTGGCATCCTGTTTATTGAACAAATACTTCAAAGCAGAATGGTCAGTGTAAACCATAGTTTTTGACAATATAAGATATGACCTAAATTTATCGAATGCAAAAACTACTGCTAAAAGTTCTTTTTCCGTGGTGGTGTAATGTTCTTGGGCATTATTTAATGTTTTGCTAGCATAATAAATTGGCTTAAATTTCTTTTCTATCTTTTGGCCAAGTACAGCTCCAACAGCATAATCACTAGCATCACACATTAGTTCAAAAGGCAGATTCCAATCTGGCGAAATTATAATAGGTGCAGTAGTTAGTTTTTCTTTAAGTATATTAAACGCCTTTTTGCAATCTTCAGAAAAATCAAACTTCGCATCTTTTAGCAATAATTGGGTCATAGGCCTAGATATCTTTGAAAAATCCTTTATGAACCTACGATAAAATCCAGCATGCCCTAAAAAACTTCTAACACCTTTTACATTAGTGGGGTAAGGTAGTTTGGCAATTACATCAATTTTAGCTTTGTCTACTTCTATACCTTTCCCAGAAATCTTATGTCCTAACACAATTCCCTCTCTAACCATAAAATGACATTTTTCCCAATTAAGAACAAGGTTAGTTTCTTCACACCTAGCAAGCATTTTATCAAGTTTAAAGAGACAATCACTAAATGAGTTACCGAACACCGAGAAGTCGTCCATGAAGACTTCCATAAAGTCTTCTACCATTTCATGGAAGATAGCCGTCATACAACGTTGGAAAGTAGCAGGGGCGTTGCATAGTCCGAACGGCATTCTCCTATAGGCGAAGGTTCCATAAGGGCAGGTGAAAGTCGTCTTCTCTTGATCCTCGGGGGCAATGGGTATTTGGAAGAAACCTGAAAAACCATCTAAAAAACAATAATAATCATATCCTGATAGTCTTTCTAACATTTGATCAATAAATGGAAGAGGGAAGTGATCTTTCCGCGTAGAATCATTGAGTTTGCGGTAGTCGATGCAAACTCTCCATCCAGTAACAGTTCTTGAAGGGATTAGCTCATTGTCGTCATTGAGTACTACCGTCATTCCTCCTTTTTTTGGTACAACGTGGATAGGACTGACCCACGAGCTGTCGGAGATTGGGTAGATAAGTCCGGAGTCAAGTAATTTCACAATTTCATTTTTCACCACATCTTGGACTTTTGGATTCAAACGCCTTTGGGGTTGGATAGTAGGTTTGAATTCATCTTCCATAAGGATTTTATGTGTACAGAATGATGGGCTAATTCCCTTAATATCAGACATATTCCATGCTAATGCTCCTCTTCGTTTATATAGTACCTGCAAAAGGGATTCTTTTTCTTTTGGCGTTAAGTCAGATGCAATAATAATGGGTGAATTAGTGTTCCCATTTAAATAAGCATATTCTAAAGTAGAAGGGAGATCCTTAAGCACAGGTTTAACATCATCAATTTTATTAGCACTAGCGGAATAAACTTGTTCTTTTATTACGTCGTTGCTGTCATCAGATAAATGCGCCGCATCGATATTTCCGATGCGCCGTATGGCGTTACAAACAGTGGAATCAACAGCGAAATTATTATCAATAGTATTTTCATCAACTTGATCTTCTATAGCGATTGTGTTTTCTAAATTTTTAAGCAGAAAAGAATCAAGCAAATTACTTTTTAACAATTTCTGAGTAAATTGATTAATCGTGTCATCAGAAACATCGATATTATAGCATTCATCATCTTCATAATTAGTTTTACTCATAGATTGTTCCATATTAAATTCAACCTCATCTTTTCCTATTGTAAGAGTTATCTTTTTATTAAAAACATCAATCATGGCCCTAGCAGTGGCTAAAAATGGTCGTCCTAATATTATAGGAGTTCTAGAATTTTCGGGCATATCGAGGATAACAAAGTCAATAGGTAATTCAAATTTATCAACTTTTATTAATATATTTTCAGCTATTCCTAATGGGTATTGTATGGACCTATCAGCTAGGTCTAAGCACATCCTAGTAGGTTTTGGTTCACCAAGGCCTAATTTTTCATACATAGAAGAGGGCATAAGACTTATACTAGCTCCTAGGTCGGCTAAAGCATTTCCAATATGTAAATTTTTAATTTGACAAGGAATAGTGAAACTCCCTGGATCTTTTTCCTTAGACGAAAGTTTGCTGAGCAATGCTGCTGAGCTTCTTTCCCCCATTGTTACAGTGCAAGCCTCTTCAAGTTTGGACTTGTTTGTAAGCAAGCTCTTCAGATATTTAGCATATTTTGGCATTTGCACTAGGGCTTCCATAAATGGTATGCTTAGCTGCAGCTGCTTGAGATTTTCCAGGAACTTCCTTTGATAGGCATCTTCTTTCTCCTTCCTTACCCTATGTGGAAAAGGTAGTGTTGATTGTTTAAGTTTAACATAAGGTTCTTCTCTAATCACAGGTTCTGGATTAGTCTCTTTTGGTTGCTCTTGCTCAGATGATATAGATTCAGGGGAAATCTTGTTTGTGCTGTTATCCTCGGGTGTCTCTCCGATTTGAAAGGTTGACTTTCCGCCTCTAGTTGTAATCCCTTTCAAATCGTGTTTTACCAAAAGAACCTTGTTAAGCACCGTTGACAATTGGTGCACTTCAATTGCCAATCCATTAATCATGTTGTTTTGTTCCTTTAGTAACAGCTCATGACTGCCTTTGAATTCATTAATAAAGTTTCTTGCTTCATGATGTTCTTTTTCATTTGCTTGAGTGATTAGTAGTGCAAACTCTTCCATGGTAAGGTTTCTTTGGGGTCTTCCGAACCAGTTAGGGAAAATATCGAACATTGTTCCTGAAAATTAAGGACAGGTAGATTTCAAAGTAAAAACTTCCTAGTGTAAGGGTAAGTTAGAATATTTTCCGTTCGGGAATAAGAAAAAATAAAAGTTTCTGATATCTGTAGATGATGCGCCGTATCCAGAAAGTTGGATACGCCGCATCTTATTACGTTAAAATTTAATCAGATTTTTATTCAGAAAAAAGATACACCGCTTATGAATTAGAATGCGCCGTATCAAGTTTAAATTATCAAAAATCGATTATATTTATTAAAATTAAATGCGTCGTATTAACAAAAGCTAATGCGCCGTATTTTCGTTACGTTTCAAAATACAAGATTTTTGATTTAGTAGATGCGCCGTATCGATAAAGATCGATGCGTCGCTTCTGTTTAATAATTCGAAAAACTGTTTTTAATTTAAATAGAAAATACGCTGTATCTGTTAAAACAGATGCGTCGTATCGCGTTAGCGTTTAGAAAACTTTCTTATTAAAAACAGAATACGCCATATCTTGGGGAAAGATGCGTCTTACTCGAATTTATTAAACGCGTTGTATTTTATAAAAATTAAACGCAATACGCCGTATCTGTGAAAACAGATGCGCCGTATCGTTTGTATCAGCACAATACAACGACAACAGAATGCAGAAAAATAGAAAAAAGAAAAAAAAAAAAAACAAAAATAAAAACAAACAAAAAGAAACAAAAATTACAGAAAACAAAAACACACAAAAACAGCAAATATGCAAATTATACAATGAATGCAATCTATCTAATATATAACAGGGTTAGTGGTTAGAATCTAAAAAAAAAACTAAAAAGAAAAACCTAATTAAAATACTAAATCAAAATAACAGATAATAACAATTCACTCCCCGGCAGCGGCGCCAAAAACTTGATGGATGCGTGTTGTGTCGTTGCGGTTTAGCAGTATTAATGCCTACTCAAGTTTTAAATTTATATTTAGCCGACTTATCAATAACACACACACTTAACGAGCAGTGTACCCGGTCAGTATGAATATAATGGTAAGTAGAGTGTCGATCACTAAGAGTGGAACGTATTATCTAGTTATTCTAATCAGTATTTTAATATCCTAAGTTAGCTATACAACCTAATCTAATGCAAGGGGGGTTCAGCCTGAGAGACTGGCACGGTTTGGTTATAATTAAATAGAAAACTAAACTAATGAGCACGAATCAGCGATTAGCACACACATACACAGATAGATACTCGAGACAATAAGAAGACCTGTCCTGATAATTAAATAGCTTGTCACTTGTTTATTGCTAGTTTTATATGAAGTGTATATAATTAAACCTTTCTCGTTGGCTCTAATCTTATCGGCGAGTAAACCCTTAATGATTACTTATGTCTATCCTATTTATTTAGAGACGCTAGAATAAATAGGCGAGGAAGGGGCATGACGACCTAAGCAAGACTCAGCTAGACACAGAGGTTATCAATGCACTAATAAAAGTCACCAAAGACATCAACATATAAACTTTAATTAATGGGAAAGCAATATTAAGGGGAGTGCATGATCTTCCGTAGTCACATGACACAAGCCCATCAATCCTGATGAATTAAAGCGTACTAAAACAATAAAACAAAACTACTTAATGAATTGAATACCTGCAGAACCTTCTTACAGCTCTTGTATCTTTATTTGAGGTGTGTCTTGTGCTGCTTGGTCGTCTGAATTCGGCTCTAGGGTTATATCTCTCTCCAAAAGTCTCAGAAGTCTCGCTCTTCCAATTCGTCTGTCCTTGGGGTATTTATAGTTTCTGTCTGAGGGATAGATGCGGCGCATTGAGTTGATAGATGTGGCGCATTGACTTAACTTCGCGTGGGGTCCAAGATTAATATATTCTGGAATATTCGTACACCGTCTTCAGATGCGGCGTAACTTGATCTTTATATATGGCGCATGTACTTTAGCTGTCTTGGATTGTAACTGGTGAAATCTTGATAGTGATACGCCGTATGTTAGAAGTATATTGCGGCGTATCTGGAGTAGAACGAGCTTGATCTTCTTCTTTGACCAAAGTTTCATATGCGGCGCATGACAGAATTGCATGCGGCGCATTCTTCAAAGTCAGGAAATGGTCTTCAAATTCATCTAAGTATGCTATTGCGTCGTATCTGTTGAGTGAGATACGGCGCATCTTCTGGATTTCAGTAGACTTTTGACATCTCGCTTGTTTTGCTCCATAATTAGTCCAAAATCGCCAAGTTTCACATAATGCTTGTTTTTACCTGAGAATTACTAAAGTAAACATTAATGTATCGATTCTCATATATAATATAATAAAACAAGTCAAATAAATAGGATAAATGATCATAATAAAATGTACTTATTTGAGTTCATCAGGTCCCCACTGCATCACCACATATCCCACTTGGCATTTAATGTCTCTCCTCACCCTCAATATCTTTTGATATTATATGTGGTGATGTCACTCTACAAAATACACTTTTTGTAGACGGCACAACTGTTCACCTTGGCAGTTGCGTAAAACCTGGGAAAGTGGAGTGGTGGCATTTAATGTGGATATCAAACGTTTTGTACAAAACAATTTTCAAATTTTGAGTTAAATTTGCAATAATGTAAAAACCACCCCTCCTCTCCACTTCCCTATAAATACCCACATTAACAATAACACACACACGCTTTGTAAAATTAATCAAACCCTTGCCTTTTTTTCAAAACTTTTGTGTGTGTTCTTGACCTCTAAACCCAGACCTTTTTTTTGCAAAACCAAGACCTTCTTTTAATGGCTGCTTCTAAAGCTATTACCTGCCCCTAATGTGGAATTCCAATTGAGGGCATAGATTTGACCAAGAATAACGTCGTAGGGAATTTTGCCTACCTGGAAAAATTCTGGCCTATAAGGATATGGTAAAGTATTTGCAAAATTGCTTCCTCTCTACAACATTTATCAAGACACCCCTAGTCATCTACCATGATTACCTAAGGGAGTTCTGGTGCACAGCAGTGGTTGCCAACCCTGATGTCACCAAGGACTCCATCATCACCTTTTCAGTAAACCATGGGAAGAAAACCCTCTCCCTGGATTACAAGACCTTTATCAAAGCTACAGGCCTTGATTACACTGAGACGTTTGTCCCTCACCCCACTGAAAGTGAAGTAAAAGCCAAATTGCTTTTACTTGGGCCACATGATGATAAACACCCTGATGTGGCCCCAGGGACTCTTTTGGCAAAAGCCCCAATCATCAAAACCTGGTTTCCTGCAGTCTGGAGGATACTGATGACCTTTGTCATTCAGGTCCTTGGTGGAAACAAGTCCTCCACGGAGCAATTGAACACTGCTCAACAAATGATAGTGTTCAGCCTCCTAGAGGGTAGAAAAATAGATATTGGAGAAATAATCTTCAAAGACCTCATAGTCAAGCTATCAGGGAAATCCAGGAAAAGACACATGTCTTACCCTAGGTTCATTTCCTGTCAAGCTATCAGGGAAATCCAGGGATCTGACCCTGATGTCTTACACAAGGCAAACTACTCGAGAGACCTCACTGAGGTTACACCCGTTGCCCTGACCACATACATGCTGATGGTCATTCAGGGCGCAGACGCAATATCACCAGTGCCTTCTCCTTCCAAGAAGGAGAAGAAGAAAAAGAGGGGGGGGGGGTCCAGGAAGGTGGTTCAACCCAAACCACTCGACACTGAGACCTCTGCCTCCAAGCCTGAGAAAAGAAGGCAAAAAAGGGCCAAGCCTACTGAGACACCCACAGTTGAGACCCAATTGGCCAAAGAACAACCGCCAATGGAGGGTACTGAGAAATCATCCTCAGTGTCCTTGGGTAAACCTGCTCCTCAAGACTCTGCTGGCATATACAAGTCAGTAGGGTCAGGAACCATCCAACCCTCACTTCTCGATGAAGGCATTCGTCAATCACCACCTTTGCCTGAGGGAGAACAGGGTCCTATATCCTCAGTAGAGCAGCACTACTCTGCTGAGAAGGGGACCCACACCTTCTCACATCCCGTTTATGGCTTTGACAAATCACAGTCAGAGTCTCAGGGAGGACTTGTCCCTAAATCTTCATCAAGGCAGCACAACCTTGGTAGAAAGGGGGACCTCAACATTCAACTTCCCGTTTACGGCTCTGATCAATCACAATCAGGGTCTCAGGGAGAAACGGTCCCTATATCTTCGTCAGGGCAGTACAACCCTGATGGAAAGGGGGACCTCAACACCTCATTGCCTAGTGATGGTACTGGAGAAAACCCACCAGTCCCTGAAGGCACCTCAGGGGACAAAGACTCAGGGGGCATGCAACTACCCGCTGATATGGAACCTACACCCACCAAGGCGTTGCGCATATCTCGGGAACTGACTCCATGGACCAGGCAGAGACAACCCACTATGTTCACCTGGAGGGGTCAGGACCTGGCCAAAACGAAGGCGAGCCCTCTTTTAAGGGGGAGCCGGATGCACACCTGGTTCCAACTCTTGCTGATCTTCAAATGCTGATTAATGAAGAGTCAGAAGAGGAAATGGTTGATTTTGGAGATGACGAAGTTTTTGCTGTTGGGGATGACATGGAGACTGAAACTTACAACTCTCCTCAGCGCACTGAGCAATCACCTTCCTCTCCTCCTCTTGAGAAACAAGAACCCCAACACAACCCTACATCATCATCATCATCATCATCATCAGTAAACTCCTCCGGCTCCTCAGGCTCAGCTCCTGCAACTCCTAAATATCTGCAGAAGTATCATAATGTTCTACCTCTTACTGAAAGGCAGCTGGTAAAGTTCCTCAGAAAATCCAACACTGCCCTCTTCAATGAGATTACAAACGAACAATGGGATCAGCACACTGACGCACCAGCCTCCTATGCTGACTTCAGGGCTTTTGTTGAAGGCTCTCATGGTAAACTACATCAGGTCACTGCTTCCACTGATAAACACATCAGTGACCTGAGGACTTTTATTGAGCAACTGGGCTTTGAACAAAACACACAATTCCACAATGTGCTGCAGACTCTCAGTGGAATTCAGGAAGAATTCAAAGATGACCATGCTCTCCTTACCAAGTTGACCGAGTTCATGGATACTCAGAAGACCACCTCCTCCAAGATTACTGAGCTTCTCAAGCTCCTCAAAGAGGTGGATCTTACACCTCCTAGGTCTTAGCAAGACGCCATTCAAAAGTTAGTATCTGATACCAAGAGATGCTTGAAGGAAATTTCATAAGCCTTTGACCAGCTCTCGACTAAACATAATGAGCTGGTCAGTCACTACACTACCAAGGTTACTGAACTCTACGAAGCTCAAGTCTCCATGGCCGCTGACATATCCACCCTGAAGAACGAGACCACTGATATCAAGAACATTGTCTCCATCATCCTGTCAGTTCTTCAGACTTCTCAAGTTCCCCCAGCTCCTCAGTCAATAGATGCTTACACTAAAGCTCCAGCACCTGTTGAGGGGGAGAAACATGAAGATTCAGTACTTGAACCCAGTATCACTGAAGCTGTTCCTCTACAAAGTTTCTTGCCAGGAACCTCAACTTCCTCAGCCCTTGTTGTTGTTACTACCACTCCCATCCCAACCGAAGCAACAACAACAATAGAGTTTCCTAAAGCCTCCTTCAGTACACCTCCTCCCACTGAAAAAAGGAAGGGAATCATGGAGACAAAAGATTCTCCTCCAAAATTGGTAAAGGCACCAAGAGACGTGCGTCTTGACCCAGATGCACCAGTCCTCATGGAAATCATCTTAGATGATGGGAGAAGATTCAAGGGAACCGCTGAATAAGTGGCCGCTATTTTGGATGAAGAGGACAGACTCAAGGTTGAAAGATTCAATAGGCCAGTGATTGCTGAAGTGGCGAAAGAAGTCATCAGGGAAACTGAACAGAGTATCAAGGGGGGAACAATTCCTCAAACTTTAGGCTGACCGAATCAAAGAACACAACCTCAAGGTCAAGCTGAACACTGAAAGAAAGAGGAAGAACTATTAGAAGTATCTCTAGTATATGACAAAGATAAAGGGTGAATGTCCCATTATTGACATGACCATTCATGCCAACACTGATCCCAACACCATCACAGTTCATAGAGGGCCAAGGAAGTCTGAGAAGAACAAACCCTTCAAGTTCTCAGAATATGGGATCAAGGAATGGGACATGATGGGACCCATCCTGAGGAAGAAGCAGAACAAGTGTGTTCCTGACCTTCTGGCTGCCCTGAGCAACAAGTATGGGGAACTAGAAAGGGTGGCCAAGAGCTTAGGAATAGATCATGAAAAGGCACTTGCTTCTCATGGATTAACAATCCCTGAACCAACTCAGAAGACTAGGAAGAAGAGAAAATCTATAGGCCAAGAACCTGAACAATTTATAGCTGCTTTTCACTGCAACAGGATTCCTCCTTAAGGAGTCAAGTTCGTTCCCAACAAAGTGATCAAGCTTCCTGAGTTTGGTATCTTCTTCATCGATGTGTTTGGCCAACAGGCCTTTCAAAGAGTCAGTGATATAAACCTGGTGGAAACTACAACTCTTCTGGCATACAAGCTGATGGCACTTCATGTGAAGAGCCCTAAGAATGAAGAGTTCATAAGGCTTATGGACAAGATGATGAATGAAAGACCCGAAAAGGAGAAGTTGGTGTCTAAGAAGGCTAAATTGGAACTCATGGGAATTATGGAAGCCTGAGTACATATCCCTGAGTATTATGTTTAGATGATAGGACTGATGTAATGAAATGAATAAAATGATGGCCCACGTTTTGTTATATCAATGTCCTTTATTAGCTTTCTAGTATATTCAGTGTGAGAAGAAGCCCATTTGCTCACTTACACTGATCAAAACAATTAGGCTTAATTTATATCCAAATAGGGGGACATTGTTGGGTCCATTCAGTACCCAAGCATCCTGAAACAAGGATTTGAATACAAATTAGCCCAAGTGTCATAACCGTGAACGCTCTCAGGTCACTGAGTGAACAGTCACTCAGTGAGTTATCTTCAGGATGCTTAGGACGAGTCTAAGAAGAAGGATTCACCATTCAGTGAGGCGGAACTCCCTGAGTGTCACCTAAGCGAAAGAAGAAGATAATGGATTCAGTGAGTGATGACAATAACTCACTGAACCCTAGTCTCCTCAACAACTAAGTGTGTGGAATACTTCGACAAAGGAAAATATCTTCTAATTTGTACAAATTAGATAGATCTTATCGGAATTGCAAATTCATCGAAATTGCACATTTCTGTTGAAATAGAAATTTTGTCAAAATTGAAATTTTCATCGAAATTGTGATTTTGTCGGAATTGTGATTCTTTATATTTGTTGGAATTGGGATCTTGTGATTTTTTCGGAATTGTGATTTAGTCGAAATTGTATAATTTTGTCGAAATTAGGATTTTTTCAGAATTGTCATTTTTGTCGAAATTGCTCCTTCCAACTCATCAGAAATGAGTTTTTTGTCAGAATTGTGAGTTTCATCAAAAGTGCCCTAATTCATCGAAATTGCCCTAGCTCATCGGAATTCACCATAAACCATCGGAATTTGGCAAGATTCATCGGAATCAGACTGAACTTATCAGAATTCAACATAACTTATCGGAATTGACTGCTGCTTGATTTTTAAAGACTAAACGTCAAATGATCATAAGCTTAAGATAAGAACTTCACTATAACAACTGAATTTAACCTTCAGCAAACACAACTCCTATTTCGTTGCATCGATCCAAGATCAAATTTATCATACCAAACTTCATCAATGGCAACTCAGCAAGACATTCATGAAGCTGGTGCCGAAAACCGTCCTCCTATGCTTGAAAAAGGTGGATATCTTCCATGGACAAGTCGTATGCTTCGTTACATCAAAACCAAGCTTGATGGTAAATTCCTGATAGAATCTATTAAGAATGGACCCTTCAAGCCTCGTCAAGTTCAAGACCCTTGAGAACCAAATGGAACACCTCCTGTCCTACCATTCTTTCATGAACAAACAGAAGATGAATACACAGAAGAAGATAGGAAGCAAATTGCAGCTCATGACATGGCAATGCACTTAATCCAACTAGGACTACCACGAGAGATCTTTGCTTCCATCGACAGTTGTGAAACTGCGTATGACATGTGGGAACGAGTTAGAAGGCTTTGTCGTGGCACAGAAATTGGGCAACAAGATGTTGAAAAGAAGCTACTAACTGAATGGGAGAAGTTTACATCTACTCCAGGAGAACCCATTGAATCATACTATACCAGGTTTTGCACTCTAATGAACGAGCTCATCAGAAACAAGTTGACACCAAGACAAATCGTAAGCTACATCAAGTTCATCAACAATCTTCTAGAAGAATGGGGACGATTTGTCACTATTGTCAACCAAACCAAGGATCTACACCAGGTAAACTATGATCAGCTCTATGATTTTCTGAAGCAAAACCAGGCTGAGGCAAATGAAATCAGGAAAGAGAAATTAGCAAAGAATCATGATCCTCTTGCATTAATTGCTCAAACACCAACACCTGTACCAGTGAATACACAATCATCATGATCTTCCATTCACAACTACATGCAACAACAATATGTTCCACAACAACAAACTGCTGTCATACCACAACAACAATTCTACCCACAACAACAATAAGTTATTCCACAACAACAATATCCACAATTCCAAGAACCAGAGTTCACTGACAATGATGAGTCTACTGCTGCTTTAACACAAGCATTTGCTTTTCTGACAAAGGCATTCCAAGGACGCTATTCTACACCCACTAACAACAACCAAAGGATTTCATCAAACACTCACAACAGGCAGATTGCACAGTCGAGTTTCAATATGGGTCAACAAGGACAAATGGTTGGAGTTATGGGGAATCAACAAGGATATGCTACTAGATTTTAGATAGGTAATCAAGGGCAGTATGCAGAAAATTAGATGGGTCAGTATGCAGGGAATCAGATGGGTCAAGTTGTTGGAAATCAGAGGGGTCAGAATGTTGGGAATCAGACAGTGGGTAATCAGATTGGTAATGTTGCTGCTCTAGTTGCTGGGAATTATGTAAATATGAATCAGGGTAATCCAGTAAAGTGTTTCAATTGTCAGGGAGTCGGTCACATGGTAAGGAACTGTCCCACCAAGCCAGAAAAGAAAGATCCAGCTTATCTGCAAAAAGCATTGCTGTTGGCACAAAAGGAAACGGCAGGGTTTCAGTTGAATGCAGAAGAAAATGACTTTATGGCTCTCATGGATGATATGGAAGACATTGAAGACATCGATGCAAACTGCATATTCATGGCAAATCTTCAGGAGGCCAAGTATGACACGGATTCTGAGACACCTCCTGTTTATGACACCAATGCTCTCTTTGAATCATTATTGAATAATTGTAGTATTGAGATTGAGAAAGTTAAAAAGGTCAATCGCGCTGTTAAAGCCGCGAATGAGAAAATGACCACTGGGCTTGAGAGGTATAAGGAAACTGGTTATCGAAATTCCGTTTCAAGAGAAAAAACAATTGCAAATCAAGTTTGACACACTCGATGTTAACTTAAACATGAAAATAAAATCCTTAAACACGGAAATTTCAGATTTGAAAAACCAACTTTCTAAACAAAAATCAACTTGTTCTGATCTTGAAAAAGAAAAGAAACAGTTGAAAGCAGATTTTTCAAAATGAGAAAATGATCTTCTTGATGAAATCATTGAGAAACAAGAAATAATTAAAAAGTTGGAAGATTTGCTTGTAAAAATGGGTCATTCTGCTCAAACAATTCATATGGTAATTAAAGATCCAAACCCGCTTTTGCACACAATGAAGAAAATGGCTATCGGTTGTGAAAACCCTTATACTCTCATGAAAGCTCAGAAAGAACAGAATGTTTTGTACAATGGTAATGTGATATTTGCTAAACATGATCCTCCCGCTGTTCAGGATTCTGATGAAACAATTGAGCTTGCTGAAGAGAGTCGAATCAAAATGAAACAAAAGAACCCAGAAATAAAACCAATTGATTATAACAAACCTAACATACTTTCTGGAGTAAATTTTGTTCAACAAAAACAAACACCAAAGGTTTCCAAAAAACAAGTTGTTTCAACAAAACAAAAGATTGTTTCTAAAAATCTTTCAAACTTGGAACAAATGTCCTCAAGCAATCCTTTTAACACAAGTGATGCTAGAAGATATTTGGATGATCTTAAAAAGAGAGTTGAAACACTTCAAAGCGTTGTTGCATCCAAAACAAATATTAGTATCAACAACTGGCATTCAAGTTTTCATGCAGAAATAAAAAAGGTGTTTGAAACAGAAATTACTACTCCACTAAATGCAATTCATGCGAGAGTAATTCATGTTGAACAAGCAATTTTCAAAGAAACATCCGACTTTGTCAAGGACCACAAATCCCTGGTTAAGGAAGCTAATGAAAACATTGAAAACATCAAAGTTTTTGGAAAATCTAAATGATTCTCTCTTTGAAGCAGCTTTGTCGACCGATATTATGTCCATCATTTTACAAACATATTCTGTTGAAGACGATGAAAGACTGCGAGCTGAGACTTCTGCAATTGTTTTAAAATATGAAAATGCTTTTGTTAAACTTGAAAAAGAAAATGTATCATATTTTAAACAACTTGATCGAAAAACCGAGGAATGCAAGTATGACAAATTATCGTATGAGAGTGCCTACAAGAACATGAAAGAGCAAAATAATCTTTTGAGGTCTCAGCTAGAAAGTCAAAAAGGGAAGGGTGAGGAAACTAAGTTTGCAAAACCATCGACTTCGGACAAACCGGTTGTTAAAACAAAAATGTCAATTTCTCAATTTGTTCCAAAAGTTGATGTGAAAAATGATTTGACAAAACCAGTCACTCCAACACCCTTGCCCAAGTCAAATATTGTTGATAAAGGAAAAGCGGTTGTCGAAACATCAAATGTGATAGCACCTGGTCTTTATCGGATTAGTCCCACTATTGCGTCTGCCTCTACATCTCAAACATATAGGGCAATAGATAAGAGCATTAAAGATAATCCAAAAGAGACTAGGAATGCTAAAACAACTTCTCATGACAACAATATAAATCCTAATGTGTGTGCCTTACCTTCTATAGGAATAGAAAGCACCTCTAAGAGTAGCAGACTACAGCCGAGGAGCAATACAAGGAACAATAGAGTCTCGCCTGTCTCTGAGAGTAGATGCCAGAATAAAAATGAAGAAGTAGAAGAACACCCTAGGAATTTATCGCTTTCTAATAAGAAACATATGTCATCTGGATGTAATGTTAAAAGTACCATTTCTAGTACATATAATGACTCTGTTTGTTCAATGTGCAAGAAATCTTTATCTAATGATGTTTGTGATGATTATGTTTATAAGAATGTGAATGTGAATGCTATGCTTGAACAGAAAGATGTTCCTCAAGGAACTAGTGCTAGATCTAGATATATAAAATGATTAATTGCAGGATGTAGGTCAACCACTAGTAGTCAATTGCCTAGGAACTATCTTAAGTTGTGTGTATGGAAACCAACGGGTAGAGAGTTCATACTCGAGAATGGCAAATTAAAAGCGGTTCCAAAAGAACTAGTAGAAACCTTCTATGAGTGTGATTAAGATGTTACCCCTAACCCCATGGAACCAAATGTTAAACGGTTTCCAAATGAAAAATCTTCTGTTCTTCGCAGGTTATCGAAATATGTCTTTGGATCGTCAACTCGGGTTGCTCCAAGCACATGAATGGGAATCTAAAGCTGCTGATCAACTTTGTTTGGAAGTTCATGGGAACTGTACGCTTTGGAATTGATCATGTAGCAGCTATTCTGGGTTATGGAGATCTTCAGTTTGGAAATTATTTAATCACTCGAGTTTACTACGTTGAAGGATTGGGACACAATTTGTTTTTAGTCTGACAGTTTTGTGATGCAGATTTAGAGGTTGCATTTAGGAGAAACACCTGCTTCGTTAGAAATTTGATTGGCGATGATCTCTTAACTGGGAATCGTGGCACCAATCTATATGCTATCGACATAAACCAAATGGCCTCTTCATCACCAATTTGTCTTATGACAAGAGCATGCGAAACAAAGTCCTGGCAGTGGCATAGAAGATTATCCCATCTCAACTTTGACACCATCAACAAGCTAGCCAAAGACAACATCGTCAACGGACTTCCTAAGTTCAAATACACCAAAGATCACCTATGTCCATCATGCGAACAAGGAAAAAGCAAAAGGGCAACATATAAACCTAAAACCGTACCCAGTTCGGTAGATAAGTTACATATGCTGCACATGGACTTATGTGGCCCAATGAGAGTTGAAAGCATTAATGGGAAGAAATATATCCTTGTTATCGTCGATGATTATTCAAGATATACATGGGTAAAGTTTATGAGGTCAAAAGACGAAGCACCAGGCATCATCATCACCTTTCTAAAGCGTATTCAAGTCCTACTTCAAGCTCCAATAAGGATTGTAAGAACAAACAATGGCACAGAATTCACTAACCAGGAGTTAAGAACCTACTTTGAAGATGCTGGAATCACACATCAGACATCAGTTGTTAGAACTCCACAGCAGAATGGGGTAGTTGAAAGAAGAAACAAAACTCTCGTGGAAGCTGTTCGCATAATGCTGATTTATTCTAGTGCACCACTATTCTTATGGGCTGATGCTGTTGCCACTGCTTGTTTCACTCAGAACCGCTCCCTAATCCATCCAAGATTCAATAAAACCCCATATGAACTAGTGAACAACAGAAAACCCGATATCTCTTACCTTCACGTGTTTGGCGCTTTGTGCTATCCAACGAACGACAGAGAAGATCTAGGGAAGTTGAAAGCTAAAGGTGATATTGGTATCTTCATTGGTTACTCAGAAAACTCGAGGGCATTCCGGGTGTATAACAGAAGAACTAAGAGGATAATGGAGACAATGAATGTGAAGTTTGACGAGATTTCACAAATGGCTTCTGAGAGACTCGCTCTTGAACCCGCGCTTAACCCGATGGCTTCTAATCAAAACAGATTAGGACCCGCACCAAACATTTAGACTTCTGGACATATTAGTTCAGGACTCGTACCTCAAGGAGCTCTGTCAACTAACACTAAAAAACCATCAGAACAAGATCTGGAAAATTTCTTCGAGTTTATGTCTGATGAATACTATGGTGGAACTTCGACTGATGCATCACAACAACATTCCGCTGCACCTGCTCAACAACATCAACCACCACCAACACCACCACAAGATGCATCTACAACAATCAAAGCTGACGCACTAACTCCCTCCACATCATCAACATCTACTCCAGAAATCCCAATTCTGGAAAATGGTCTACCAAGAGTTGATGAGCAAAACCAAAATACACCAGTTCAAGAAGAACAAACACAAAACGATGCTGCGTTACAAGAAGAAGTATTCGAAAACCTGTTTGCAAAGGGCTCAGCTGAGTCATCTTCAAGGTTACAAGAACCATCTAACACACATACGTTAAATCCAATGTACCCTTCTACACTCAAGTGGACTAAAGACCATCCAATAGAACAAGTAATTGGTGAACCTTCAAGGCCAGTTCAGATGAGAAAAACAACTCGCCACCGACCTCGACATGTGCATCTATGTTTGCTAAGTAAGTCTAAAAGAACCAAAGAACATTCAGGAGGCGATGGCAGACAATGCATGGATTGAAGCGATGCAGGAAGAACTTCTTCAATACCAGTTACATGACACATGGGAATTAGTTCCAAGACCAATTGACAAACTTGTCATTGATCTAAAATGGTTATGGAAGAACAAAAAGGATGAAGAAATGACTGTCATTCGCAACAAAGCTCGTCTCGTGGCTAAAGGATTCAGACAGGAAGAAGGGATAGATTTCGAAGAATCATTCGCGCCAGCGGCAAGACTTGAGGCAGTCAGGATATTCTTAGCCTATGCAGCTCACAAAAACATCATAGTCTATCAGATGGACATCAAGACAACATTCTTGAATGGAAGTCTGAAAGAAGAAGCGTATGTGAGTCAGCCAGAAGGATTCATTGACAAAGAACATCCAGACTATGTCTACAAGCTAAAGAAAGCCATTTATGGTTTAAAACAGGCTCCAAGAGCGTGGTATGATGAACTATCATCTTTCCTGATCCAAAACAATTTCACCAAAGGAACAGTTGATTCTACCTTGTTTACAAGAAAATACAAAGATGACATTTTGATTGTTCAGATTTACGTGGACGACATTATCTTTGGGTCCACTAATCCGAAACATTCAAGACATTTTGAAAATCTCATGAAAAGCAAATTTGAAATGTCCATGATGGGGGAACTAAAATTCTTTCTTGGTTTACAAATACACCAATCCCCTCGTGGTATTTTTATAAATCAAGCTAAATATACAATTGAGATTTTGAAAAAACATGGTATGGATAATTGTGACTCTGTTGGTACTCCAATGGTCACTTCACCAAAAATAGGTGCTGATTTATTTGGGAAACCCATCGATCCGAAGAAATATCGAAGCATGATTGGTTCTCTCATGTACCTTACTGCTAGTCGACCCGATATTCATTTTGCTTTTTGCTTATTAGCACGGTTTCAGGCAAGGCCTACCGAACTTCACCTCCAAGAGGTCAAACGGATCTTTCGGTACCTACGAAGAACCATTAACATGGGACTTTGGTATCCGAAGGATTCCGAGTTTAATCTAATAGCATTTTCAGATGCCGACCATGCAGGTTACCAAGTTACAGCAAAAAGTACATCAGGTGGAGCACAATTTTTGGGTGAAAAGCTAGTAGACTGGTCATCAAGGAAACAAGATTGTACTGCGTTATCAACTGAGAAGCCGAGTATGTGTCTCTATCTGCGTGTTGTGCCCAAGTTCTATGGATGAGGACACAACTCACAGATTATGGCTTTACTTTCTGACAGAATACCTTTGTATTGTGATTCAAAAAGTGCCATAGCCATCTCGTGCAATCCAGTAAAACACTCGAAGACCAAGCATATTAGAGTCCACTATCACTTCATCAAGGAACACGTAAAAGAGGGTACTGTTGAATTATTTTTCCTGAAGACTGAATACCAACTCGCCGATCTATTTACGAAAGCCCTTCCAAAAGAAAGGTTTGAAAATCTAGTTTGACGAATTGGCATGCGAAGCCTAACTCCTGAGGAGCTAGAAAGTCTTCTCGAATCTTCTTGAAAATCATTTTCGAAATAGCTTCGCTGTAAATATTTTTGAAAAAGCAAAATACAAAATTTGAAAAACCAACAAAAACAAAATACAAAAATATATATTTTTTTTTTCAAAAATACAAAAACAATATAAAATCATAAAAACCGAAAATATTCTTCTCACGACATGTCTCTCGTATAATCGATATTCTGTACGTATCTAGAAATGTCATTCAACAATGATACAGACATGTACAGATGCTTGAGCGAGAGTTCATTAAAATGTTTCCAAAATATGTCGTTTCGCAAAATTTCTTCACTATGGCTTTCGTATACTTAAGTACGAAACCCGGACCTAAATGACGACTTCTGATTATATCAGATCAGGACTCGTAACATCAAATAAAAAATAAAAAATCTTTGAGCACATGATCAAGATTTTTCAAAAAGATTTTTCAAATAATTCTGTGCTCAAGATAACTCCCTCCAAACTCGTAAAATTCATTTTAAACTCTATGTTTAAAAAAATGCTTTATTTAAAAGGGAGTATAAAAATAAAAAACAAAGTGTTTCAATTTCATGCTTAACCAAATCCGTCTATCTCTCCAAAAGCTTTTCTTTTAATCAGTTGGTATCAAAAATATCACAACATGCTATTTTTGAGGGGGAGAAGACGTGATTAAAATGTGATCAAAATGTTTAAAGATCGTGGATTGAATCTCAAAAAGGACTCAGATTAACCCTCGAATTGAAGAAAATTAAATGTCATTTATCGAAAAGACTTGTCCGGGACGGGTAATAATTTCAAGCTGGTTATCCAGTGATGTAAACGTGTCTCGCAAAGGACTTTTCTGAGTAGAATGTACCAATTCAAGAGATTCTCTTTGAATATAACCAGGACAGGTAATAATTTCAAGCTAGTCCAACTAGTGATGTAAATGTGTCTCGCAACGGTCATATTCACTGAAAATCGATCAATTCAAAATGTGCGAACTCTACCCACCATGTGCAAACTTATCTTAAAATGCATAAGCACATGTGTAAGGGAAGTATTTTAGAAAATTCAAAACTCTCGAAGTGTTAACAAAATGTGTTTTATTCATAAACACTTTGAGAGATTTTCACAAAAGGTTTTATGGCAAGTGATCAATGAATCTAGGATAATCATGGAGTAATAAGGTGATTATGGTTAGGTTTATGTCCTATGATCCGCCAGAGCCGGAGGGATCTACCCAAGGACAATTCCAATAGATTAGAATTAGAAGTCCTTAGGTAAGATTGAAAAAAGGAGTAAATGAGAAAGGGAAAGAAGGGGTTGAAGAATGAAAAAGAAAAGTTTATGAAAGGGTGAAAAGAAATAGCCCTCCATGAAAACTTAGGGTAGAAACCGGGTCAATACATCTGCTATCGGTAATCACAAAGTTGATACTGATATTGAAGACAAGACGTCATGGACCCAGTGACGCGCTGCACTACCCCTCCTAGCCACTCAGATATCTCTTAAAAGATATTTGTTTCATTTCTCACGGAGAACCTTACATGATCTATCCGGTTCAGGAACGGCCTTGGTAAGGATTAGAGAAAGTTTTCACACTATGCTGTTAACAATCTCGAAGTCCAAACCTGTAAGTGCTGGACGCTTTATTACTAAATGTTTTATGCAGGTACTGAGGAAAGTCCATAAACCATCATCATATAGTTCAACATCTACATCTACATCTCCTCATACTCATACTTATGAAGATCATCCTCAACATGCTCAAGTGAAAAATGTTCAAGACAAAAAGATCAAGTTAAGACAAAGTGTTACTACAAAGTCAAAGAGCTAATCAAGATGTCAAGGACAAGTTCATGAATCAAGTGAGGAAGACATAAGTAGGAAGATCCAAGTATTATCAAGAAGCATGAGTATGAAGAAAGAGAATACAATGCAAATATGTAGAAGATGTTGATCAAAGGCAAGAAGAACCGAAATACGATTATCTCAAAGATCACAAAGCATGAAGGAACGAAGAACCAAGACTATTCTACAATGACACACAAAGTTCAAGAACAAGAAGACAAAAGACCTAATCACACGGAGCATCATTTGAATTACCATCCCTTAGGGGGAGATTGTTAGCATTGATAAAAAGTGATGGTCATTTGCCTACTAACAACTTTGTATTGTGTCGTGTAAAATGTAATAGAATAGTAAAAAGGGCTCATGGTTTGGACTAAGCTAAGTGACTAATAGTTAAGGTATACTAGTCCATATATTTTTAAGATAATGTAAATGTCCAATCCATAGTATTCGGCCCATAGTAAGCCCATTGGCTCGTTAGGTTAACTCTATAAATACCACACTCCTTACCTCATTTGGGTGTGAGTGTATGTGTGCTTTAGAGGTGTATAGGTGGGGAACGTGTGTGTGTGTTTGTATGTGTGTTTAATATATTTCTCTTCATCTCTTATTCATCTCTACACACATATACACAGCATACATCATACGATCCATCTAGTGCTTATACGATTCATATATTGTGTGTGATAGAGTTGGACCTTGTATTTTACATCATCACTGTTACTCAGAAAGCATATTTGTCTTATACCCAAAGTAGGTTCTTGTAACAGGGACAAAATACATCAGTATTTTGTCCTGATTAGTTATGTCATTCTTTTTGTCTTTTTAGTCACGGGTGCTCTTTTATACTTGTGTATAAATAGGATCATAAGGGAGAAAAGTGGACAAGTTTTGTGCACTTAATGCTGAGACATTCACAAAACCACTTTTTTCCCCCAAAGAGCAACCTAGTCCTTGAGATAGCTCAGTGGTTCATTCATAGTTGCCACTTAAGCATAGCTTAAGTTTAGTGAGAAGACCATACCATACTTTGTCATTTCAATCCCAAGTGTTTTTTCCGCGAACACTTGGATATAGATTCTTTTGATTAACTTCTAATAAGAATTTAAACGTTGAAAAACTCTTTTGTTTATCTTTTACGTTTTACTTATTTTACTTTGTTAATCAATACATTACTCAGTCATGGAACATGATTAGCTTAACTTTGTAGTTAATTCTAATTGTGTAACGGGAACAATACTTCTGTATTGATACCGAAGAAGTGGCGCTGCAAGATTCAAGTTTGCTTGCACAGGTAATGTGCGTTTGGATTTTCTTATTTTCTATATGGCATAACTAAAAATATAGTGTAGTGTGAGTTTTCAATGTGCAGATTTTCATATTTAAAGTTAATTGCCTGCTAATTATTAGTATTTGTTTACCGGTTGTTTTACATATCTTCTATCGGTTGGGGGCTTCCAAGACATCGTCAACGTCAGATACAACACACTTCATAGCATATGATTTTGTACATAAACGGGTCATTTATGTGACCCAATATCATAAATGTCATAAATGTGTTATTACAAGGTGTTTGGGAATGCTTATTAAAAGATTGTATGTTTATAAGTATAAACATATAAGAAGCTTCTGAACAGATAAGCTATTAAGCTGTTAAATAAGCAATCTCAAACAACGCCTATATAGTTAATAGGGGAACGGGTGACTATAACATAGAGTTTGGATCAGCTGTGCTTTTCACAAGAGATTGGATTATGGTACCAATAATTCATAGGGTTTGGATCAGCTGTGCTTTTCACTAAGCTATGGTTTTGTTTGGTGCAGTCACCAATTAGACCGCTTAAAGCAGCAACCAAACACCACCTTACAGTAGCTATCCAAACACACCCTTACAACAACCATCCAAACACACACTTACATCAGCCATCCCAACACCCCCTGACAACAACAACACAACCGCTTAGTAGCCATCCAAACACCCCCTAACAGCAACAAAACAGAAACCTTAAAGCAGCCATCCAAACACCCCATGACAATATCATTTGGTGTTTATGAAGAACAAGGTGAATGCTTGAGATGAAGTGACAACAGCCTCGGCTGAATTCGTTGAAGATGAATATACTGATTCGGGAGGAGCAACCAAAAGACTAATATTGTTGAAGATGAATATACAGCCTCGGTTGCATCTTTCTCACATCAAAGCTCCATTAACTCAAGTATATGCACCCATTGACTAATACCATCACTATATTTATCACTCTCTAAATATGCTCATCATCGACGTGACAAAGAAGTGTCTTGTGGCTGAAGGGTGGAGTCCCATATATGCGACAGAACAGGGTTTTTTTTTTTTTTTTTTTTTTTTTTTATATTCTTTATAGAAAAAACGTTAATAGAAACGAACCTTTCAAACTCACAAGTTTGATCTAATTTGTTTTTGAAGATTCAAGATGCACTGGAGCGAGTAACAACAGACTCAAACTCACAAGTTGGTGCTATATTCCAGGTTTTGAACACTAAAGAGTTGCCTCCAGCATATTTTCGGACAAACAAGTTTACGGATTCCTTTCAAACTTCTATTTGCCTTGATGTTTGGTGATTGGGGTCACGGTATATGCATCCTGCTTGTAACTTTATTTTTGATATACCGGGAGAAGAAATAAGGTAATCAGAAGCTTTGAGACATTATGGAAATGACGTTGGGGGTTAGGTCCTTGATTTATATTGTGCAACCAAGTAAGTTTTAAGTTTGCTCATTTGGAGACACTATTTTCTGCTATCAAATTATCATCCACGTATACTGCTATGAACACTAAAAAAACAATTCAGTTTTATGTGAAGTGGCAAACTAATCATTTTTTATGTTTGTGTATCAATCTGGAACTTGATTGTCAACAGCAGAACCCAAGAGGACACATTCAACAGCTAAAGGATTTAACTAATCTGTCTCTTCTTAAGTGTGCAATATGCATCCAAAGGATCTTATCTGGTCTGCAGGTAGGTTGTAAGAAAGGAAACAAGGATTGACCAAATAATCACAAGTAGAGAGGCCTTTTATGCTTTAAATGAATTACATGCCTCTTCATTTAAGGGCCTGCAGCATTAGGATACTTATTATTGCTATAGAGCACAATGTGTCCAGTGAATGATAAGTTTTATTTGACGTAAATGGTGATGGACATCGTATGCTACGGATGCTTGAGAGTCGGTACCAAGGGTCTAGAGCATTTTTTTTATACAGTCAAAGTAATTTGCGGGACATTTCATAAACTTTTTATTGAATCATGAATTATGTAATTACTCACTTAAATATTCCTCTGCATTCTTCAATTGCTGACCCGCTAGGCCCTATCCCAAACCGTAGTGGCATAGCATAAGCAATGAATTTGTACATATTTCTTTATCAACTTTTCTTGAATGTTTTATCTTCAGTGAATAAGATACCTTAAGACTGTTGGTGGAATCGTGATGGAGTTCTTCCAGGTTGTCATACAATGACAGCATGCAATTGCATCTAATTACTTAGTTGGGTTAGGAAGCTATGACATCACTGGGCCTGCAGCTGATGTCAACATGATGGGATATGCCAACTCGGTTCAAACTGCATCTAGCATTCACTTTTGGTTGAGATCTCGTGCATTTATTGTGGCTGAGCCACAAGGAAACCGTGTGGTGTTTGTAAATCTCGATGCTTGCATGGGTTCGCAATTTGTAACACTCAAAGACCTGGAGAGGTTAAAGGCAAGGTACTTTTCTCATCAGTTATTAGTACCATCGTTCGTTATCTTTTAGCTCTTTAAGTTTTGGAGAATAAGGAAATAATTTTGGGAAATTGTTTTAGTCTGAAGATATTATTTAGACTGATTTGTTGACTTCAATAGTCCTTGTGATGCTTCAGTTCTCTATAGAAATATATAATATGTACATGTCTATTATAATGGCATGTTTCTAGAGCTGCTAAAAAAATTGTTTCTCCCAATACTGTGTCCAATTCCCTCTCCCACTAGCTCAACATTTTACTGGAAAAAAAACATAAATACATTTTATACTTGATCGTGAGTGGTATGTGTGCAAGAGAGTATTACTGACCATTAGAATTGGCAAGTTTACCCATTTGCTAAAAGATACTTAACACTTCTAAGGATTGGGATTCATCCAATCTGGTCACTTTGCATAGATAATGTTAACACTTCAAGAAAAATAATTGATTTTCCTTTTTCACGTATTGTCATTTGATGTTTTTTCTTTTTTCTTTTCTTTTTTACCTTGATTTTTCAGTCATAAAAAATATGCAGATATTTGCACCACAAATGATTTTGTTTAGATTAAAGAAGAGCACTTAGTAGGTGGGAAAAAATCGATATAGTATTATTTTTTAAAACGATATAGTTTTGTGTTAAAAATTCAATAAAATTGATTACATGCATCTTTTTGTTTATCCATATATTGGGGGAAAAACACACGCTATTTTATACGAGTAACATTGTTAAAATGTCTCAGATTATGTTTTAGATATATTTTAAATTAAATGTACATAATATTCCAAATGCGTATTTTGTTACTATACGTATGTTAAAGTTAACTTATAGATAGAGCCACAAGAGTTTATGTCTTGAGTTTAAACGTTATTGTATGGCTATATCTCATCAAAATAATTGTAACTGTTAAGTTGGAACATAATCTAAGAGTAATGTTTGCCTAGGAAAGAAACGTCCAAAACGCCTTCGACAAAATAGGAGACACAATTCTCGCATGTGTACTTTTTAAAAATAGTGATATGTTTCGTAACAGTGCATGGTTAGATAGTCGGGTATTTCTAAACATGGATATAATAACACAAACACGCATATTCGATAACCGTTTATTTCTTTTCGTTCTTAATGCATTCAATAAAAAATTTGGAACGTTTATATCTTATTTTTCGTTAACTTATTTTTTCAAAATGACAATTATAAGTCATGCCCGCCCTCGGGTGAATACATAAGAAATAACTATAAAAGATCACTATTATCCGTACATGATTAAATTAAAATGTAAAATTACAAGTCATCCCCGCCCGATGGCGGGCTTCGAAAACTAGTATATATATATATATATATATATATATATATATATATATATATATATATATATATATATATATATATATATATATACTAGTTTTCTAAGCCCGCCCGATGGGCGGGCATGACTTGTAATTATTTGTTGCGTAATATTAGATGGTCGTTAATTATTTGTAATTATTGATTATTTGTGATTGAGTATTAAATAATTATTTTTTATATGGATATATGTGCGTAATATTAGATGGTCGTTAATTATTTGTAATTGTTTGATTATTTGTGATTGAGTATTAAATAAATATTTGTAATTATTTGCAACCCGTCGGGAAGCATCCCGCGTCAACCCGATTTTCAATGTGTATTAATAGTTCTCTTTTGAAACATATGTTTTCAACATTTTCTTTTTTAGTTTCAAACTTTTCACTTCTCAATATATATATATATATATATATATATATGTTTTCGTCCGACTTTTTTTATGTTTTTATCCGATTCTTTACGTTTTTGTTTGTTTTTTTTACGTTTTCGTCTGAATTTTTACGTTTTCGTCAGACGAAACCTAAAAAAACGTAAAAAAGACGAAAACGTTAAAGAACATAAAAGAAGGACGAAAGCATAAAATTGGACAAAAACGTAAAAAAAACATACGAAAACGTTAAAAATCAGACAAAAACGCAAAAAAGGGGCAAAAATGTAAGAAAACGAACGAAAACGTAAAAAAAAGACGAAAACGTAATAAAACGGACGAAAACCTAAAAAACGGATGAAAACGTAAAAGAGATACGAAAAAGTAAAAAAAAATGTTTTAGTTATTTTACGTTTTCGAATTATAGTTGCTTGAAGATTTTTTCACGTTATTTGATGTTATATTTTACTTTTTTAATTATTTATTTTCTCGTATTAGATTTTTTTAGTTATTTTATAATTTATTTGGTTAGTTTATAATATTTGTTTTTGTGTTTTGAAGATGTATTTATAATATTAGAAAAGTGAATAGAGAATTGAGATAGAAACAACAATACTTAAACATGTTTTCTAGTTTTGCAAAATAAAAAACACAAATACGTATTTCTCAAAAACTCTTTCATATTCATATCTCTTATCATATAAATCATCCACTCTTTCTCTCTATCACATTTCTATCATTACTATACTTGTGTATTCATAATATGGTGACCTAACAGTGAACATTTTATTAATTCTCTCAACACAATTCTGAATATTTTTTTATTGTGTTTACCCTCTATTTTAGAGAATAGATTTTAGATATTACACATATTTTAAGTATCTGTTTCAAATATATTATACAACTAAGCGTAGAATAGTAGATGAAATATGTTTGCACCATTTTATACAATTAATAGTTTAGACACGATGTGGCCATTGTATGTAAAGGAACAATCACCATAATATCTATTAAAAACAATGTAAAACTTTTCACAAGATAGCTGCAGTAGCGAGCTTGATGCATCAGCAAACATTAGCGGAATCAGCAGTTTGAGAAACTTCTCCAAGTTTAACAGAAAAAAAAAAGAAAAAAAAAGATATTAAATAGGGCTTTAAAACTTATCTATAACATATTCAAGTCTTTTTGCATGCTGAGTTGACTAATTTAAATTGTCTTTGTCAACAGAAACTACATCATAAGGACGATAACTATTAACATGCAAACCCACTATTATAGTTACCAAAATTATTACCATACCCTTAATACGTTCCTAATTATCGCCATTAATCTCATACCACAATATACTATTTACTTGTACCTACTCATTCATACCCTTTATCAAAGATTAAAACTTTCTTACAACTCTAAAGAGAGTACTAATTCCAATTCAAGCATAACTAATTACCCGTTAAATGCAAAACTTTTCACTTAGTCTAAGTAAATGCACCTAATTAAATGAAACTTTAGATAGTTATTCAAGCACAGTAGATGTATGGTGGAGTTGATTACCCAAACCTTTTGGGTGAATCCACCAAAACAGCGAGCAATTATACATGTACGCCATACTTTTTGATGTTTCAAATTTCATATCAAGCTAAGCAAAACTATCTACATGATGTTGGTTCTCAACATCAAGACTTCTTTATGCATAGTACATATATCTAACTCGGGTAATACTATGAAGAATGTTGACATAAATAAATGCCAAAAAACATTATCAATATTTATTCATATCTCTATGTTTTGATGATCACAAAATGTAAACTCATTAAAACATAAACTTATAAATTAAACAAGTACTTAGTTGTAAATATTCACTTCTACAACTAAAATCACTTAAGGTATGAATGAACTAATGCTTAATGCATTATATGATCAAAGGAACATTTTCTTAAAAACTAGATTTTTTATAAAACATCAAAAACATTTTATATATTTTTGAAAAACATTTTTGGCATTAAATAAAAATGTTTAATCTTTTATAAAAATATGAATTCAAATTTTTAACCAAAATCAGTTAAAATGTTCCAGAAAAACCTTCCCCACAAAAGGACAAAATTGGCCAACGTTCAGTAGGGGCGGCCACCTTAATTTTGCTAGGCGGCCCCCTTAATAATTAAGGGGACCGCCCCCGCTCCAGTAGGCTCCAGCTGTCCAGATTTTTCTCCTATAAATACCAGCCTTCCCCTGGATTTTTACTCACCCTTTTGCACAAAAACTTTCTGTTGTAAATCTCATTTCATATCTTAAAAAACATTTGATCATGTAATCTTAAGCATTGGTTTCCAAGTGATCCAAGCTTCCACCATCCAAGTGCAAAAGAAGAATACTTCTATCAATCAAGATTAGAAGTATTACAACTTAGTATCATCTTGTTACTTAAGTTGTGTGTTTAACAAAGTTTGTAAATCATTCATTCATTTGTATGTAAGGTGTGTGTTGTAGATTAGTGTTGTGTGTAAGTAGTGAAGATGTTGTATAAGTAGTTGTGGTATAGAAGTTGTGAGGTCAAAGTGTAGAAGTCGTGAAGCCGTTGTGTAGAAGTCGTGAACCCGTGGTGTAGAAGTTGTGAAGCCGTAGCTTAGAAGACGTGAAGTCCTTGTGTTGAAGTCGTGAAGCCGTAGCATAGAAGCTGTGAAGCGGTTGTGTTAAAGTTGTGAAGTCCTAGTCGTGAAGTTCTTGTGTTGAAGTCGTGAAGCCGTAGCATAGAGGTTGTGTAGCGGTCATGTTGAAGTCGTGAAGTCTTAGTCATGAAGTCGTGAAGTCTTAGTCATGAAGACATAGTGTTGAAGTCGTGAAGCCGCATCATAGAGGTTGTGTAGCGGTCGTGTTGAAGTCGTGAAGAAGTCGTGAAGCAGTCGTGAAGCCGTTGTGAAGTAGTCGTGAATAAGTTGTGAAGAAGTTGTGTTGTGAAGTTGTGAGATTGGTTCTAGCTACGATTAGAACTCGACATTTAGCTTTGTGTCGTTAAACCCGTGTAAGCCAAAGTTGTGTACGGTTTTCTCCGCCATAAGGGAGCTTATTGAAGTTGTGAAGAAAACTCTCGAGCAAGGTGTGCTCGGGGAGTGGAGTAGGGCAAGGAAGGTGTCCTTGTAGCCGAACCACTATAAATCCCTCGTGTCTCGGTTTGATCTTTCCATCTCTTACTTATTTCTTTATATCGTCTTTACTTTCATACATATAGGCATATATAACTATTAGTATTAAGTAGAAGTTGATTTCACATAAAGATCAATTTAAAACTCCATTCATAAAAAGAAAACTTTTATAACAAATCTAAAAGGATACACATATAATTAATAATATTGTTCAAGTATCATTTTTCATATAAACTCAAATCTAAGGTTTTAAAAAGAAACAAAGTTTTCATAATAAAATTAAAAAGACGTAAAACTATTCAACCCCCCTTCTAGTTTTCCACAATTGGTATCAGAGCCAGGTTAATCAAGATCTTTAAAATATACTGTATTTTAAAACTTGAATCGATCTATGGAATTCGAAAAATATCTAGAAGGGGAATCTTTGCTAAAACCACCACTATTTGAAAACTATACTTTTTTTGAATGGAAAAATAAATTTGAAACTTATGTGAAATCAATTGATCTAGATCTTTGGCATGTCATTTCGATTGGTGATTTTCAACCAACAAAAATGGATTTTGAAAGTCAAACAAAAACGGATTTTGAAACTCAAAATGATTATTTAAAAACAAAGAATAACAAAAATAATGAAGCTAAAATAATTATTTACAAAACCTTGCCGAAAGTTGAATATGAAAGAATATCTTTCTGTAAAACGGCAAATGATATTTGGAAAAATCTCTTAAACTTTCATCAAGAAAAATGTCAAGCCAAAGATGAGGATTTTGATCTTGTACATGAATTAGTTATCTTATAAAATTTAATAGATAAACATTTAGATAAAATAGATACATGTGCTACTAGTTCAAATGTTGTTAATGAAGGTGTTAGCGACGAAGACTACATGAATCAACTCCAAAGTGAACTCAATCCAAGTTCATGGAGTGACACAGACGAAGGAGAAGATCATCATCCGACTCACCTATCGTTCACACGTCGATCATCATCTGAGACATTACGAAGAAAAGCTAGGATGTGAGGTAACTTCTCTTTTTAAATTTCATAAGTAATTATTTCATGCATATAATCTTATTAATACCTTAGGATACGCTTAGTCTGATAGGTTGCTTTGCCTTTACACTTTAGTTATATTTGTTCTGTGGCTTAATGAACTAGAAACTCTTTATTTAGCCCCCCTAAGTATTAGTAAACCAAGCAATCTTCATATTTGGTACTCTTCGATAGGTAAATTTAGGAACTAATTTCTTCTAAAAAGAGAATGACTACTGGAGAATCTATTGACTAGAAACTCAATTTGACCTAACGGTTGAATTGCTTCTATGTGAGAAGTTGGGTGTGTGTAACCCGTAAAAACGGTCGTGTTTAGCCTGAATTGAGCACCACTAGTAATAGTCTCATACTCATTCTCCAACTTGAATACATTATTCTACCTAAATATACCTAACGATAGTTTACTGTTATGAATTTTGCTTTTCACTAGAGCTTTTCATTCCTAGATTTATGTCATCTTGCATATATAAAATTTCTAGATGTTTACTTGCTCCTATGTAATTTGACTGCATGCCTTCGTAATTATTTGTTTAGTTGTTGAATGCATTGTCATTACAATAGCTTTTGTTTTTCTCTAACTACTCTAACATGATGTATTTTTGTATTTAGTCATAATACATGCGTAAATGTCATAGGATATGTAGAAAGAGGTAGCATGTGACAATAGACTTGAGCATGAGATCTTTTAAAAACCATTATTTTTTAAACCTATAATTAATGGGACTTATTTTTAAATTTGCAAAAACTTCACACTTTGGAAAAATAACTTTTCAAAAGATTATGACACATTTCTATTTTACATGTTTCACCATCCTACCTTTCTTCCAAACTTGTGTCCATAATTACGTGTTTATCAAAACCAAATATTGGAAAAATATGTTTTCTTTCCTCATAAAAACATTTTGAAATAAAACCAAAACTATTTCATTAAAATATTTTTCACATCCACATAAAAACCCACTTTCAAACATTGTTGAATAATGCCAAAAACATTTCTTTAAATCATGCATGGTGATCTCATATCTGTCATCTATATTTATGTATGTGACATTTATAAGTGAACTAAATTTGAAAATAACCATAATTTATTCACTAAGACCTCACTTGGTACAAGTCTAGAAGTCCATGCTATCACAACTCTACATTCCCATGCACATAGATATTCATTAGGATTATTTAACTAGCTTATTAATCTTCCTAAATATGATACTATGAATTACTTGGTGCTATGTAGTGTTTTCTTGTCTAACATATATATGTTACATGCTAAATGAGTTGTTTGCATGCTAGATAATAATGTCTAATGAATATGCTTAGCATACATAAGTTATTAAATCCTAAAATGCCTCAAAAGAAGTTGGACTTGCTTGAAACTAAACCCAAAAACACAACCCTTTCATCAATTTTCTGCCAAAAACCCATTTCCAGTAACCTGGAAATCAGCAGATGGGCGGCCCCCTTAATTCATTAGGCAGCCCCCTTAATATTTAAGGGGACCGGCCATCTGATGGTCGAAGGTGCTGCTCCCTTTTTCTATTTTTTAGCCCATTTTATCCTATACTTCCCAAAATTCACAAACACATTTTGTCACAAACCACCCTCCAAAATTTACCTTCCACAATCACATCATCACTACACCATAAATACCCATTTAGAGGAGGAAGCTTGACATTTGCCATAACCCAACAAATGATGTTGTTCAAACTCAACCAACACCTAAACCTCATCCTAATGAACCCTTTCACACACATAAACAATCATCCATATGTCCACCTTCATTCACTCATAATTACCCAAGTTCACAAATGTCTCCACCACCAAAAGTGTCACCACCACTTCCACCAAATAACAACCACTCTCCATCATCATCACCTTCCACTCAACACTTGATGTACATGATTCAAATGGAGCTTGCTGCAAAAACACCCTAAAAATGACCCTTTTCTGGAAATTTTTCAAATTTGGTCGCCTGGGAAAACACCAGATGGGCGGCCCCCTTAATTCCCTAGGCGGTCCCCTTAATTTTAAGGGGGCCGGCCTACAATTAAGGGGACCGGCCATCTGGGCAGTAAAATTTACTGTTTTCTTTTGCATCTTGCGACCCCTTTTATCTGGCCCAAACCTTACCTAAATCAACCATCACCTCCATCAAACACCCATTTTCATTCACCATGCTATCACCAAAATCATCTCTAAGACACCTAAACTCCATCACCACCACCTTAATGTTAATCCCCAAGTGCACCAAATGCACCATCAAAAACACCCTTCACTCATGGCACAACATCTTCATCCATACCTTCCACTTCATCCATCAATAACTACATCAACTCACACCTTTCATCACCACCATCAAGAGCATCAACTCCACCTCCTACTCAAGAACCTCCATTCACCCAACTTGTCATTTCCATATCACCAATAATACCTCTTGATGCTCATTTCTCATCATCACCAATACCACCACACCCACAAACGAACCATCATCTTTGGTCTTAGAGATGAGATACATTACATGTTTTCATCCCTTGAACACATGCTTAAAACCAACCTCCACCACAACCTCCATCATTTTCACCCACTACACTACCACCACCTTTATTCTCACCAAATTAAGCATATGCAATGCTTAATCAAAAATAATTTTTCAAACCATTTTGTGTGCAAGCCCCATGGAAGATCATGTACTCCTAGAATGATTATGTAGATTGCATTACTTACTAGCTAATGTAGGATTGAATATAATCTTGGATGGTTGTGTATTGATACACAACATTTTTAATGAATGTCTTTATATGCATGCTTATTTTTGCTATATATATGCTTGTGCTTCTAATATTTTTCTTGCAAGTATTCCATATATCGATTCCTTGGTACCCCCAAACGAGGGGGAGTACACATCAAGGGGGAGTTTTCGTCCCGACAAATTTCACGTTTGAATTTTGTCGGCTTAACCTTTTTGATTCTACAAAAAGGGGGAGAAGTGAATGTAAACTCACTAAATACTTGTCCAAAAATAAACTTTTTGGTTTAATGAGTTTAGGTTTTGTAATCATCAAAAAGGGGGAGATTGTTGACATAAATAAATGCCTAAAAACATTATCAATATTTATTCATATCTCTATGTTTTGATGATCACAAAATGTAAACTCATTAAAACATAAACTTATAAATTAAACAAGTACTTAGTTGTAAATATTCACTTCTACAACTAAAATCACTTAAGGTATGAATGAACTAATGCTTTAATGCATTATATGATCAAAGGAACATTTTCTTAAAAACTAGATTTTTTATAAAACATCAAAAACATTTTATATATTTTTGAAAAACATTTTTGGTATTAAATAAAAATGTTTAATCTTTTATAAAAATATGAATTCAAATTTTTAACCAAAATCAGTTAAAATGTTCCAGAAAAACCTTCCCCACAAAAGGACAAAATTGGCCAACGTTCAGTAGGGGCGGCCCCCTTAATTTTACTAGGCGGCCCCCTTAATAATTAAGGGGACCGCCCCCTATTTAAGGGGACCGCCCCCGCTCCAGTAGGCTCCAGCTGTCCAGATTTTTCTCCTATAAATACCAGCCTTCCCCTGGATTTTTACTCACCCTTTTGCACAAAAACTTTCTGTTGTAAATCTCATTTCATATCTTAAAAAACATTTGATCATGTAATCTTAAGCATTGGTTTCCAAGTGATCCAAGCTTCCACCATCCAAGTGCAAAAGAAGAATACTTCTATCAATCAAGATTAGAAGTATTACAACTTAGTATCATCTTGTTACTTAAGTTGTGTGTTTAACAAAGTTTGTAAATCATTCATTCATTTGTATGTAAGGTGTGTGTTGTATATTAGTGTTGTGTGTAAGTAGTGAAGATGTTGTATAAGTAGTTGTGGTATAGAAGTTGTGAGGTCAAAGTGTAGAAGTCGTGAAGCCGTTGTGTAGAAGTCGTGAACCCGTGGTGTAGAAGTTGTGAAGCCGTAGCTTAAAAGACGTGAAGTCCTTGTGTTGAAGTCATGAAGCCGTAGCATAGAAGCTGTGAAGCGGTCGTGTTAAAGTTGTGAAGTCCTAGTCGTGAAGTTCTTGTGTTGAAGTCGTGAAGCCGTAGCATAGAAGTTGTGTAGCGGTCGTGTTGAAGCCGTGAAGTCCTAGTCGTGAAGTCCTAGTGTTGAAGTCGTGAAGCCGTAGCATAGAGGTTGTGTAGCGGTCATGTTGAAGTCGTGAAGTCTTATTCATGAAGACATAGTGTTGAAGTCGTGAAGCCGCATCATAGAGGTTGTGTAGCGGTCGTGTTGAAGTCGTGAAGAAGTCGTGAAGAAGTCGTGAAGCAGTCGTGAAGCCGTTGTGAAGTAGTCGTGAATAAGTTGTGAAGAAGTTATGTTGTGAAGTTGTGAGATTGGTTCTAGCTACGATTAGAACTCGACATTTAGCTTTGTGTCGTTAAACCCGTGTAAGCCAAATTTGTGTACGGTTTTCTTCGCCATAAGGGAGCTTATTGAAGTTGTGAAGAAAACTCTCGAGCAAGGTGTGCTCGGGGAGTGGAGTAGGGCAAGGAAGGTGTCCTTGTAGCCGAACCACTATAAATCCCTCGTGTCTCGGTTTGATCTTTCCATCTCTTACTTATTTCTTTATATCGTCTTTACTTTCATACATATAGGCATATATAACTATTAGTATTAAGTAGAAGTTGATTTCACATAAAGATCAATTTAAAACTCTATTCATAAAAAGAAAACTTTTATAACAAATCTAAAAGGATACACATATAATTAATAATATTGTTCAAGTATCATTTTTCATATATACTCAAATCTAAGGTTTTAAAAAGAAACAAAGTTTTCATAATAAAATTAAAAAGACGTAAAACTATTCAACCCCCCTTCTAGTTTTCCACAAAGAATATTAGGGCCTGTTTTTAATAGACTAAAGTATTGGGTCACATGACAGCAAAGGTCGAACCCAATCAATCGCCTGACAAAAATATTATGTCATAAAAGTACCGATTAGGAACTTATAAGTATTTCTAAATACTAATAGACATGCTGGACTCTTAAGACCTACATACTAAAATTTGCATTTGTGGGTCTACATAAAATATAGTAGTAGGATACTGAATAACTCTGTTCACTTGAATAAACCACCAAGATAAATATAGGGACCAGACCATACCAAGTTCGATGAGACAAATTAGACTCTAAGTTCATCCAGTTACCTCTTCCTTCATGTTTCTACTATTTTCACTTTATGGGATCAAAAGGCTGGATAAAGTATTTAACTTTTTAACACTAGTGTAAATCTATTTATACCAAAAGTGTCAGTTCCCCTTTCCAAAATAATTCTAAATCTTAAGACACTAATGCCAACAAATCAATAAACTGTCAAATCTTCTTACAAATTAATATCCAATTCCGCAAAAAGCAAAACTATGAGTCCTTCTGTATCATATGATATGTACTTAACTAACATACAACTTCAAGTTCAATTTTATAGGCAATTAAACCCAAATCTAAATATTCAAAACAACTATAGACAATCAAGAAAATATTGAACTAAAAAATGCAAAATTGGTCTAAACAAAATTTGACATATTGAATAATTGTTCAAAGAAGACTACTTTCTTGTAATCAAATTTGATACATCAACTATACATCAAAAACTCAAAAAAAATCAATGATAAGAAATTAAGAAGTGTTTCGGGTCAAGAAGATCCAACGAATATCTAATTTACCTTGATTAGTTTGACCCGATGCCCAACCCGACCGACCCACACAATTTGCCACATCAATGAATATAGTATAAACATGAAACTGAAGCAGACATATTTTAGGGCTCACCTGGCTACATCTAACACGCATTAGTGCTTCAAAACCTTGTGGTCTTGTGACATTCCATCGCAGATCATTGTAAAGTTTTGCAGGATCCGAAAGTGCAGAGAAAGGGTGATAATAATAAACCTGAAAATAGAAGGGAATGTTATTAAAAGTGATCCTTAAATAACGACAAGAAAAGCAATCTAACCTGTTTAGCAAAATAATGTTTGAGCTAGCAAATTAAAAAAGTAAGATTGCAATGAATACCTGTCCTCTAGTAGTTCGAGGGATAACAGAGATTGATGCAATGTCAACATAACTTTGGGTTGTGATGAATACATCGAAAGAAACCTATAAAATATTCATGATCATATAAACAATTTGGTAAGATAAAAGCACAATGGTTAAATCTCATCAAAGAGGTAGCAAAATGCAAATTAGATAAAGGCTCACCTGGTACTCTGCAAATTCAATAACCAATGTCTTCATAGTCTTGTCTACTGGTTGAAGTTATTTATGAGGTTCCTGTAGTTAAAAAAAGACACAACTTCAGATTTACTACGGTTTTCATCAACGTTACTACGCAAAACATGTTAATGCACTTTGGTGAGGCCATTATACATACTACGTAGATCCCATTTATAAGATCTTAGTACCACGCATATATGATTCTAATATCAAAAAGATTTAGAAGGAAACGGGTATCTGAGAAGAAAAAGAAAATAGAGACGTCTTCTGAAATAATGCTTATATTACCATTAACAAATCACAATGGCTTACTTGAAGATTTAGACCCACTCCAAGGTGTAATCATCTTTGTCGTTCATCAAATGCTTATAGGCTCGAGAGTTGTGCATTCTTGAAGCATCGTTGGGCTTCCCTTTAATAGCTATTCAACTAAAAATCGGAAAGCAATTCAAAACGGAACCTGTGACCAATAAATAAAGCCAATATTTAATAAAAAGGCAAATGCACTGGTGACCATTAAAACTGAATTTTCAAGTGAGCTTGTTCTTTATAAATGGCAACATTATATAAAATTAAAGTATATAAAGTACTATATACAGGAGTCAAAATACGAATATGCACAATGGTGTTGATATGTTTTCTTCAAATGTTACTTTTAAAGTTATCATACGTCTGCCGCATTAGAGATATCACAAAAGCCTATTCGACTCATTCTTACCTAATAACCTTTTCTTAACATGGTACCGAGTCCAAGGCACAATCAACATCTCTATTTGATTCTATAATGGGGATACTGATCACTTCCTCTACATCCAAAAATTTACGATTAAACTTCAGCTTAAAAATGAACTACGAGAATTTAGATTTAAATGAATATGAAACATGGTAAAGAAGTAAACATACCTAATTGATTTATATAAAAAAACATGTGGAAGCAATCTTTGGGGAGACATGTAAAGAATGAGTGCATGTTCCAATGACGACAGCTGTTACATGATCATTTAATCAGCAATCAGAATACTGAGAAGCAATTGGTGGACTATTATAAAATAATGCATGTACGAATAAAAATTATTATAAAACCTCAAGTGCAGAATATGACAATTGGCTTACTTGGACGGCTGTCTACTGCCAGAGATCTTTTTGGTAAGTGAAAATACCTGTAAGTATTGAGTCTTTCACATCTACTCGTGATTCAACTTCATTGTATGCAGCAAAATTAAAATAGTGCTCAGGTTAATCATCGGCTGGTATAGGGTCAACCTGTGTGAACCTGCCAAAATTTGAGTGTCGTCTCATTATCCAGTGTTCTTTACCATCTTTCTGTTTTCTGGTACCCAAATCCGTGAATCTGATATGCTGAATCTAGCTGAAGTTTGTGGTCGAAATTAGGTTTATCTTTCAAACTTATGTTTGCCTGAATTGCCGAACCCTGTCATATAGTAACAATGATTATTGTGAATGTGTAAGTATATAACTATTATTATAACAATGTTGGTAGTTAATTTAGGTAGGTTCTGTACGTGCGTTTTTATCTAACAATATGAAACAAAACATTGTTGGATTCAGGTCTGGAACACTTTTGGCGGTCCATTTCCGATATACCTTAACCTCAAGTGCTTTGTTGAAGTCAGTAGGTTTCAAGTCCGCAAGTGCAACAACTTCTGGTTCCATAGCTATTGCTTTTCCTGCACTTTTGGATAAAGGCTCTGCCCCGCTACTGGAAGCCATCAGTCTACAAAACCATGAAATGGAGGTGATAAACTATAAGTACATATGTGTTGGTTCGACAATTATATATATCTGTAACAGTGGTTAATCTAGTAGTGTTGTATCTGATATGTGAGAATCTCAGCTTTCTAAAGACAATAGACATAATCACTTGTTTATAATCTGTAGGCTAATTAAAAGCAAGAATATACTGTCTATGGTCAATTCGGGTACTATATTCTATCGTAGTGTGTCAAAAGCTATGATGGTAGGGGCCGAAATCAGTGCAGACATATAGTATAAGGAAAAGCTGAATAAGATAGACGCATTCATGTTTTCAGTGTCTAGCAAGCAATACACACAAATAGGAGTAGCAGATAGTGTTTTCGAATATGTGAGCTCCTCCAGTCCAAACAGTCCCGTACCTTTGGGTCCCTAGAAAAAATGCTCTCGATAGAACAAAAGGCCTATCGTTTACTCCTCTTCTTTTCAGAAGTCCATCGATGTAGCCATATGGAAGTAGTAACCATAGGAATTATGCAACTCTCGGTGCTTAACGTTACCATAATGCAAAGCATCTCGAGGCATTGTCACCTGGTCAAAATATAAAGCCACTATGTCAAATACAAAGCATGTAAAGTTTCCTATACTCTTTTCCTTCTTTCACATGCTACCATGTTTGAATTAAACTAAATTAAATTAGCAACAACAAATTCACAATTACCTAAAGGCATGATCCCAAATGCTTTCGACAATATCCCAATCAGTAACAAATCCATCCTTAATCGCTGGTATAACCTGGGGAAATCACATACAAAATTAATTAACTTTGGTTTCCTGAAAGAGGAAAACAACAGAGAGAAACGTGCCATTAAGATTAAAAAACAAAATTAATTAACTTTGGTTTCCTCAAATTCAAAACAAAAACAACAATTTGTTAAAAACATACTTGAAACTTACAATAGGTTCGAATATCGTTAGTAATCTTGCAAAAACAAAAAACTTGTTCGATGAAAACAAAAGAACATTGTGGACGCCAGTTATTGTACTTGCAAGAGTACCTGTAACAAAAACAAAAGAAGATGTTAGATCGTCCTGATATTATGATTAGTAGGAGAAACAGAAATCGTCGATTAGGGTTTTGGGTTTTTTTGAAGGGTAGGGAGATTGAATAGAGGTTTAGTTATGCGGCTGTGTTTTTGCTCTTAATGCCACAAATGGTCCTTCCGTGTTTTCCCAAGTTAGGTTTATAGATTATAATTGCAAATTAAATTCGAATTAATGTGTTGATGTAGTGGTAAGATGTATGTCAAACATATTTACGACCCGGGTTCGAATCCAGCTTCATGAATTTTTGAAAAAAATAGCTCCGAAATTTATTTATGAATGCTAAGTGGCATAGTTTATGATTATGTGGCATTTTTATGATTATGTGGCATTGAGGTGGCATTTATGTGGCATTATCTACGTGTAACGCCTCCTGTTTTATATATATATATATATATATATATATATATATATATATATATATATATATATATATATATATATATATATATATATATATATATATATATATATATATATATTAACAGTCTTTAATTGTTCCATATATATTTTATATATATATATATATATATTTGTTAAAGGTATCATTTAAGCAATGGTTGAAGTGTTTCCAAGTACAGAATATAGATATTGTTTAAGGCATATCCATGAAAACATGAAGAAGCAATGGAATGGAGTTTCTTACAAACTGCTATGGAAATGTGCTACAGCTACAACACTTCTTAGATTTGAAGCAGCATTGAAATCACTTAAGGAATTATCTACTGCTGCACATGCTTGGCTATCACAGAATCCAACAGAACATTGGTCCAGAGCACACTTTTCAGGTAACTTGTTATAGCTTATGTGAATTATTAATCATGTTGCATATAAGTAATTCCTTAGTATAATATATTATTTATGTATGTAGGAAGATCTCATTGAGTTGTTTTGCTAGATAATATGTGTGAAGTGTTGAATTGTAAGCTTGTCCACGTAACACGCTAGGCAAATCCCACATCGGTCGTGGCTTGGAGTGATGATGGGATATTAGAATAACATAAGCCTTATCAGACACAACGTGTTTTGTGGCTAAGGGAAGTTACAGGAAAGCCACAAAAGAAAAGTCGTGAGCCATTAAGGCAAAGCGGACAATATTGTGGGCTGAGTAAGGCGAGATGTTACAAGTTGGTATCCGAGCCACTCTAGAGCCGTTCGGGATGGTGGGGAAAACCTCATCGAGGACGATGAGTCCCTAAGGGGGTGAATTGTAACACCCTAGGCAAATCCCACGTCGGTCGTGGCTTGGAGTGATGCTGGGATATTAGAATAACATACGCCTTATCAGACATAACGCGTTTTGTGGCTAATGGTTATAGCAAGTTACAGTTAAGCGTGCTTGTGTGAGAGCACAACTAGCATGGGTGACCATGCCGGGAAGTTACATGAAAACCACAAAAACAAAGCCGTGAGCCTTCGGGCAAAGCGGACAATATTGTTGGCTGAGTAAAGCGGATGTTACAGTCCAAGTTAGCGATAAACCAATTATCACTTTGTTAGAGTTCATCAGGGAGTACTGCATGAAAAGAATTGTGAATGTTGTAAAAGCCATTGATAAATGTCTTGGTCCTCTAACCCCTATTGCAACTACTATTATGACAGAAATCAAAGACGATGCAAGTAATTATACTATTCAGTGGAAAAGGGAACATAAGTATCATGTTAATGGGCCATGAGGGGATCAATGTATAGTTGATGTTGTTAGGAGAACATGTACTTGTAGAAGATGGGAGATTAGAGGGATTCCTTGTAAGCATGCAATTGCTGCAAACTGGAATATGACTATCAATGGCCAACCTGTTGAAATACCAGAAGCAAAAACTGATAAGTGTTATTGGTTAGAGACATAGAAACAAGTTTACAGTTTTAAGATACAACCAATTAGTGGTAAGTCCTTCTGGAAGAAATCTCCATGTCTTACAACACTAACTCCTCCACATCATCACCCTCAAGTAGGTAGGACTAGGAAGAATAGAGTCAGAGGAGAAATTGAGGACACACTATGTGTTAAGGATGGGAAGTTGACTAGGAAATGGAGACGCGTGAAATGTTCTTCTTATGGACATGTGGGTCATAATAAGCAGCCATGTAAGGGTCAAGGTGGTGAATCAAGTTCTGGGTCTAAAAAGAAAAGCAAAGTAAATTCAAGGCCCCTAAAAAAAGACAGGTTTTCTTTGGATGATGAACTTCAAGGTTCACAAGTTGCAAGTGTAATAGAAGGTAAGAAACTGCACACTTTTACTATTTTATAGCTTTTCATTTCTTGTTACCAATTTTTATGAATGTTGATAATGTAGTTGGAAGACAAACTGGTGGAAATGAAAGTCATCCTGCTGCAAGTCGAAGTGGTTAAAGCTTAGTGGTTGGTGGTGCAACCCACATTGAATCTGGTGCATCTGCTGGTGCAAGACAAAATGAAAGTCATCCTGCTATAAGTCAAAGTTGTCAAAGCTCTGTGGTTAGTGGTGTAACCCACATTGAATAAGGTGCATCTGCTAGTGCAAGACAAAGTGGGAATGCTGGTGGAAGTCAATGTGGTTCACCGAAATGGAGCAAAAGTGCAATAAGGAATGAAAGTCTTGGAGCTGGTGGAAGACAGGTGCCTGGTTTACCAAAGGAGTCTAATGCTCCTAGCTCACCCAAATGGAGCAGATCTATGATCAAGAGTGAAAGAGTTGGAGTTGGGTCACCAAAACAACCTTAAGTTGGATTAGATTGATGTTTTAAAGTTATGTGGGATATTTGAACATGTTTAAGACTTCTTTTTTGTTTGTATGTGGATGTTAAACTCTAGTAACTATGGTAGCCAATTGTAATTTTCAATTCATTGCAACTTGTTGCAATGACAATATGCAATTAAAAGCTTTTATCAGCTTAAGTATACATGTTTAGGTCATTTTATTTGTGCCAATTACTTGCATCTGCATTATGTGTATGCCAAAAAAGGTCAAACTTAACCGAGTGACCAAATTGTCAACTATAACTATTTTAACGAAAACAAAGTCAACAAGCTAAATATGTTCCGTTTTTAGCCTAGCTATAACGGTATCGTATAACCACCCACACAATGTACTCTCAAGATATTTGGCCTTTTTGTGACATAGAATAAAATATCAAACTCAATGATTGAGAAATATAGACATATGAGTCTTTGACAACACACTAGTAGTATGTCATAGTATTTCATGTATGTCTCAACTATTACATAACTGATAAAAGTTTTAAATTTGTCATTTTCATAATTCAAACACAAAACATAATGCATGCAATATTGATAAATATATAACCAGTTACATCATTTTATGACCAGTCATGCAGTTTCTCCCATCCATCTGGAAATGGAGAAATTCTTTTTCCTACATAAAATCCATCATCTCTAACTAACCAAACCAGTCTTCGATCAATACTTATAAATGATCCCGAGCCATAAGTAAGACCCAACTGATGATCCCACACATGGAAAGAAGCAGTTCTTGTGCCATTGCTGTTGAAATTAGCCCAGAACATGGTAGTCATCCAAAAGTTTTCGCAGAATTGCCAGTTTGTATTTTCGAACACCGCAAGTGTATGCTCTCCCAGATCATCATATATATATATATATATATATATATATATATATATATATATATATATATATATATATATATATATATATATATATATATATATATATATATATATATATATTTGTTAAAGGTATCATTTAAGCAATGGTTGAAGTGTTTCCAAGTACAGAATATAGATATTGTTTAAGGCATATCCATGAAAACATGAAGAAGCAATGGAATGGAGTTTCTTACAAACTGCTATGGAAATGTGCTACAGCTACAACACTTCTTAGATTTGAAGCAGCATTGAAATCACTTAAGGAATTATCTACTGCTGCATATGCTTGGCTATCACAGAATCCAACAGAACATTGGTCCAGAGCACACTTTTCAGGTAACTTGTTATAGCTTATGTGAATTATTAATCATGTTGCATATAAGTAATTCCTTAGTATAATATATTATTTATGTATGTAGGAAGATCTCATTGAGATGTTTTGCTAGATAATATGTGTGAAGTGTTGAATTGTAAGCTTGTCCACGTAACACGCTAGGCAAATCCCACATCGGTCGTGGCTTGGAGTAATGCTGGGATATTAGAATAACATAAGCCTTATAAGACACAACGTGTTTTGTGGCTAAGGGAAGTTACAGGAAAGCCACAAAAGAAAAGCCGTGAGCCATTAAGGGAAAGCGGACAATATTGTGGGCTGAGTAAGGCGGGATGTTACAAGTTGGTATCCGAGCCACTCTAGAGCCATTCGGGATGGTGGGAAAAACCTCATCGAGGACGATGAGTCCCTAAGGGGGTGAATTGTAACACCCTAGGTAAATCCCACGTCGGTCGTGGCTTGGAGTGATGCTGGGATATTAGAATAACATACGCCTTATCAGACACAACGCGTTTTTTGGCTAATGGTTATAGCAAGTTACAGTTAAGCGTGCTTGTGTGAGAGCACAACTAGCATGGGTGACCATGCTGGGAAGTTACAGGAAAACCACAAAAACAAAGCCGTGAGCCTTCGGGCAAAGCGGACAATATTGTTGGCTGAGTAAAGCGGATGTTACAGTCCAAGTTAGCGATAAACCAATTATCACTTTGTTAGAGTTCATCAGGGAGTACTGCATGAAAAGAATTGTGAATGTTGTAAAAGCCATTGATAAATGTCTTGGTCCTCTAACCCCTACTGCAACTACTATTATGATAGAAATCAAAGACGATGCAAGTAATTATACTATTCAGTGGAAAAGGGAACATAAGTATCATGTTAATGGGCCATGAGGGGATCAATGTATAGTTGATGTTGTTAGGAGAACATGTACTTGTAGAAGATGGGAGATTAGAGGGATTCCTTGTAAGCATGCAGTTGCTGCAAACTGGAATATGGCTATTAATGGCCAACCTGTTGAAATACCAGAAGCAAAAACTGATAAGTGTTATTGGTTAGAGACATAGAAACAAGTTTACAGTTTTAAGATACAACCAATTAGTGGTAAGTCCTTCTGGAAGAAATCTCCATGTCTTACAACACTAACTCCTCCACATCATCACCCTCAAGTAGGTAGGACTAGGAAGAATAGAGTCAGAGGAGAAATGGAGGACACACTATGTGTTAAGGATGGGAAGTTGACTAGGAAATGGAGACGCGTGAAATGTTCTTCTTATGGACATGTGGGTCATAATAAGCAGCCATGTAAGGGTCAAGGTGGTGAATCAAGTTCTGGGTCTAAAAAGAAAAGCAAAGTAAATTCAAGGCCACTAAAAAAAGACAGGTTTTCTTTGGATGATGAACTTCAAGGTTCACAAGTTGCAAGTGTAATAGAAGGTAAGAAACTGCACACTCTTACTATTTTATAGCTTTTCATTTTTTGTTACCAATTTTTATGAATGTTGATAATGTAGTTGGAAGACAAACTGGTGGAAATGAAAGTCATCCTGCTGCAAGTCGAAGTGGTTAAAGCTTAGTGGTTGGTGGTGCAACCCACATTGAATCAGGTGCATCTGCTGGTGCAAGACAAAATGAAAGTCATCCTGCTATAAGTCAAAGTTGTCAAAGCTCTGTGGTTAGTGGTGTAACCCACATTGAATAAGGTGCATCTGCTAGTGCAAGACAAAGTGGGAATGCTGGTGGAAGTCAATGTGGTTCACCGAAATGGAGCAAAAGTGCAATAAGGAATGAAAGTCTTGGAGCTGGTGGAAGACAGGTGTCTGGTTCACCAAAGGAGTCTAATGCTCCTGGCTCACCCAAATGGAGCAGATCTATGATCAAGAGTGAAAGAGTTGGAGTTGGTTCACCAAAACAACCTTAAGTTGGATTAGATTGATGTTTTAAAGTTATGTGGGATATTTGAACATGTTTAAGACTTCTTTTTTGTTTGTATGTGGATGTTAAACTTTAGTAACTATGGTAGCCAATTGTAATTTTCAATTCATTGCAACTTGTTGCAATGACAATATGCAATTAAAAGCTTTTATCAACTTAAGTATACATATTTAGGTCATTTTATTTGTGCCAATTACTTGCATCTGCATTATGTGTATGCCAAAAAAGGTCAAACTTAACCGAGTGACCAAATTGTCAACTATAACTATTTTAACGAAAACAAAGTCAACAAGCTAAATATGTTCCATTTTTAGCCTAGCTATAACGGTATCGTATAACCGCCCACACAATGTACTCGCAAGATATTTGGCCTTTTTGTGACATAGAATAAAATATCAAACTCAATGATTGAGAAATATAGACATATGAGTCTTTGACAACACACTAGTAGTATGTCATAGTATTTCATGTATGTCTCAACTATTACATAACTGATAAAAGTTTTAAATTTGTCATTTTCATAATTCAAACACAAAGCATAATGCATGCAATATTGATAAATATATAACCAGTTACATCATTTTATGACCAGTCATGCAGTTTCTCCCATCCATCTGGAAATGGAGAAATTCTTTTTCCTACATAAAATCCATCATCTCTAACTAACCAAACCAGTCTTCGATCAATACTTATAAATGATCCCGAGCCATAAGTAAGACCCAACTGATGATCCCACACATGGAAAGAAGCATTGTGCCATTGCTGTTGAAATCAGCCCAGAACATGGTAGACATCCAAAAGTTTTCGCAGAATTGCCAGTTTGTATTTTCGAACACCGCAAGTGTATGCTCTCCCAGATCATCATCACCCGATTTTACATGAACGGTTAATGGACCACTCATCGAATTATAGATAAAGACGGTCCAAATATTCTCTAAACAAAACTTTTTTGCGCTACCTATCAGAGTTTTTGCTATTGAAGATGCATTTGTTGTGAAAATAAGGCAAAGGAATAAAAAGTTTAGTGTCTTCATTGGTGTGTTGAATGGGTATATGACTGCATGAACATATATGATAATAATTCTATTATATAGACCAAAAAATTTGGTCGACTCTTTTAAAGTAAATAAAATTCTTAGCAAGGAACAAAAACAAAGACAACAGTATTTATTAAAAGAAATCGTGTCTATCTGATTGCCTAGGAAATTGTTTACTTTAAGCATAACAATTAATCGTTTCTGAAAGTCAACTATACTTTGGTTACTTTAAGCTCTAAAAAATGTAGAAAGTAAACGTTATTAATGAGTATTTACACATTTGTTTGGCCTGACTCTTATAGTCTTATGCAAGGTTTTCAAAATCGGGATCCTACTTATGATCGATTTCGTCTTTGCAAGATCGAGATTGTAAGATTGGATCGGGATCTTAAGATAATAGTTTTTGTAATATTATACAAATCTATAAATTAATATATATCATAAACACAAATTATGTAAATATTTCATAGAAATGTTGTCTTAAGTTATTATTATGAAATCTCCATCCTATATAAAGGAGTGTTGTCCTACAAAATCTCCTTGAAAAATATTAATCAACTGCCACGTGTAAAATCGCAAATATTCATGAGCCGTCGATTTTGTGGAACGTGTTTTGGGCGGAACAACTTACAAACTATCCATTCCATTCTTTCCATTCCACACACACACAATTCGATCCTCTCAAACTATCTCCCACAAACATTCACCGATTAGATTAGATCTTGAAAAATAAAGCCTTTAAATTGAATAATCAATCTGGATGATAATTGATTCAATCAGGTATACTCTCAATTACACATAACCTAATTTCTTAATCATGCCGCCTAAATCATTCCGATTGTAAAAAATGGAAGCAAAAAGCTGGCAATCCATTGATAATGGTGCGTTTTTCTACACTTTTTAATTCATTATATCGTGTATTAATTGTATGAAGTAACCAATTTTGAATTTGATTTTTTTTTCTGGTGTGAATTTAATTTTTAGGGTTTTTTGAATTGGGGTTTTTTCGAATTGATGATTTTTATGTGGCTACATGCGTGATTTTTGGAGGTTAAATGCTTGATTACGCACAATCTTTCATATCCCAACTCCCAAATCAGTACTTAACATATGTAAGTTGAATTTCCAGCACGTTATTACATAAAAGGTCACAAACTTTGCTTTAATTTCTCATTTCCCTGCTAACAAGTTTACAATTTTGATCTACAAAATAAATAGGCAGGGCAAAGGGGTGTCCAGATATCAGGTGGACAAAAACAGCGAATTGCTATCGCAAGAGCCATATTGAAAGATCCTCCAATTCTTTTGCATGATTACGCAACAAGTGCACTTGATTCAGAATCTCAGAAGCTGTTCAAGATGCACTTGAGATTGCAATGAAAGGAAGGACAGCCATTCTAATTGCACACAAGTTGTCAACGGTTGTTAACGCAAACATGAATGTAGTTGTACAAAATGGACAAGTAACAGAGACCGGAACACACAGCAACTTGCTACAAACGAGTGAGTTTTATAGTAACTTATTTAGTATGCATAATATCAGCACATAACTACATAAGGTGAATCAACTCCTATGCATCTAATAAGATATATCTAATAAGAAAACTATTTCAGGTCAAAAAGTATTTTGCTTGGCACCGGTAAAAAATGAGCCGGTTTAGGTTCGCCAATAAAACCTTTTTCTAACTGTTTAGGCTGGCCCGTAAAGCTACACGTTTTGCTTACAGGTATCTCTTTATTCTCACTAATGGTCATTCTGTGGTAAGAAGAGTCAAATCCTCGGAAAAAGTTCAAATGTTGTACTAGAAATTGAAAGAGATCTATTATCACAATGTATGTGCAAGACACCTGAGATAGCATGGACATCGAATCCTCTGAAAAGTTTCTAATGATTATAATAACTCAGTTTATGTTTTTCGTGTTCATTCTAATATATAATCATGAATTATGATTTGCGAACAGGTGATGTGGTGAATTTAAGTTCATAATCTTCACAAATGGATATAAGTTCTATGTTAGTTATAATATTATATGCATACTAAGTGCTTGATGAAATGCCTGAATGAAGAGATATGGTTCTAACTGAAGATCACTTATCATTTACAGGTTTATATGATTTCGACTTTAAGCTATGATTGGAAATGGCTATTCGAAATGAAGGTATTCTAAAAACTGATCCACTTTTTTTTTTTTTTTTTTTTTTTTTTTTTTTTTTTTTTTTAACTCTTACGGCAATTATATGTCAGTGAAGTTGAACTTTAGTTGTAGGAGCTTTATATTGCATGTACAGTAACACCATGAACTCAAGTTGTCAAGTACATCATATTTGGTTGGAGTAGGCTGGTTTGGAATATGTTTAGATTCTAACAGGTTGAATGTTTAAATTTACCTAAAAATTGAACATATCAAGATGGTTTAAAGTTGCCCATAGGTGTTTTTATAGACAGTTGCCAACTTCTTAAGTTGCTACATATAAACAAATTAGATATTGTTTTAATGATATAGCTGTTGTGATACGTTAATCATGTGTCAAAGTTATAAAAAAATGAACTAAGAAGTGCTACCTGACCATTTAAAAACCTGGCTCGACTCTTGGTGACTCTTGCTAACATATCGGCTGTTGTGACCCGTATTTCTTTCACACACTTTATCCAACCCCTACCGACCCACTCATTTTTTCTTTTTTTGTTCCAGCTATTGATTATCTTTTGGTTTCAGTTATCACTACTCATTCCTAAAAATTATATGTTTTTTGTGATCGCCTATTAGGTGTTTGATGATAGTCTTAGTAGTTGTAATACTTGCATACTTGGATTTGATTGATAGAAGAATTCTAGAGAGAGAGTGAGATGAGAGAGTTGGGAGATCTAGAGAGAGAGTGTGTGAAAGAAAAACTAGTTGAATGATTAAGAATCTCCAACGCTTCCCACACATGGGAAGGGGTATTTATAGTTACTAGCTATGGTGCCCCTAGTGGGCTGTGGAGTGAGCTGACAGTGGGTAAAGACCCGACCCAACTCCACAAATATTAATATAACTAAACTAATAATAATAATAATACTAATAAGCCTACGAGCTATATAAATGCTATGTAGATACTCGGGGTATAGAGAGAGAGAGAGAGAGTGAAAGAAAAACTAGTTGAATGATTAAGAATCTCCAACGCTTCCCACACATGGGAAGGGGTATTTATAGTTACTAGCTATGGTGCCCCTAGTGGGCTGTGGAGTGAGCTGACAGTGGGTAAAGACCCGACCCAACTCCACAAATATTAATATAACTAAACTAATAATAATAATACTAATAAGCCTACGAGCTACATAAATGCTATATAGATACTCGGGGTGACCGTGTCTTTATATGAATATTTATATTCCTAACAATCTCCCCCTAAGGGAGGTCACCCCAGAAATAATATTTTGAATTCTAGCATTCTATCATATGAATTTGACTTCATAGCTCGTAGTCTTTGATTCTTCAAAATATTTGATCTTTGTGCCTTCAGCAGTGAACGTTTGATGACTGATCTTTGTCTTGGATGATCTTTGTGTATTCTTTGAGATTATCATCCAACATATGTCTTCAAGTCATCTTGCAATATCATCTCCATGTGACGTTGTAATCTTTGAGCCTTCTTTGAGATCATCAGCCACCGAAAATCTCTGAGCTCATCCATTGTAGTGATATTGCCTCCATGTGATTAGTTGTGACTTTTGGACTGCATGCTCACATTTTTCTGGATCATGATAGATTTCATCAGAGTAGCAGAAGCGGTGTTGTAGGTCTTTCAACTATCATGATGTCTTTGATAATGATTTGGAAGTGTGAGCATGGAGTGTGACTTAACACGTCTCTACTGGAATCAGGAACCACCATCACCATCTTCATATGTATCTGAAATAAAATAGTTAGCAATAAAGTTGGGGAACGAATATGGCTTTGTCATTCATCCGGTGTGGTTGGATTAACCTTCGGATCCATGAGGACCGACCTGTGATCAGGTAGAATCCCCTTTAAAGAAGATTCTCCTTGACAGGAATTTCCAGCTTGTAGTAATGAGCCTTCCAACAACTTAATGTCAGAATCATCATACTAAGCATGTTCTCATACCGGAACATCTCAAAGCAGACAGCACGGTAGAGTGAATCAGTGAATTAAATACCCACTGATTGACGAGAAGTTGATTAGAAAAATCACTTGCGTGTCACTGGATAAACATTTTGTACAACACGATAAGGGTTTTATAAATTGAATCACATTTATGTCAAAAATACTTTTGTTTGAAAATTTTCACAATCAATGTGCTCGAAACTTTGTTGGTGAGCACATTGAAAGGTTTTCCAAAAGTATCCGTCAATCCATTTCCTGGAACAAGTTTGATTCAAATTTGAATCGCCCCATCGTTTCTTTCCAGTTGTCACAAGCTTGATCCATGAAGGATCTCACATGTCACCCACCAAGAGCTTGTTTGATGTTGGCTCTAGAAGGATTTACATCTTCATTATGAATACTTTACGTATCACTCGGATGTTCTGGCAATACCACAAGGATAATGCGTAGGACTCTTCATATATATTTTCTTGCTTTTCACGGTATATGAAACAGCAAGCATATTGGAAATGTGTCCTAATGAGATTTATTGATGATCTCTTGGCTCTAGACTCAATAGTGCGTTTTGATTTAGTGATCGGAGGCTGGAGAGGACTGCCACCTTTTCAATATCGTCAAACTCGGAGTGAGAGAGACGATAGCAATGTATTGATCTCCGTGACAAGTGAAACAAGAGTCCTTTGAGGGACCTTGAGTGGCTAGGGAGGGTTGTGCAGCGTATCACTGGGTCCATGATACTTTGTCTTCAATGTCAGCAATCAACTAAGTGATTTTGACAGCATATGTATTGACCCGTTTTCTTCCTAAAGTGTAAGGAGGGCTTCTTTCTTTTCACCCTTTATCTTTACATTTCTTTTTCATTCTTCAACCCCTTCAGCGCTTACCGAGACTTCATTACTAGCACCTTGTTGGGTTTGTTCCAGTACTAGCTCCATCTCAGTCGGCACTTTTCCCTTATTCACTTTTCTCCTTTTTAATCATTCCTAAGGACTTCTATTCTAACTAGAGGATTGTCCCTGGGAAGATCCCTCCGGTTCTGGCTGGATCATGGGAACAAATACCTAACCTCACCATCCTTATAACTCCAGTACATAAAGTAAAATGGTCGGTCTTTGGTATTCTTTCACAATTGCCATCACAAATCATTTGCTCCCCCTCAATATGTGCATCGATATACGAAAGAGTTTAGCACATATTTGGGAGCCTACACATGAGTCCAAAAGATCACATTTTATCAGATTTCGTATTTAAATCACATTCTCTCCCCTGATCAAAAATTTCAAACCCTTTGAGATTTGTGATCCCAATTGATTTAAATAAGTTAGAAAATTATGGGAGAAAATGTGGTCAGGTTTAATATATTCTGATAATGAGACATTACGATGCTCCCCCTCAATCAATGAGGGAGAATTTTAGTTTCAGGTATGATAGGTTTGAAAGATTTTGAATTAAAACAATCATACACTGACACATAGCAACAAATGTTTATTCACTGCTTATTATGTACAAAGATAATCGTTATGACACAAATGATGTTGACCTTTTCGCTTCCCTGAGAGAGTCAGTAGTCAGCATCAATTATCCATCCACCAACAAATCTTCCCAAGTATTGTAGATCCCCACTCGGCGAGACCAGAATAAGTAATGCTTTGTTGAAGTGAAGGTGGTGGTGGTGATGACAATGTTGTTGTTGTTGTTACTGTTGTTGTTGTTGTTGTGAATTCAGAGCCAGTCAATAGAGTTTGAACATCTGATCAAATGGTTAGAGCGGGAACTGGCACATTCATATTGGCCATGGAATCTGCATAAGAATATCAACACAGATATACATACATACAGATTCACTTTTCATTAATAGCTACCACATAACAACTTGCCAACTCATAATACCATATTCATCTCATAATCAAACCATAGTCAGGAAATACAATAAACCGCTATCTAGCATGAAGAGCAATCATCAATCATGAACATGGCAATTCACTCATATTTCAACATTCAACTCAGGATCTTAGGGACATGATTCTAATACGATAACTACATACCTAAGCATATTCTGAGTGCACAAGCAATAAATCAACAATGATTCGACTAACACAAGTCAATCAACATTTGAAACTCATTCAGTTAAATCATACAAATGCCTGTGGAGTATTTAAGAACATCAAACACAATGGGTTTTCTAACTTCTTTTAGATTTTGAGTAATAAAGTATTTAGGGGATTAAACGAGGATTCCAAAGTGTAGCAAATGGACCCTATAGTTACATAAAGCTAGGAAACTATAATCAAATTGCACATAATGTCCTAATCTTTCTAACAACTAACACATTTGGCCATTTGAGATAAAGCATAGCAAGATCCTCTTCAACTAATACCCCATTAACTACAAAACCTTTTCTAACAATTATTAGTTAACCAAGAAACCCGTTTAATGATATAAAATTTGAAATCACTCTCCCCCTCAATCAATGACCCGAATTCTATTTAAGGTGTTGAAGTCATTGATTGAGTGACAAATTTTATGAACAATCCAAGTCTGAAAGAATTTCAACCAACACGTTACCACCATGTGTCTCACAAATAATTTTCAGAAAAATCATAGAATGAAAACTATTTGTATTCAAAGAAGACTTCTCTTCTTAATCAGGAAATAATGCATTGAAGCGTGCACTAAATCGGGGATGCACGGATATGAAGTAATCCATGCCCGGGTGAACATCACCCAGTGGGAGGAACAGCCGTCTTTTTGGCGACGTGCTTTCCCCATTTTGAAACGCATGTTGCTATCTAAAGTAATAGCAAACCATTTAGGCATGTTTTGAAAAACTTTTTGAACTTCTGCTCGAGCTTCATTTAAAGTCCCATGTCATTATTGAATGACATTTCTAAGACCGTAAATGTTATCGATAAATAGAATACATGCCTAGAGAAACTATTTTTGGTATTTTCTAATTTTTATGATTTTTATGGTTTTTCTGGGTTTAAGTTTTTCTATTTACAATTTGTTGGTTTTATAATTTTCTATTTACATTTTTGTATAAGATATTTACAAACTATATTATTCAGTTTAAGAAGATGTTGACATGAATACCGAAAAAGGATATCGATCTGTACGTTGTAGAAGTCAGTAGTCAACATCTCTTAAACTTTCACCACCAAAGCTTTCGAGGCTCCTGAATAGTAGACTGAACTTGAGCCTTCTCAATTTGAAGCTTTGACAGCTTCCCCCTAAACCGACAATCTTCCTTTTGAGCAGTTTCAAAGCTCTCTTTCAAGCTTACGAAAGGTAAGTGTACAACGGAAACCGTAGCAAACCACATCAAGTATTGCTGCTCCTTTTAAGAATAATCATCGTGATTCTCCGTTCGGGGGATAATCAAATAGATCAGCAACGTATCATCTCACGCTTGAATACTTCTTCTCACATTTCTTCCTGCTGAAGTCTGAAGTAATGCCTACCAAAAGTATCCAGAGACCACTTCCCCCAAGTATTTGGAATGATACACCATAAGGAACGAGTTAAAACACTGATTTTCTCTGCGGTTATGACATTTGTCTTCCCGGAATAACCTCAACTCAGAAGAGGTATAAAGTTCATCACGTGTACTCGTTGTGCGTTCAGATGTATGTCTCCTTCCCCTTTGCTGGTTTTGATACCTTAGAATCAGCAACACATTTTACGCACATATACTTGAAATCTTGTGAGAAGAACAAACTTGGATCAAATGTATCCTGTGAGAATCAACCGCTACCGAAACTGTCTCTGACTATCTTTACCAACCCTTAAGTAGGCTATTTGACGAGATGACTGATGGAACAAACCCGATATACCAAACTTGACACTGAAGTAGAATTCCCCGTTTTCGTGACTTAAACTTGCACTAATGTTGGAAGAACGGTGTAGAGAATTAGTGCTCCAAGCAAATCTCTAAGTACTCAATACCCAACCAAAGTATGAGACATTAACACCTCTTGCGATTATCTACAACGTCATCGGCGTGTGACACTGAGTACTACAACATAAATCCTTTAAGTGATAGTTAACCAGGTCATCAAACATTTACCCCGACTGCTGGTAACTAGATAAACTAAGTCTTCAACTTCAATCTTAAGCATGAGCAAGTTAACATTGAAAGTCATGCATCCAACCAACCCCGACTTTAAGATAGAATAAGATCACGCCTTTGAGAAAGTCAACTTCAACCTTAAATAAGTGATACCTGATCAACTCCATAGTCACAATTAGATGTCCAACAAGTGAGTGATACCTCAATCCACTTGTTCACACTTCCCCCCCTCAAAAATTGCATATGATAATGTCGTTTTTTTATTGAACAAGTGTATATGAGGTTGATCCACTGTTCACACTTCTCCCCCTCAAAAATTGCATTTGAAGTTGCCATTTTTGATTGAGTGAATAAACGTCCAATCTGATGGAAGTAGATCCACTTGATGTCTGAACGAGCATGGAGCAAGTATGAAGCTTTTTGATGAGAGTAGTCAGAAACAAGGAGAGTCGTATGACCATTTCTCAAATCTCAATCACCATGTAGTTTATTCACCCTTCTCCCCCTCAAAATTTGCATATGACTGCCAACTGCCATTTTTGATTGAAAGAGTGAATAAGAATATACTTCAATGTACGTTTATCCCCTTGATGACTGAATGAGCATGAGAAGAGCATGAAGCTTGATGAGAATGGTCATAAACAAGAAGATTTCTCTTCTTTCGAAGATAAAGCGCACTCAAGCGTATGCCTTTCTTTTCTTTGATGAATGGGGCCTGAAGAGATGTCAGCAGACGCCATTATGTTGACAATGAGGCCCGAGGCTTGAACTACAGTGTTCAAACGTCATTGTCGTTGAAGAACGAGGCCTGAACTGATGTAAACAGACTTCATTGTCGATGAAGAACGAGGCTTGAACTGATGTGTTCAAACGTCATTGTCGATGAAGAACGAGGCCTGAACTGATGTGAATAGACGTCATAGTCAATGATGTTCATCAAGCTTGAATTGCTTGAACCCCTTCTTTATGAGATATCAATCTTTTCGGCACCCAAACTCTGAGTCTTTCCTTAATATAAGTAAACGATGTACCTGCACTTAAGTAAGGACTACCTGCACTGACATTAAGAGTTTGTTTGCATTTATATGGGTTAGTGATATCAGCATTTAGATCATTTGGGGTTTCACTGTCAACCTTGGTTTTGTACTTAGTGAACATCTTTCTAATAGGTATCCATCTAAGACCTACAATCTTAAAAATTCTACTCGTCGGTATCCACCTAAGACAAGATCTAGGAGTGTTTGGTTTCTCATGCACAGTGAAAGACTTGTTGGGAGAAAACCTTTGTCCTATAGTAATCTGCCTATCAGGTTTTTGAATATACTTCTTTGGTTCTACGGGCTTGTTGTCGTTTCTAGTCTTAGAGGAGTGAACCATAGCACGGGCATTCACTTCCTTCAGGAATTTTGTTATACAATCATCATGGGTTGCATTAAAAACACATTTCTGACAAGTTGAGCAAACAAAATGTTTGGAGTCAAAGAAAGATCTAGGATTTTTAGAGTGATCTGCTATGGGAATTGCATTAGTCGATACGCAACTACTCTTAAGAACAGGCAAATTCCTAATCTTTTCATAGGTGTTTTTCTTATCATCCTCTAGGTTATGATTCTGAACATTGTTTTCATGTCTAACATGTTCCTTTGGTGTCACAAATGACACACGCTTTGAACTAATCCTAGAAGAACTAGATGCACTCATAATATGAGGTTTTGCAAGCTTATATTCCTTTTATTAGATCTAGGCTGTGAAGTGACTGGTTTTGGTAAAACTTGTTTCGCATCAACTTGGGAGGCAAACCGTGTTTTTGAAAATTTTGGTCGTTCAGATTTAAACGCAATCGGTTGTCTAACAACTGATTGGTTTCTAAGTGGTGGTTTCCCCAAGATTGATGGTTTTGCAAACTTAGTGTTCACACCATTTTCTTTCAACTTTCTTAAGTCGTTTTTCAACGATGCAATTGCAAAACCCTTTTCCTGAAGTTGAGCTTTGAATTCATCATTTTTGGCAATCAAAGAAGTTGTTTGCTCTACAGTCTTAGTTTTCGTTTCTTTGATTGCATCACACAGTTCTTTGCAATGAATTTTCAAAGTCTCATTTTCTTTAAACAATTCAGTCACTTTATGTTCTAATTCGGCATTTTTTGTTGCAATAACATCAATGTCATGTTTAGCCTTAACTTCATTACACACATCACGCATCTCAGCCAAACTGTTTTTCAGGTTTTTGATCGTTAAGTTTTTGGCTTCTATCTGAGCTTTCAAATAATTTATTATAAAGAATTCACGGAATTCAGGGAGTTCCGGATTTTTACATGGTAGCTTAGTTTGAAAACTTTCTTCCTTTTGCTGCATTGCGATTTCAAGAGAAATACAATGTTTTTCAAGTTGTATAAATCTGTTTGAAAGTTCATTATAAACTTCTTTTTTAACCATATCGTTTGATTTGGAAAACTCAGCCGTTGGCAAAGAACTTGACGCATCATCATGTTCAGCATCCTGATCAGTCTCTCCCCCCTTATGACTCATATTTGATGAATCAAAGGTGATATTGCTATCAGTCTTTTCCATCAGATAGGTGTCATAAGTAGGTTTAATTTGATCAGTATGTTGTTGTTCATTAGAAAGAACATTATGTTGATCAGACAGATGTACCTCAGCAGATAGTTTGAGATCTGCATCCACATTATGCGTGATATCAGTTCCTGAGCTGTTTTTATCACCATGTTTATCTGACTCTGTCCCGTTTCCCATATGTTGTGCTCTTTCATTAATGAACCCCTTAACATTACTCATAAGTTGGAGTAATGTAACTCTGAACACGTCTACCTCGATTCCAGTGTAATTAGAAAAACACTTTTTCGCCATTTGACTGTCAACATCATAATCCTCAGTGTATTGCGAATCAGTGAACACTTGGAGTTGGTTGTTAATCACACCCAAAGCAGCCATGGATCTATCTTCAGAAAATTCTCCTTTGTCAAGTTGTTGTTCAAGTTGATCTAAATACAGAATCATCTTGACTGTGAAAGTCTGAACATCTTGACCAAAGAGTGATGCGAATGCACGCCTGTATCCTCCCAAGTATCCGGGCTGTTCAAAGAGAACCTTGAGATGTGAATGAAGTGATCGAAAACATTCAATGCAACTTTCCTTTGCATTAGGCAACATTAGTGACTGAATCAACTCTCCCTCATGCGAATTCGAGCACGAAGATTCCACATTAGTATTATCAGAATCACACACGTTTATTTGTTGTCCAGAATTGGAAGTCATTTGTTTATCATATGCGTCGTACAACTTGAGTACCTCAGATATGAAAGAATCTGAAGTAGTAGGCATGATGTAAACGTGCACGAGATTTTACAATTCTATGATTTAAACCGAGAAATAGATTCTTTCACGGGATTTTACAAAAAATCAAGAATAAACCGTGAAATGATAATGATAATGTGATTCTGTGTTGAGGGTGATGATTGATTGTTAGACTTTGTGAACTTGTTGTTTGATTTTGGTTGAAGGTTTAAGTGAATCCAAAATAACCATTGTAGTTAAATCCAATAAGCTAACAAAATCTCAACTCAAAATAATTTTCAATTTCGGATTCTTGAAGCACAATCAGAAACCGTGACCCAAAAATTATACCAAAATACTTTACCAAACAATGCCCACACAGTACGTACTTGTGATAACAACCCAATAATATTCACCCAAAAAAAATAAACCAACAAAAATTCGACCTTGTGTAAACGCAGCAGAATTACAGCCCAAGAAACACAAACAATCATCCTTGTGATAACTGTCCAACCCAAAAGAAAATAGGCCCAATGATAACACTTGGCACCAGCCCACTTTCTAATCCACACAACCCAAATTATTTTCGGTATAAATCACACCACTTAATCCCAACTTAATCTAACCCTAAAAATAACAACGCCTCTTTACTCTCCTCACAATCAACAATAAGCAGCCACCAACCTAACACAAACCTAATCTTACTCTATCAAACAAATGCAGTCACAGAAAAATAACCTCCCACCTACCCTTTCTTCTCCACTCAAGCACGATCAAATCACGTTTTGATCTAACACAACCCTATACCTGCGTTTCTAGCTTAATCCGAATCAAGAATACATTTAAAGTCTTCATGATCCTAGAATGGGTCACGGGTAAGGTTCTTGTTTTCAGTTTATTTCAGACCGAAAAGAGGGAACACCATTGTTTTTGTTCTTTCTTACTTTTCGGATAAAAAAAATTGATATTCTTTCCTTTTCGATTGAAGAACGTGATGGTACGATGCAGAAGAAAACGTGTCCAAAGAGTCTAGAGGTCGAGTGATTGTTATTGTTGAGACACTGAGATAATGTAGGTTAGATGTTAGGTTGATATTGATTTTGAAAAAAATTTGTTGTTGTAATTAAGTTTCTCTTTTGAAAGGATTAGGAATTGTGGATTTGTTTGGTTGTAATTGGTTTTTGTAAGTTTCAAACAAATAACATTTGTTGTTTTGTTTAACTAATTGTTGTTTAATTGTTGCTCAATTGTTGTTGTGAATTTGTTTTTGTTGTGATCAAACCGCTGTTAAGAACTGGGCAAGCCGTTGTTAAGTTACAAGTGATGTTTTGATTTGTGATCAAACCGCTGTTAAGAACTGGGCAAGCCGCCACACTAATATCTTCACAAACCACTATAAGTCAAACAGCTAGACCTTTTGGTCAAACCGCCGCCACACTAATATCTTCACAAACCGCTATAAGTCAAACAGCTAGACCTTTTGGTCAAACCGCTAGCGGTAAACAGACAAACCGGAGTACAGAAGTTTCCCTTTCCTAGTATTGTCTTTTTCCCATTTTGGTTATAATCCAAACCTCTATTCTTACACCAGTCAAACCGCTACCTCTTTTTCCTTTTTGTGTACAAACCGCTGCAGAGGAATCAAATCACAACAACAACAAAAAAACCAAACCGCTGGCAAGAATATTACTAAACCGCTAGCAAGAACAACTCTTTTAGAACTCAGTTTTAATCCACAAATAAGCCCAAAAAAAACTTTGAGATACTCAAGAGTTCTAAGAAAAAAAATGTTCTTAAAGAAAAGGTCAAGTCGTTAAGCAAGCAGACCCAAATTCTTAAACGATTAAAGAGAAAAATAAAGAGAAACAAAAAGCAAGAAATAGTCACGTTAGTGAGTTAGCAACCCAAGTCCAGATTTATGCAATCCAACACCTTAAACAGTTAAGGCCCAATTAACAAACAGTTAAGGCCAATTAACACAAGTTCCTTGTATTTCAAATCAAAACAGATGACAACCAAAGCAAACAAAAAATAGAAAAAAAATAGTTCAAACCAAAGCAAAAAAATAGAAACTTCGAACCAAAGCAAAAAACTAGAAACAACAAATCCAAGCACACACGATTAATCGAACCTAACCATGGCTCTTGATACCAATTGTAATACTTGCATACTTGGATTTGATTGATAGAAGAATTCTAGAGAGAGAGTGAGATGAGAGAGTTGGGAGATCTAGAGAGAGAGAGAGAGTGAAAGAAAAACTAGTTGAATGATTAAGAATCTCCAACCCTTCCCACACATGGGAAGGGGTATTTATAGTTACTAGCTATGGTGCCCCTAGTGGGCTATGGAGTGAGCTGACAGTGGGTAAAGACCCGACCCAACTCCACAAATATTAATATAACTAAACTAATAATAATAATACTAATAAGCCTACGAGCTACATAAATGCTATATAGATACTCGGGGTGACCGAGTCTTCAAATGAATATTTATATTCCTAACAGCAGTCAAAGGAAGAGATAATGTAGTGGTAAAGAAAGAAGACTGATGGAAGAAGGGAGCGCGGAAAAGAAAATAGGAAAGTCTTCATCATCTCGACCACAAGTGCTGATGAGAAGACCTTCCCGAAGCGCTACCACAACCATCTTCTCCATGGAGGTTTTGAATAACGAGGTGGTCCTGCATCCCTTCAATAAATTTCTATGATCCTTCGGGCTGCAACAGATATCGAACGTGACAAACCTCGCAATGCTTATATCTATAATTACTTATTATTTTCTCAGCTATTTCATTTGATACTTGGATCTAATCTCTTAGATCATAATTGTTTTGTAAGTTAACTAATTGATACATATGATATGATTTTTTGTTGTGTATGATAAAGGTCATAACTATGCCTTCGAGAAAGCAGATAGGTTGGATCAAAGCTCCAATGGTCGTGGTGTTTGACAGTTTAAAACAACTCTCCTTCAACGTTTAGAGAAGGTATGGAAATTACGCCTTTAAGCTCTTTGACTTTTAAATTTATATTAATCATGATTTCTTTATTAATCATCATTTCTTTATAAATTAGTTAACTCTCTCTGGTATTAGGTCTGTCAACTTGGTCAGCAGCAACATGGTAAACCAATGACGTGTGTGGTGTGTGGCACATCTGATAATCTATGGCTATTCTAATTTGTGGTTTTGAAGGATGTATGAGGTAAACCTATTTAGAGTTTGCCTTTGCATTGCCGAGTATTTTATCACTTTGATTACATTCTTATATAAAAATAATTGTTGATGTATGAAGGTATGAAAAAGGGCATGCTATTCAGCATTATAGGCATGTTGATCATTGTTATCGCTTTGAGTTTAAGACAGTGTAACACATGCTTAGCTAATTTAATGAATAAATTTGATGTTTACTGAGAATTTGATGGCTTAATGGATAATATGCCCTTGCATTATCAAAAAAGCATGTTGGTTATAGCGGTTAAAATAAAATTAATTTCTTTCTAATGGAGCATGTACTGTTTTTTTTTTGTTATGTAACAGATCGTAGTTGGTTGGCTGAACAAGTACTTGATCAATTGACACATCGCAAAGGCAAACTGAGTGCAAAGTCATTTCCACTAAGTGCAGTTAAATGTAAACAATCCACATTTTTGATAATGCAAGGGCGTAGCACAAAGGTACTAAACGTGGAACCTCATGAAATATTGTCCATGCTTGAAGAAGCTGCTGGCACAAGAAGCGATGCAAAGGATGCATGGAAGCATAATATGTCACAAACTGCTAAGTATGTGGCCATTTTGATTATGATGATTTTCTAATTAAGGATCCTATTATATGCCTATAGTTCCCTGCTATGCCAAAGTATTAGAAAGCTTCTGTTGGGAACACCAATTACATGTTTATTTTGTAATAAAGATAAAGGATCTATTCTTGCACCAATTTAATGTATTTTATGACTCAATTTTATGCAGGGCGTAGGTTGTGGGCAGTATTGTTATTTTAGATGTATAAATAATATTAAAGATAGAAGGTAGGAAGGAGGCACTTCATAAATAGCAGCTAAAGGTTAGTTGTGTCTTCCATTTCATTAAGTTGTTTAACAATGTATCTCGTATATGTATTTAGACTGAAATGGGGAATATCTTTTAAGTGTATATTGTTATAGAACATAAGTAGCTTTATATAGCAAACTATGCTATGCGATTTTTGTGAAAAGTTTAGAAGCTCAATTTTGGTTGTGTGATGTAGGCCGGAGAGAAGCCTAAATGAGGTGAATCAGTTGTCGCTGAAGTTGACGAATTATGAGAACTTCACCATTGGTCAAAACCTTTACCATTAAATTCAAATGGCTTCTAAAGTTTGTTGACAATAATTTATACTGATTGGGTGCTCATTTGTATGTTCAGGACAGTCGATGATCTTGGATCGGATAGATCAATCCTTACATGTAAGCTTCGTTATTGACACCCTCTGATGTTAACTAATTGATACACATGATATGATTTCTTGTCCTTTTTTAACAATTAAATTAATATGTTAATTATGATTAAAAAAAGTACTATTACGAATATAATTTTTTTTAGAATAAAACGAAGATTGGAGGTTGAATGATCTAAAAGTAGACTTCGCGCAACTAACAATCCATTTAAGATGGGCCGTTTTAGCTGTGTTTTCTTTATTTGACCTGTTTGACCTTTTGAGGTAAAACTGAACCCATTTTTTAGGAATGGGTAGAATTTGGCACCTCTATTTATTATAAACATGCATTTGTCTTGAATCTGTATGAATTGAGGTGAGCATAAATTCTTACATTAGTATAAATTGACTTGCTCCAGGAATACATTGCCCTGCTTGAAGAAGCCAAAAAGTATGACCACATGGAGCTGGGAAAGAAGCAGGAACTTTTCTTTTTCCATCCACTTAGGTAAGTTTTTTTTTTTTTTTTTTTTTTTTTTTTTTTTTTTTTTTTTATCTTTTTAGTAATTATATTTTTAATCTGTAATTTGTTGAGTGTACGTAATTGTTTATCTTTTATATATGTTTTAGCCCAGGAAGTTGTTTCTTTCTTCCTCATGGTACTCGAATAACTGAAAAGTTGATGACATTTATACGAAAAGAGTACCGTAAAAGAGGTTACCAACAGGTAATTCGTCTTTGCTTTGTGTATCCCTGTTTCAAAACTTGGTGAATGTTTAGTTGAGTCAAAATAGTGCAGATTGACCTAAAACACCCTTTTTTCACAGTAATGACATTCTTCAAATAAAACTCAATTGATCCATTTATAGTTTAAATGTATTGAAATTGCCACCTTTAGTTATAAAATTTGATGTATTGTATCATTGGTTTGGCAGGTCGGCACACCGAATATGTACAACATGCAACTCTGGGAAACATCAGGCCATGCTGCCAACTATAAGGAGAACATGTTTGTTTTCGATGTAAGTTTGCTGCTATTACAATTAGTCATTCATGTTATATTCTCACTACTAGAAGTCATAAGAATCTTATTTTGTGAAATGGTTACTTTTGGATAATCAGTTTAGCATTACACCCTTATTCACAGTAATCCATTTTCAGTCAGTTAATCTATTATAGTAGCTTTTCTTTGAAGGCCAATTTTATCTATTAGTCTTTTTAATAAATAGATTCACAGAAAACAGTTAAGGATCTAATAACGTTCTATTAAATGAGAATTTAAGTCGTTGCATTCTTTTTCTATGCAGATAGAGAAGCAGGAGTTTAGTCTTAAGCCCATGAATTGCCCAGGCCATTGCTTGATCTTCGATAACAGAGTCCGTTCTTACAGAGGTGAGTCTTCTTATATAAAAATATCTTATTCTAAGGCTACCTTTTTATTGTTTTGAACATGTTTGTAACAAGTGATGCATCCTAAATCCTTATTACTATGATATTATTCTGTTTCTGATCATAATTAATGTATTTCCATTCTGCAGAACTTCCACTTTGTAAAGCTGACTTTGGAGTGCTTCATCGCAATGAAGCCAGTGGTGCATTGACTGGTTTGACACGTGTTCGGCGATTTCAGCAGGTTCAAAGTTTTTTTTATTTTATGGTCTCTACTTTCGCATTGCATGTTCAAATCTGAGTTAAAGAACACGTCTCTATTAGTTTGTGCTCTTAGCAGAATAACAGTGGTTAATAATTATTTATATGTTACGTGAACTATTATTTCTGTAATCTAACTCAAACGATTTAGTTCAGGTATTCATACAATGGATTTGATCCTTCATGTTATTTGTAATTTACCAGTTTATTATATTTAGAGAAAAAGTAGAAGATTAAGTTTGGGAAACATTAATCAAGGGATGTCTAATCAGTAATCAGTGGTTGTTTTGATATCTTCGTGTCTGATTATGATATGATAAATGGTTGTTTAGATAGCTTACTGCTTATTAAGGACTATTTTAAACTGTGCGTATTAATGATGTAATACCTTGATTAGGAGTTGTTCTATAGCTTATTTCAAATCCTAATTAACCGTTATTTGTGCTTATAGGGTCTGTTTCGATAGCTTATATTTATTTAACTGTGACATGCTGGTATTCGGGGATGTTTAGAAAGCTCATTTCAGCAGCTAATTAAATCGATGTATTCATATATACTTGAGTTGAATTTTCCACCACTACCAATTCTTAAGATGGTCATCTGAGATTGTATAATCTAATTGTTACATTTTCTAATGGCGCTTAATTTTTTTCTAAACATGTTATAGCATGTTTTGGTTAACTAATGTTTTTTGTCATTTGGTATGTGCAGTTAAGAAGGACAAAGAAAAAAATGCAGCTAAGTTGATTAAATGGAAGAACAACATAGCGATATCAAATCCTCGGAAAAAGTTCAAATGTTGTAGTAGAAATTGAAAGAGATCTATTATCACAACGTATGTGCAAGACACCTGAGATAGCATGGACATCGAATCCTCTAAAAAGTTTCTAATGATTATACTAACTCAGTTTATGTTTTTGGTGTTCATTCTAATATATAATCATGAATTATGATTTGTGAACAGGTGATGTGGTTAATTTAAGTTCATAATCTTCACAAATGGATATAAGTTCTATGTAAGTTATAATGTTATATGCAAACTAAATGCTTGATGAAATGCCTGAATGAAGATATATGGTTCTAACTGAAGATCACTTATCATTTAAAGGTTTATATGATTTCGAATTTAAGCTATGATTGGAAATGGCTATTCGAAATGAAGGTATTCTAAAAACTGATCCACTTTTTTTGTTTTTTTAACTCTTACAGCAATTATATGTCAGTGAAGTTGAACTTTAGTTGTAGGAGCTTTATATTGCATGTACAGTAACACCATGAACTCGAGTTGTCAAGTACATCATATTTTGTTGGAGTAGGCTGGTTTGGAATATGTTTAGATTCTAACAGGTTGAATGTTTAAATTTACCTAAAAATTGAACATGTCAAGATGGTTTAAAGTCGCCCATAGGTGTTTTTATAGACAGTTTTCAACTTCTTAAGTTGCTACATATAAACAAATTAGATATTGTTTTAATGATATAGCTGTTGTGATACGTTAATCATGTGTCAAAGTTATAAAAAAATGAACTAAGAAGTGCTACCTGACCATTTAAAAACCTGGCTCGACTCTTGGTGACTCTTGCTAACATATCGGCTGTTGTGACCCGTATTTCTTTCACACACTTTATCCAACCCCTACCGACCCACTCATTTTTTCTTTTTTTGTTCCAGTTATAGATTATCTTTTGGTTTCAGTTATCATTACTCATTCCTAAAAATTATATGTTTTTTGTGATCGCCTAATAGGTTTTTGATGATAGTCTTAGTAGTCAAAGGGAGAGATAATGTAGTGGTAAAGAAAGAAGACCGATGGAAGAAGGGAGCGCGGAAAAGAAAATAGGAAAGTCTTCATCATCTCGACCACAAGTGCTAATGAGAAGACCTTCCCGAAGCGCTACCACAACCATCTTCTCCATGGACCACAAGTAATTAATTTGTAGTAGTTATTTAGGGGATCAAATAAACAGTTTAGTTAAGCCTTGCAATCACAAACCTCTCTGTTAGATTGAATATTAGCATGTTTTTTATATGGAAAATCAAGTACCACTTAAACAGTTTAGATACTATTTTTACCCGTAGTAACAATTGTTCAACAAATTCAAGGATACAGAGTTCTTATATTTCAAATTATATGGAGAGCAATCCATACTCGTGTCGCGATTATGACAAGTTCGTCCAAGAATAACCAACAAAAGAAAATGCGACACCTCATCCTAACCAGGCTAACGGAAAAGAAAAGAAGAAGGCGAAAACTCGAGAAAAGCCTGAAGGTATGGTATACGTAAACATATATAAGAGAAACTATCATATATTCGTTTATACAATTAGATTTCGAATACTATTTCTTTTTTTGAATAATTTGAAACAGATAAGTATTTGTGTTGTAAAGGTACTTGGCATAAGATTAAGAAGAGCCATAATAGCGATTGGAGTAGCATGATGTCTTACGTCAAAAAGGTTCATGAAATAATACAACTACGTGCAGCAGGACACAAGATTACAGATGATTATATGGTTGATCACAACGTCAGTGATGATGAAGAATAATAATTTTTTATTATGTTCTATTGATGCTGAATTTTTAATTATCACAATGTTTTTCGTACTTTCGAAGTAGTTTTTACGTTTAGGGTCTGTTTGATAAAACAAAATGATTCAACGCTGAATGATTCAAAGCCTCTGAATGATTTAAAGTCTCTGAAATCAAGTTGGTTCTGAACAGAACATATTGTTTGACAAGTACTCTCGATAGATATATCCACGACATAAATTGCTATAGTAACATTTTGAACGAGGGATTTATTTGTTCAATTATTAATCATTTAATTATACATTATGAGTCATTACGTGTTGATACATATCATCTTATAGATTATTTGTACTTTTTAATTTTTGGATGAATATTGCTTAGCTTAAAATTTTGGCGTATAAAATTTTGTTTAATGTTGCATATGTCGACTACTTTGTTACAGTAACGCACAAGTCATGCATAAGTACATATGTAGATAAATTTAAATATAAGTCAAAATAGGCACTTGGATGAGAAGAGAAAGAAAGAAAAGATAGAGATAAACATCAAAGGGTTAATTATATGGGACGAATCACCGATGGTTAACAGACTTTGTTTTGAAGCTTTTGACAGAACTTTACGAGATATATCAAGAGGTACATTTTACCTTTTTTATGCAATTTTTTTACATCAGTACAATATTACATTCTATAATATTACATTCTATTCTTTTATACTAATGATATCAAAAAACTTCTTTAAATCTTAACTACAAAAAAGTTTAATAATAATCTAATTTAGTAGGTGTGTTTCTTACTGATTTCTAATTTGTCTAACTTTCAACCCTATGCATCCTTGCTAATTAACCAAATACATTTCTTAATTTTTTTCCCTCATTATGCACATTTATCTTTAACCATGTAGAAAATAATATGGGATTTGTACTCACAAATTATTATTAGCCAAATGTTTGGTTAAAAAAAATAAAATAAATAAATAAAATACCATTTTAGTGTTGTTTATAGTTTATATGTAATGTTTAAATTGTCTTTTTTCAAGGTACTTATATGGCAGTTTCTGATAAGGTGTTTGGTGGTAAAGTTGTTGTCTTTGGTGGCGATTTTCGGCAAATACTCCCGGTTATTCCAAACGGTAGCAGGCAAAATGTCGTACATGCTTCCTTAAATCAATCTTATCTATGGAAGAATTGCACGGTTCTTAAACTTACCGAGAATATGAGGCTTCGTGTTGGTTGCAACCCTGGAGATGCAGAACAAATTAAGGATTTTGCTGAATGGATTTTGAGTATTGGCGATGGGACAATAGGTGGCACTAAAGATGGCACTGCTGAGGTTGAATTCTCAGAAGAAATGCTAATACCGAATTCCAAAAATAACATTGAGGCAAAGATTATATCAGGTGGTAAAGTGGGTGAGGTTCGCTCTATACCTAGAATGATTATAAGCCCATCCGACAAGAAGATGCCTTTTCAACTTAATAGGAGACAATTCTCTATTTCCGTTTGTTTTGCCATGACTATAAACAAAAGTCAGGGCCAAACATTGTCTAAGGTTGGGTTATATTTGGAACGGTCTATTTTTTCACACGGACAACTTTATGTAGCAGTCTCAAGAGTAAAAAGCAAGAGAGGCCTAAAAGTGTTATGTTGTGACAAAGACGGCAACTTAATCAATTCTACAACCAACGTTGTATATAGAGAAGTTCTTCATAGATTATAAACTATATGTTATTTTGTTATTTTCAACCTTAGGTTTTGTTAAACTTTATTATTTTATTAATAATAGCATGTTTATTTTATTTCATTTATGTTGCTACACGTTCATACTTATATTACTATTAATTTTATTGTATAATCAAATTCTTAACGCTAGCCACCCCATCGGGGCGGGCCTGGAAGCTAGTTTTTAAGAATATTAACATGTTTTTTTTTTTTTTTTTTTTTTTTTTTTTTTTTTTTTTAATTCTACAAAATACATTCTATAATTTTTTAGTTTTTTTAGTTTGTGGTCCGAGAAAAGTAAGATCGGATCGTATTAGATCTTAAGATCTTATGGTGAAGATCGGGATCCTATAAGATCTTAAGCTTTTAAAGATCCTTTGTAAGATTCGGATCATTTTTGCTTTGCAGTATCGTAAAATCGTAAGATCCTAAGATCAGGATCGGGATCCTGACAGCCATGGTCTTATGACCATCTTTATGTGATATTTAAACTTTGTTGGGTGAAATTTATAGGATAGCTAATTACGGAAAAGTTTATTGCACTTATAGGAATATTGATTAGGATTAGGCCGCGTATAGTAGAGTCAAGAAAGTTTGACTATCTAGTGTAACCGGAACATAAATCCTTTTTTTCCTTTACCTATTTAATTTGATTTTTTTTAAACGACAATTTTTTTCCACACATATACCACATAACGCATAATATATCTCACAAACGACTCCAGCGAAGCTTGAACCTAGGGGTGCAAACGAGCCGAGCTAGTCGCGAGCTCGACTCGATAAAAAGCTCGAAACGAGCCGAGCCTTGTCGAGCTCGAGCCTAAAAATCAACTCGTTTACTTATCGAGCCCGAGCTCGAGCTTCACTTATCGAGCTCGAGTAGGCTCGTCGAGCCTTATCGAGCCTTACATATAGCAGCCCATATAAGTTGCCCTATCCAACATCAATGAGCCCAATTCCAATCATAGCCCAATCCGGATCCATACCAAACTGTTATAACCAAGTGAACCCGATCCATACACACCTTATACTTATAACCAGTGATAACCCTAAACCTAAAACACTTATCCCTTAAAACTTCCGCCCCCATCAATCACTAATTCTCTCACCTGCTCCAACCGAATACCTTATCTACTCTTCATCAAAACTGAGATTGCATCTTCAACATAATGTCATCTCATCTTCTTTCATCACATCAATTGACTCGCACAAACATAAATCCTTTATAACCACGAATCACTTGAACCAAGAACATAACCCACGTACTGAATCACCTTTGTGGTTTTGAGCGCCGGTTTCAAGGATTTGATTCGACAACAAGATCCTTTCCAAAAGGGGTCTCGGGTAGGTTTGATTCTGTTTTTATGTATTGTTTTTGTCTGAACGAGCCAAAGAAAGAAAGTGACATACTTGTTATATTTCTTTCTTTATACTCGGATAATATCACAAGAAATAGATCAGTGATGATTTGAGTTCAACAAAAAAATCTTGAAAAGATTAAAAAGAATTGAACCCTTCTGAGATTTATATGTTCCTTTTTGTTTGATGTTCGAGTCATGAAAGTGGTTGATTGGAGTTGGGGAGAGATGGTGAGGATCTATGCGAATCAGATAAAGCGAATGATTTTTTCTTTTCTTTTGTTACTAACCTGAACTTGCGAATCAGATAATGCGAATGATTTATATGTTCCTTTTTTCTTTTGTTTTGTTATAACAAACAACCCTTTGAGTTTAGTTTAGATGTGAATGATTTTTTTGTTGTTCGAAGAGGGTATAAGGACAGTGGATTTGTTATATTGATGTTGGTTGGTTTGGGTATCGATTGTGAAGTAGATAAAGCGAGCTCGATCAGGCTCGTTTAAGCGAGCCGAGCTTTGTGAAAAGTTTACGAGCCGAACTCGAGCACAAAAATAAAGGCTCGGATCGAGCCGAGCTCGAGCTCGAGCTCGTTAAAAAAACTGACTAGCCAGCTCGATTATAGTGAAGCTCGGGCTCGGCTCGGCTCGTTTGCACCCCTACTTGAACCCACAACCTCTAGGTTATATTGATATAACCTTACAGATAAACAACAATAACCCATTAGGCTGCAAGGATTTTATAAGTAGATAGTGAAATATGAATTTTCTACACATTTGTTTCAAAATTCGTTAATACTCTGTAGTAAGTAATATTAAAGAGGAAAGTAAACAAATAAATTTTAAGAAGTAAACTGCTCATTCATGAAACTTTTATCTATGTAGGTTGTTTCCTAATGTCAAAATCGCAAACCCATCACAACCCGTACAACAAATTTAGGGGGTGCTTGGTTGGGGGTAAAGGGGGTGAGTAATGAGAAAAGAAATGAATAATGATGTTTGGTATGGATGGGGTAATATAATGATTACCCAGTACTGGGTAATCAACCATTATAGAGTAAATTGAGAGGTAAGGTAATGATTACCCACCATCACCCATTCTTTTGCATTCCCTTACCCTTTTCATTTCTCTTTGCATTCCCCTCTACTGAACCAAGCGGGCCCTTAGTGATATCCTCAATGACAAAAGATCAATATAGAACTCATATTTGCCATATAACCGATCAATCAATTCTAGCCATTGATTTTTTTTTTTATCAAAATAAAAAAATAAATTTTCACCTTTTTTTTAAAAAATTAAATATCTCGCAAACCGTTAATCGTTACGCGAAAAAAATTATACCATCGCGACGAGAATTAAATTATCTTTCTATAGATATGCATTGTTATATATTTTCGACGAACCTTTTTTTTTTTTAAATTTTCGCCCAGAAAAATCACATGTGATTCGTTAAAATCAAATCATATGTGATTTTTACGAATCACATGTGATTTGTAAAAATCACATGACATGTGATTCGTAAGAATCATATGTGATTTGTAAAAATCAAATCATATGTGATTTTTAGGCTACTAGCAGTGGAACGGAAAACATCGATCGTGTATATCGATCGACCGATTTCCAACATCGATCGTCCCATTGTGGATCGATCGGCCATATCGATCGCCGGTTACAAGTTTAAGCAAATCGTTCGCCAATTCGATCGATTTTGCACAAAGTTATCCTATTGATTTAAAAAAAAAAAACTATCCGTTTGTATTAAAAAAAAAAAAAAAAAAAAAAAAAAAAAAAAAAAAAAAAAAAAAACTTTTTTTCAAAAAACATTACTACTTTTCATCCTATAAATACTAACATTAAACCCACATTCAAACACACAATTTCAAACACAATTCAAACAAATTATCATCAATATTCATTCACCATGTCCATGTCATCATACGAGTATTTGTTTGGATCTTCGTCTTCCGACGACGACGAAGAAGTTTTGAGTGAGTTTGTGGAGTTGGCGGAGTTTGCTTGGAACGCGTATCAAGCACATCAGCCAAAACCTACAAGAAGGTACATACCTAGGGATCATTTTGCTGCACACAATCGGTTAGTGAATGCATACTTCGGCGACAACCCGATGCACGATGAAAGAACATTCCGTCGACGTTTCCGAATGAGCCGAGAACTGTTCACACGAATTGTTCGAGAGGTAGCCGATTATTCTAATTATTTTGAACAAACTAATGATTGTAGGGGCGTTCCTGGTATTAGCTCATTGGTCAAGTGTACTGCGGCCATTCGTCAATTGGGATACGCGGCCGTTCCAGATTCTCTTGACGAGAATCTGGCAATAGCCGAAACAACATCCCGTCAATGCCTCAGTAAGTTTTGCAAAGTTATCATCGAGTTATATGGTCCTGAGTATTTGCGAAGTCCCACGTATTCTGATCTTGAAAGATTATATGCTCATCACGAGCATAAGCATGGGTTTCCTGGGATGATGGGAAGCATTGATTGTACAAGTTGGGAGTGGGAGAATTGCCCGAACGGTTTGAGAGATCAATATGCTAGAGGTGATCATGGGCCACATCCATTCATTTTATTGGAGGCGGTCGCTTCACAAGATTTATGGATTTGGCATGGGTTCTTTGGTGTTTCCGGTGCAAATAATGAAGTAAACGTTTTACGTCGTTCACCTGTCTTCAATGATATCAGATCTGGGAGAGCAGCAGACCTTCAATTCGAAGCAAACGGTGTACAATATAAAAGGGGATATTATCTAACTGACGGGATATATCCACAATGGTCCGTTCTTATTAAATCCATTTCAAATCCTCCCACGGATGATCATAAAAGGAAATTGTACAAGAGGAAGCACGAAGCAGCAAGGAAAGATGTGGAACGGGCTTTTGGTGTGTTGAAGAAGAAGTGGAAAATGCTTAAAGTTCCGGCTCGAGGGTTGTATAAAAGTGATCTCAAAGATATTATGTATACATGTATCATATTACATAATATGATCATAAAAGACAACCAGCGGGCGATATGTCCTACATGGCACCAAGAGGAGGTCCACCAACCACACGATCTGTTAAATACATTTGAAGAATCTTTAGCAATTTCTCAGGAGCTCGAGAACACATCAACTCATCAAAACTTAAAATCTGATTTGGTCGAGCACATTTGGAGAAATCGTAGACATCATCGTCTCGCTCATGACAATGAAGACGAAGATGAGGACGATGAGGATGAAGACGATGAAGAATTTCTGTGATGTTTTAGTACTGTAATGTTTTAATTCCGTATCGTTTCGTTTATGTAATGTTTACGTTTTATTAATAAAATTTGTGTTTGTGTTAAAAGATGTTTTTTTTTTTTTTTTTTTTAAATTAAAGGAAGATGATGCAATATGGGTTGCTACTGTGATGAGAGAGATGAATATAGGTTGAGGAGAGAGAATGCTGAGGTGGCAGCCGGAAAGATGATGCAATATAGGTTGCGACTGTGAGTAGCCTTATGAATCACATATGATTTTCCTGGGCGGAAATTAAATAAAAAAGGTTCGTCGAAAAATAAAAGTTCGTCGAAAGTATATAGAATTGCATATCTATAGAAAGATAATTTAATTCTCGTCGTGATGGTGTATTTTTTGTAGCTTGAAGATTTACCGTTTGCAAGATATGTTGTTTTAAAAAAAATGTGAAAAATAATTTTTTATTAATTTAGATAAAAAATGAATGAATGGAATTATTGTGTACACGACATGAGTTGCTAGTCAATAATCTCATGTAGGCTTGTTCCAGTGTGGATGCTTAACACAGAAATGTTCCATCAAATTATCAACAGTAACCATTTCCTGGTTGTACTTAATTCTTGTTTCTATAAAAGTAATTTAGCCTGTTATGTTAGTTGATGTGCTATTGTCACTCTCTTTAGTTGAAAGAATTAATTTGGTATTACAACCACCAACACTGGTCGACAGAAGCTTAAATAAACACCTCCAAAAATGTCTATTTTAAAGTAATTTAGCCTGTTATGTTAGTTGATGCATTAAGATTATTTCTTACATGACAACATTTAGACACCAAATATACAATCATTATGCTTTCAATCAAGTAAATTTATATCTTACATCCCCTTCTTCCTAATAATCAAGTCTAGTGTTCATGCTGGTGTGTTCTTAATGAACAATCTGATGAACTTATACTCCAAAACAGGCTTTCGCGTAGACGCACGTCAAGTGTTCGATGAAATGCCTGTAAAAAACCTGTCTTCCTGGAACATGATTATTTCAGCGTACGCGAAACAGGGACAGATTGGCAATGCACAACGCGTGTTCAAACAAATGCCGAAACCTGATTCCGTCTCATGGACTGCGATTATGGTGGGGTATAATCAAATGGGTCGGTTTGAAAATGCGGTGAAGTTGTTTGTTGATATGATATGTTTCAAGAGTAATGCCGAGTCAGTACACGTTTACTATTGTTTTAGTGTCATGTGCTGCCATGAAATCGTTGGACATTGGTAGGAAAGTTCACTCATTTATTGTGATAGTTGGCGTTAGTAGTTACACTAGTGTTGCAAATTCTTTACTGAATATGTATGCAAAGTCAGGTGATTTAATTAGTGATGGCGGAATATGTGTTTGGTATGATGACAGTGAAGAGTACGTCAAGTAGGAATACTATGATATCAATGCATATGCAATGTAAACGGTTTGATCTTGCATTAGCTCAATTTGAGAAAATGACGGCTAGAGATATAGTTACATGGAATTCAATTATTTCGGGTTACAATCAGCATGGTTTTGATATTGAATCTCTTGATATGTTCTCAAATATGCTAAAGGATCCAATACTAAAGCCGGATAAATATACTTTATCAAGTGTATTATCAGCGTGTGCAAATCTTAACGAGGTAAACTCTGGGAAACAAATACATTGTCATCTTATCTGAACCGAATTTGATTTATGTGGGGCTGTTGGAAATGCTTTGATTTCCATGTAGTGTTCATGATGTTCTTGAGTAGTGGTGGTGGTAGAGGGTGGTGGTGTTGGTTGTGTGGCAGTAGAGGGTGGTGGTGGTGGTGGCTGTGAAATAAAAAGACACAACTTAAGTTGCAAATTTTGTCCCTAAAGCAACAGTGAACAGCGAAATGACATTTAAGCTTACATACGAAACCATCAAAAATTACGCCGTTTTAACAAGAAAAATATCAAATCTACCTCATTTGTATCATGTCCTTCACAATATTAGTGTTTTCTCTTGATTTTATCACAACATCACTTAAGTTGGGTTCACGTTGATACATGCATTTTCTACATCATATTGTTAGGTGATTTCATTAACTAACAAATTAGCTCTAAATTCAACAATGGTTTGATTTAATTCACCATTAAAATGTGTTTTACTATGCATATATTAGTTCCACTACTCAAATTTTGAAAAAATAATACTCCCACCAAAATGACGTATTTTTTAGTGATTTTTTATGGTTTCGCATGTAAGCTTAGATGTGAGACAACCCCATATTCACTTTTTCATATATATATATATATATATATATATATATACATATATTCACATATATATATATATATATATATATATTGTAAAGGATTTCTCCGGTAAATGTATTACTGTTAGGAATAGAAGTGACGATATTTATTAAGTCAACAAGTATTGTAATAGGTTAACATTTAATAGTTAGTAAAGTGCTAGTTCATTAAGTAAATGTAAAGCCTTAAAGGCTTGGCCTTACATGAGGTCCAAGGTCTGGCCCATGTGGCCTTTGTAAGAAATATATAAACCCCTTCTAAGCTTATTAGAAGGGTGTGGGGAGTTCATTAATCAAACGTTATTTTACACATAGTGCTCTCCACCTCTCTCTCTATAAGAATACCTCTCTATCTCTTTAAGATTATATGTGTGTGAAGTGATAATATTAGGTCATAACAAGTGGTATCAGAGCCTAACAATGATTTAGGAGTATTTGTGTTTCCTTTTTTGATTAAAGCTTTTCAAAAGTTGCATTTTTCTATATAAAAACGTTAGCTTTTCTTCAAAAAGCTTTGATTTTTACATTTTTCTAGGTAAAAGTTGTTGTCTTTTTTATATTTCCACCACTTATTAGTGAGTTTTGAAAAAAAAAAAATCGCATCAAAAACGTCAAAAACTTGTTTCTTATCGAATTAAAAAGTTGTGGCTCCTTATCGAATTTCTTCAAATTTGGTTATAACCGTTAATGGTCTCAACTTTATTGTTATTTAAGTAGTTTTGAAGGTTTTTGGTCGAAAGAAACTGTGTAGAAGTTTGTCTTTTGTCGTAATATTGAGCTCTAAAAATCTGTCCATTCATCGCAATTGAAGTTTAAGGGTTCATCGCAATTGCAGTTTAAGGGTTCATCGCAATTGCAGCTTAAGGGTTTATCGCAATTGGTTATCGAAATTAATCAAGGACAAGTTTACTTCACAATCCAACAATTACTCATTATTCCCTTGCTTGTATAAGTTTGTGGAATACTTCGACTAAGGAAAAATCTTGTAATTTGTACAAATTAGATAGATATTATCGCAATTGCCTAAGGGTCTATCAAAATTGTGATTATCGAAATTGCCTAAGGGTTTATCGAAATTGTGATTATCGAAATTGCCAAGGGTTTATCGCAATTCCAAGGGTTTATCGAAATTGCCAAGTGTCTATCGAAATTGCAATTATCGCAATTGGACTTATCGCAATTAGACCAGTCAAAGTTATCGAAATTGCAATCCAGTCAAAGTTATTGAAATTGGACCAAAGTGAACAGTGTCATCGCAATTGAACCTTAAAAGTTGATTTTGTTTGACTTTTTACGACAAAACTTCAAACGGCTATAACTTTTGAACCGTAACTCCGTTTTCAGCCCATAACCTATCAAAACGACCGTGAAAATGAGAAGATCGACACATTAAATCAACGAAAGTTCATTCAATCCGAAATTCGAGGCCCAAATCCACTCCGAAAAGAAGTTATCGATGTTTTTAAGTTTTAAGACCGAAATTTCACTACAACAACTTACACTAACCTACAACAAAACACAATCTTATATCGTTGAGCCGATCCAAGATCAACTTTATCACATATCGTAATTCAATGGAAAAGAAAATGTTAATGAAAGAGAGAGATTCAAAGAATGCGTTTAAAGTGTTCAAGTCACAGATTGAAAAGGTCATAAATACATCAGGATATGAACCAAGGTTCGATCGGGAATTTGAATACTTTATCAGAGTTCAATTTCATCATTTCAAAGAAAAACTCATCCAGAACCTGAATCTACTTGAAAAGCTACTTAATGGAGAAAAACTTCATACGCGTAACTGCAAGGAAGCTCTTAAAGTTATCAAAACTCAGCTTCAGAGTATATTTAATCCTATTGGAAAATATGGTCAATGGTGTTGAATGACAATTGATGTTGTCTTCATGTGTATTAATGTGAATGGAAATTAAAATAAATTTGTGGTTTTATTTTAATTATTGAGATATTAGTAAGATTAATTTCTCAATTAATGGTGACTATTTTCTTCTATCCCCACTCCTTATAAATTGAAATCTATTCTCTCATTTCTATGACACCAAGAACTACTATTCATATCCTCTCCTTCCGTTTATTTCGCTTCATTGTGTAACGGTTGTTAATAGAGGGAAGGCACGATTTTGGTTCGCCTTGATAACCCGTTTGTGCTAACGGGGTTATCCGTTGTTGTTGTATCCTGGGAGATAGACGTTCACGATACTCAAGCACCGTGGAGAGGACGAATCTGTCTTAAGAAAACTGTGAGCATAACAGGCCTCAACATTTTCATTATTTGTGTTCTTTGAGTCTATACATGCAAAAGATTTACAGTATCGTTCTCTACAATTTTATGTTTTATTTCACGGTTTATTCGTTTCTAGTAGCAATACACACATATTATATAACAATATTAAGACAGATTTAATTTGTTGCTATTAGAGGTGGTTGTTAATATGTTTGACATAATTAAATATAATTTGATTACGGCATAAAACAATCTGATGATATTGTCTCTTGAGAAAAACGAAACAAAACTGCTTTGAAACTTTGGTTTATGTAGGAATATTTATTGATGAAATATATGTGCATGATGATAACGGTTAGTTATTTACATGTGACTTAATGAGTCATGAGTTATAAACACTATTATTGTTTTATATTTTCACTATCATAGATCAAATTAAATAAATATATTAGGATACTTTAATTTGATTTGATAAATAACTAATCCTCAATGTCGAAGCGTAAATTAAGCTACTTTCTGTGGCAATTTGAACAATACTATTTTGTCATGGAAAAGAATTTGTTATGTTAAATTGTTTGATAAACAATTTTGATTACAACTGGAATTAGAATAATAATGTTCAAAAGATTACAAGTTGTATTATACAATTTTATTGAGTTTGTATATTGGGTTTGGAAAGAAATATAAGAATCTGTGCTTTGATAGCTCATATAGAGGTTTAATTGTTTGTTTGACTTTGTCTTTAATGAAATGGGACTCGTTAAGCATACTTGATTGATCTACAGAATGCAAAACATGTAACTGCTCAAGTATATTCTAGTTTTGAAATATTGTTTTATATGTATCAAACTAACAAAATCATGGAAAACAAGGTTATGGTTTTTTTTGTCTAGCCAATCCAAACTGTTTGTTTATTAGTCGATTTTTTTTATGAGTTATAATGATTACCAATAAATGACATGCTATTTAGTGAGAGATAAAATTGGTGATTGTGGCATTATCTTTGTCTACTGTAAGTAGAAGGAAAAGATTGAGATAATATTGTGTGAATTAGTTGAATATGAAATCCATCTGTTAGTTAACTTATTTAATTTATGAGCGTCTCACACAAACGTTTGATGCATGTATTGATTTGTGTATATGATATGATTCATAATTTGGTAATCAGAATAAAAATCTGTCATTGGGAATGCTCGTTTTGGCGTTATTTGGATGCCAAAAGGTTTGTTGTCCTAATTGTGTAATCGTGAAAAAAAAAAAATGCGTTATTCAAGTTGTGAACAAATGAGTTTGACACCCAATTGTTTCATTTTCTTAAACAAGATACGTACATCTTAAGGCCAATGTTAGTCTAAAACAACCTTTATGGTAATTTAATAAATTAGTAAGCAGCTCACATAAATGTTTTGAATCATTATGTGTTGACTCAAATTTTGTCATGATACTCGTTTGTGTAACTTGTATTGGTTTTCATGAATGAATGGGAGATTAAACTCGTTCTTATGGAATGCAAACTTTGATGTTATTTGAAATCCAAAGTACTTGTTGTTACAACTATTTAGTCGTTGAAAAAACATGTGTTGTTTTATCGCAATTATTATTTTGGTCAGACGATACATTTTTTAAGAAGAAGAAAAAAATGCGTTGTAGTGTTTGACCATCAATGAAAAAAGATGTGTCTAAAGACAATGTTGTTAATGAAACAGTATTATTTCATCCATTGACTTGATTAATACACGTTGGTGTATTTGGTATCAAGAAAATGACGACAAAATATTGGGAAACCTTTGATGCCGACATTGTGAATGGCTAAAATGCCATGGCATAGGTGATAAATGTAGTTGACCCTATCACAATAATTTATTGGCTTGACACTTGTGTTAGTAATCATATTAGAGTGATGAATATTCATTCATATGTCTCGATTTAAGACCGAAAAAGGCTCTTTATGAGCAATGATAAACAAGTCGCTCGGTTTTGTACTGAGTATTGGGAAATTTGGATGTTGCAAAATACTTTGTTGTCAATATTGTTGAAAATAATCAAACTACTAGTTATTATTCTACAAAAGATGAACAATTCCTAAGACTTGTTAGAACTCATAATGCTAATAATCTAACGGTTTGTCATTATGTAAAAATGACTAAATGTCGAACATAACCGCCTACGACACTGTGAAATGTCAAGAAAGAACACACATATAGATGACAACAAATTACGTTGGTTTATGTAACCAACTTGAATGGTGTGATTGTCATCCAATGTGAGTTATTGTCCATTCGCTAAGTGGAACATATTTTGATTGTGTAAAATGATTATACATTGATTTTATATGATTATAATCACATAATAAGGAGTGATAATCATATAATGATAAGAGATTAAATGTGAATATATATATAATCACAAGTGAATTAGAATGACATGTTGTAAGTGTAGGACTTGCATGGTAATTTGTCTAAAAGAAGAATGTTCGTAGATGAAGCTATGTGTAATCAGAATGATGCATCTTCTGTCATATGTTTGATTCCTTGTTCTATAGCATGCTAGATTTGGAATCTGTTAATTTTGATACAAAAAATAATTAACATAAAACATTCAAACGGTGTCTATATACTAATATTAAAATTGTGAAGTGACAAATTATTAATGGTCTTGATGTCATATATTTGTGAGAAAAATCTTATAAACAAGATTAATACATTGAAATGGAGAACCTTTTACAATATTCTTGAGATTGATTCCATGTGGGGGATTCCGACCTAGTTAGAGTTCAAAAAGACACCAACAAAGGTGAAATTCTTTCCTAGTTGGAATACTCAAGAATTACCTGGAGAATGATATATTCAATGAGTTGAACGAAACTCGAATATGCACAGACATATTATGTCAATACGACAACTACTCTCAGCATGAATTATCTCTATTGACAATGTGAAGTCATAGAATAACATTGCGGATCTGTTTGTGTAACACCCCCAAAATCTGGTTTAACGGAAGCATACATGTCACTGGGGCGCTACTAAATTGGTATCACAACACATAGTACAAAGAACGGTTTTACCTCAACCGTTTAGGAGAAATTTCATAAATCAAAAACATTAATTTTACATCATTCCAGAAACAGTGCTGAAAGCGGTCCTAAATACATTAGAGTCATCTATGACCATGCCATGCCATGCCATGCCAAAACCTCCAACAGTAAGCTATCGCTTTAAACCTAAAAATACATGCTAAAAGTGTCAACACGAGATTTTGTGAGTTCATAGGTTTGCATAAATAGCAATTCAGTGTAAAAGAAATGTGAGTTCAATAGGAAGTTTTGTGACCATTGTGTCGCTCACAATGTCATGAAAATAAAGTTTACCTTTAAGTAAATTAGTAATGTGGACCACAAGAGTTAAAGTTGGTTTGACCGGTTCATTCAGTTATGTGACCAATTCATTCGGTCATGTGACCAGTTCATTCGGTCATGTATGTACATAGCAATTGGGCTAGTTGATTCGGTTATAGTTTGGCCGGTTCATTCAGTTAAGTATGCATAATCGTTTAAAGTGCTTGTGTCCATGAATAAAAAGAATCAAGTATGTAACATGTGAACACATAACGCATTCGAGTAAACACCAAATATTTAAGTAAAACAAGTAATGGTTTGAGTAAACAAGTAGCATATTCAAGTAAAACAAGTATTGTATTTAGATAAAAACAAGCATATATTCTCCCCCAAAAGTATTTCAAAACAAGAAAGAGTAGGGGCCATGAACTCACCGCTGTATGCAGCAACGCAAAATATCACAACTGACACAACTGGCATGTAGAGCATAACACAACGGTATCAATAGATATAGGCACAACGATACGGGATCGGCACAACCAAATAAGTATATAGTTATCTCATAATACGTCTCACAAAGTAAATGAGTTTTCAAAAGAGAAGTGTTTTAGTTTTCGTGGATTACTCGTATCAATGTTTGTGAAAAGTTCAGTATCATTGCTTGTAAGAAAAGTTCAGTTTCAACATTTCGTGTGGTGGTAAGAAAGCATAGACTCAAGAATACTCACGCAAAAAAAATGAATAGAAAATCGACACAGTCGAGAAAAGTACGGACGAGAACTTGAGTCGAGAAAGAAATGACATGCAAAAGTCAAGAAAATAACGACCAAGAAATATGTCATTAAAGTAAACCAATTGGTAAGTTTTGATATTTACCACATAATCCCAAAATAGTTTGGGAACGGTCAATAAAATTTGAAAAAGTAATTTAAATCTTATAAGAAAACTCAAATTGGTGTATCACATAATGGAAGTTTACAAGTTAATAAAACTATAAATTTCAGTTATTGTCGGATTTTATAGCGATAAAAGGCTTTGAAGTAAAAGTATAAGTTTAGAAAATTTTATAAATTTCAGCATGACACGTCCGTTTATATAATATTTTCAAGTCAAAAGACTTCGTTACAAATCCACTTTACCAAAACAATTTAATAAAAACAACATAATAATTAAAGTGTATCCATAGATTTATTAATGTTTTGCCTTTTTCACTTGGTGACCACATGGAACAAAAGAAACCAAACACACCCATCTGTTGTGATCGAACAGTGGGTTTCGACAAAAAGGCTGAGCACAAGAATATTCCTGAATCCAAATTTGGCAACAACAAGCTCCAAAATAAGTACTTAAACAAAAGTTAAGTTAAGTAGTAAATGAGCACTTTCCAAGTAGAGCCATACTTGTGTTCTTAAATTTATCTTTAGTTTATTTATGTCCAAAACTTTAATTAAGCTCTCTAAGATTTATATTGGTCGAAAGTTTTAGAATAGACCCAAGCTTATTATGTAGTCCTTATTAGAGTATCATGAGTTTATTAAAAACCACACAAGCTCAAACACAATTTCTTGCACCTCTTTGCATAGGTCGATTTATACATACTTAAGAAACATCATTTTTGTAGTTTGCAAATCTTAATATATACGTTTGAGGGTTTTTTTTTTTTTTTTTTTTTTTTTTTTTGTTAACTGTAAACTAAAGTAATGTCGGCAAGAGATATCCGATAGGAAATTAAAATAGAAATAAAATGGTACTCGATGTTTCATTTCATAATGAAAGACTTTGAAATAGCCATAAAGTATAAAGTTGCTAGTCAAAATACTTTTATAGATAAACAAATACTTTGAAGTTAATTGGTATGATCATGTTTAGCACCGTATAAACTCAAGATCACATGAGATTTAAAGATTAAAAGGATTCTTACAAAGTTTGTGGATGAATGTCGACTAGTGAAACTCAAGAAACACCCAATGATACCAAATTTATTCAAGACACGTTCCAAATAACCTCTTAAGCTTGAAAGTACAACCCGTTTTTGTAAAACTTGAATCAAAATTTTTAGATCTTGAATTATATAGAGCTTGATTGGTTTGTAGAAAATGGAGATGATGGAGAGGAAATTTTTGGATGAAAAGTTGTGTATGTGTTTTTAGTATGTGATCCAATTTAGGTTATAAAACAAATGCATTATGTCATCACAAGTCTAAGACAAGTTCATATCTTGTTGTGTTGTGTAAGAGTGGGCGGCAAAATAAGATAAGAGGGGAGGGAAAATGTTTTTGATCCTCGTTGCGTGTGTCGGTTTGAGCTTAAATGTTACCGTAAAGTCTCGATTTGATTTTTTTGGACACGTACTCGCAAAATAAAGTTTTTATTGCCATCTTTAATAAAATAATAATAAAATATTATTATTTACTCAGAAATGTATTTATTTGACTTAAACCATATCTACTGCAGTGTCGGTACGCCTTGTGTGCGGTTTTCACGTTTTACGAAATACCTTCTCGTTTTTTATTCAAATAAGTTCGAAAAGGTCCGAAAGTGAATCTTAGGATATAATAAATATAATTTAGTATTAAAAATCAGTCTGAAAAATTATGGGTGGTTACAGCTTGCGAAATGTTAAATGAGAGAATTAGTTAGAAAGTCGTGTAGAGGAATGGGACTAAAACCCTTGAAAAGTTTATATGAAGGAAAACCTAACCCAGCTGACTGGAGATCCCAAGATCTGGGTTCAATAGGACAACCTACTTGTATAAACTGAGGTCACTGTGGGGGAGTAATAAACTCCACATTTATTTAAGGGAGTTAGTAAAATTCATAGTCGATTAATCGAGAATCACATATGTGAGAGAGAAGTGGGGTCGCTTCTAAGGGAATTGTGGGGGCGCAATTCTTAACAGCTCTCGCAGAACCAGACTAATGTTCATGACCATAACAAACAAAACTATGAGAAACAAAAAGTGTCAAGGAGATATTTGTGTGAATATATATTGTTGTCTCCACAAACAGCAGACAGTTCAAAGACATCGAGTTCTACTGGCTGCTAGGAGTCTAAGTATATTTCACAAGGGAAGGTTCAAAGGGTAACACCTACCTATCCTATACAAATATCAACTGCAAAACTCTATTACAACATCGAGTCATTGAAATTTTGTTTTCCTTTATCAATTTCATTCATGTGGGCGATTGTTGGAAAATATGGTCAAAGGTGCTGAATGACAATTGATGTTTTCATGTGTACTAATGTGAATGGAAACTAAAATCAATTTGTGGTTTTATTTTAATTAATGAGATATTAGTAAGATTAATTTCTCAATTAATGGTGACCGTTTTCTTCTATCCCCACTCCTTATGAATTGAAATTTATTCTCTCATTTCAATGACACCAAGAAATACTATTCATATCCTCTCATTCCGTTTATTTCGCTTCATTGTGTAACGGTTCGTAATAGAGGGAAGGCACGGTTTTGGTACGCCTTGATAAACCTTTTGTGCTAACGGGGTTATCTGTTATTGTTGTATCCTAGGAGATAGACGTTCACGATTCTCAAGTACCGTGGAGAGGACGAATCTGTCTAAAGAAAACTGTGAGCATCACAGGCCTTAACATTTTCATTATTTGTGTTCTTTGAGTCTATACATGCAAAAGATTTACGGTATTGTTCTCTACAATTTCATGTTTTATGTCACGATTTATTCGTTTCTAGTAGTAATACACACATATTATATAACAAATCCTTGGTTATTGAACCAGTCAGAGTTTATCGATGCATTTTACCAAAGATTTTGGGTAAGCTATATGACCTTCAGAACTAAATGCAACAATAACCTGGGTGAACTTGAAAAGATACTTGATGCAAAGGAAGTTGAGTTAAATGAAATTGAGAAGCAGCTAAAAGAAAGAAATTTAATTGAAAGGGGAATGTTGTTAAAGGAAACAGAGGTGATTGAAAGAGAGACAGACAAAGATGAACAAACAGAAAAGGAAAAAGTCAATGAGGGTGAAGCATCAGATGCTAATTTAGTTTTCACAAGAAGTGATACATCTTCATAACAGCAGGTTGAAAGTAGCAATCCAAGGTATGATTCGGATGCTGATGGTACACACAGGAATGAAGCTGTTTGGGATACCGAGGATGATCATATCAGACCTTCATTTGACACAGAGATATTGGCTACGGTACAACATTCAAACGATAATGATAATGTTGTTGTCTTCGATAATGTGTTTGCTCATGATAAGACACATCCTGCGCATCCTGAGTCCGTAAGCGACACATATGTGGTGGAACGGTTTGATAGTAATATCACAACTACAACTCTAGATATGGATCCTAATGGAGGTGAGCTTGCCCAGGATGGATCTACTTATGAACAAGATCGTGCCTTATTTGCTTCATTAATCAATAATTTCAAACATGAACTTGATAAGTGTAAAGAGGACAATCGCGAAGCTAAGCAAGCGAATGTCTTATTGACCAAAGAGCTTGAGAGATTTAAGGAAATGGAAAAAGGTTTTGAAAATGTAACAAAAAGAAAAGCTGAACTTGAAATTGAAATCTCAAAACTTAAATCTCAAGCTCGGAAGTATGAAATGAACGGAGAGTCTATCAAACCACTTTTAAAACAAAAAGAAGAACTTGAAGTTGGTTATAGAGAAGCAGTTTTTCGTGAAAAATGTTCCATTCAAAAACTGGATGAACAAATGGTACTTAACAACAGAAAGGTTGAAGCGCTTTCAAAAGAGATCACTGATTTAAAAAGTGAAAATTCAAAGCTTCAGTAAACCACTTCAAATTTTGAGATTGTTAAAACAAAACTTGAGAATGAAATCAAGAGTTTTTGAAACGAGCAAACGCTCTTGAAGCAAAACTTTGAAAAACAGGACAGATTGTTTAAACTTTTCAAATGATGCTTCCTAAAGATGAGGACGTTAATCAACAAAAATTTGGACTTGGTTTTGAAAATACTGATCATTTGGAAAATGATTTGAAAAATGAGAAACCTTGTTTTTTAAACAAAGTGCAAACGTTGACACCTAGTTTGTATGATGCTGAAAAACTGGGAAAAGGTTTGTCGACTGATGTTCTTCTCAATTCAGAAGATGAAGAAAAATCTGAAGAGGAAAAACGTTTAAAAGTAAAACAAAAAAAACCTCATTCTCGTACCACGAATTTGTGTATGGTTGTACACAATTGACAGATATACCAAAAGGACATTTGAAAAGAAAAGACACAAATGTGAAAAGATATTTCAAAGAAGCTCAACTTGCCACTTATGATGCTAAGTTATGGAAAAATAAAGCAAGGAAATTGTTTTGTAATCTTAAACATCACATTGAGCAAACGTTAAAAGTCATTTGTGTTAAGCAACAATACACCAATAATGATCACTCTAATCTTCATTCATCGGATACACGCCTAAAAATAGAAGTCTGTAAGATTTTAAAAGATGAGATTAAACCTTGTGTGAAAGACATCAACTTAAGGTTTGATCACTTTGAAAAGTATCTTGTCACTGAAATGAGAGAAGATTTAAAGTACATCAATTCCCTTGAAGACGAATTTGATGAAAAACGCTTAATACTTGATATTCAAAAAGAATTTTTCACAAATCAAATAGAGTCATTCAAGTCAGTGTCTGTCAGCCGTGAGTATGAGAATGTGAATTTTGAACAAACGTCTTCTTTGATATCTGAAAATCTTTGTCTCAAAAAAAAATCACAGAGCTTTCAAAAGAAGCAGTTGATGTCAAAGAAGAATTGTCAAAAACAACTGCTCAGTTTGAGAAAGATTTAATAAAACTCGAAGCACAAAGTATTTCTTTCCAACTCAAACTGCAGGAAAAGAAAAAGTCATCTGAAAAATCTTTGACAATGGTGCTTAAAGGAAAAGAAAAGATTTTTGAAGAAAATTGTGATGATGCCAAAATCAAGTTTGATTTTGATGAACTTGATACAAAAAATATTGAATTAGAACATGCTGTGGCGTCACTACAAAAAGAAAATGTGCATTTGAAACTAACTTACAAAAACTTGTTTGATTCAATCAAACGATCAAGAGTTCAGAATCAAATTTCAAACAAATCTGACTATCAGATCGCAACAAATCATCGTTTTGAAAAGGAAAACTGTGTACTTCAAAAGAAAGTTGTTGATTTGGAAAAGATCTTAGCACAACAAGCCAAAGATTTTGATGATGCCAAAACAAAATTTTCAATCGAAACGGACAAATATGAAAAATATTTTGCACATCTTGAAGATCAAAATGTTTCATTACATGAAAAATCGGCATCACAAGATCATCTTACGATTCAAAAAGAATATAATGATTTGAGAACATCATATAATGCCTTAAAAGCAAAGTTTGATGCTCTTAATCGATCAAAAGGCAAAACTCATGTTTCAAACAAGTCAACACCAAAAGTAAGTGTTTCAGAGAAGGTTTACACAGGTGAATATTCAAAACCATTTTCGAAAAAAAGTTTCTCAATTTACGACCTATTCTTTGCAAAAAGGAAGGAAGTGTTCCAAGAGACCAAATTTTTCCAAAGCAATTACTCCTCAAAAATTTTCACAAGAAACGAATCAAGGTTTTCAAACTCCACACTTACATTTTACACTGGTAAAGCAAGCTAAGTATGGAAACCAAAGCAAAGTCGTTCAATACCTTTGAAATATTCAAACTCTGAAATGCATCCGCTACAACGCAAAAATGGCTCTGCTTTAGACATTTCAAATACCGGAAGGTTTCCATTCATCTCAAAAATGAATTTTCGAAATGAAACACTGGGTTTCAACAATGGATGGAAAACTTATTCTTCAAGTTTTAAAACTCCAAGTGAGACACCAGGTTTCTCAAACAATTTTCACAAGAAAAAGAGTTTTAAATCACCGTTAATTCCACGAGTGTTATTTCAAAATGAAACACCGGTTTTCAGTCCTCGTTGGAATTCAACTTCTTTGTATCGGATTGTCACAACTTACAAATGGATTTCAAAATATGGTAAACCCGTTGACGCCGTGCTTAAATGGGTTCCAAAGGTTGTTGTCTAATCTAATCTCATAATGGCTTCTGGACACATCAGTTCAGGACCCGTGCTTCAAAGAAAGGAAAGTGCTTAATCAAAACAAAGGTTTTAAATATTTTTCGTGCACTTATCCTAAAAAATATAATGGCTTATGCACACATAACAGTGCATAACCCGATCTATGTAAAGAAAGGACCATGTTGTACGTTTCAGTGCGACAATCCAAACAAATAAGATATCTTCAAGAAAAACTTATCAAAACTTCTTAATTTTGAGCAAAATCTATTCAAAATGTTTCAAAAGGTTTTCAAAACTTTTCAAAATTTTGCTCAAGATATTACTCCCTCAAATCCTTAAAAGTTTATATCTATTAAAAATGTTCAATTTTTGAGGGTGAGTAATAAAAAGATGTTCCAAAAAAGGTCATGCCCAAAAGAAACTGATACGGAATTAAAAAACATTCGTTTCTCCCCATAAGCTATCCAAAAACAAATATTTTAATCAATCGGTATCAAAAATACCATGGATGTATTATTTTTGAGGGGGAGAAATGAGATGAAAAAGTGATCATGACGGAATCTCATTTGAGCTCGACTTAGATATAACTAACGAATTGACTAAGCTTAAATGTCAGTAATCGACAAGACTTGTCCTGGACGGGAAATAATTTCAAGCTGGTCTAACCAATGATGTAAGCATGTATCGAATAGGACTTGTCTAAGTAGAGTGTACCGTCTCGAGAGACTTTCTTTGAACTTGACCAGGACGGGTAATAATTTTAAGCTAGTCTAACTAGTGATGTAAACGTGTCTCGAATCGGTCTTGTTCACTAAAAATCGATCAATTCAAAAGTGTGAACTCTACCCAACATGTGTAAATTATATAAAAATCATATAAGCACATGTAAAGGGGGAGTGTTTCAAAAAATGCAAAACCCTCAAAGTGTTAACAAAAATGTGTTTTATAATTATAAACACTTTGAGAGATTTTTACAAAAGGTTTTATGGCAAGTGATCAATGAACCAACCTAGAATAATCATGGAGTAATAAGGTGATTAAGGTTAGGTTTATGTCCAATGATCCGCCAGAGCCGGAGGGATCTACCTAAGGACAATTCAAGTATATTAGAATTAGAAGTCCTTAGGTATGATTGAAAAAAGGAGAAATGTGATGAAAGGAGAAAGAAGTGGTTGAAGAATTAAAAAGAAAAGTTTGTGAAAAAGGTGAAAAGAAATAGCCCTCTAATAAACTTAGGAACAGAAACCGGGTCAATACATCTTGTATTAAAGACAAGACGTCATGGACCAAGTGACGCGCTGCATAACCCCTCCTGGCCACTCAAGTTTCTCTCAACAGATTTTTGTTTCATTTCTCACGGAGAACCTTACATAATCTATCGGCCTCTCACTTCGAGATGTGCTGATATTAAAATAGGTGGCACTCTGCTCCATGCCTCTGACTACTAAAACCAAAATGCACTTAATCGAGTCTAGAGCCATCAGATTCATCAATAGATCTCTTAGGATACACTTTCCAATATCATATACTTGAGTTCGCCTAAAAGAAGACAAGTTGTATATGAGTCTTTTATGAGATCTTCGGATCTTGCCACATACATCATGATGGTTGTTACTTTGTTTCAAACGGTCTATAGTCGTGGGGTGACACTTCGTTATACTTCAGCGGCTCACCTGAATTGTTGGTATACTTCGGTATATGTTCGTAAGTGTGGAAAACTAGAAGGGGGGGGGGGTTGAATAGTTTTACCGTTTAAAATTAGTTCGCTTTGTTACTCTATGTTATTTCAAAGGAAACAAGCATAAACAACTATTCACACAATATATATATGAAAAGTAAAGAGAGGAAAGATCAAACCACACAACACGGATGTTTATAGTGGTTCGGCTACAAGGACTCTCTTCCTTGCCCTACTCCACTCCCCGAGCCTCTAACTCGAGAGTTATCCTTCACTAAGAAACAAACTCTCTTCTAGGTGGAGAAAACCTTTACACTTTGCTTACTTCCTTTTCCGGTACTAAGCTAAACACCGGATTCTATTTCAAGGTAGAACCAACCTAACGTCGCCTATACAATTACCGACACTAAGCTAGATGTCGAGTTCTTTACAAGGGTTCAACCACTCCCGTTTGGTTCTTTCACAAGGGTACAACCACTCCCTACACTCTTTGTGTTTTGAGGACTAAAACACTAACCACACTCACTGAGATAAATGATACAAATAATGATGTGTGAACTACAACTATATCACACAGTAACTATGCTAAAGGTTTTACACGTCTGTGTTAAACCTTGATGCTTAATCTCCTTTGCTACAAAAGGAAAGATCAATGAAATGAATGAATGATAAATGTTAGATGATATGTAAATGAATGAGTATGAATGTTAGGCTATATGAGTGATGGTGTGTTCAAATGATCAGCTTGCTATTTATAGGCAAGCTGGTGAACAGCCGGCGGATCCCATAAAAGGGATCTGTCTTTGTAGTCGATTGGTTCCGCCAATATGATAGCTAAGAGATTTATCAAATCTCTCCAAATCTTCTACAATCTTTCCATATCTTTGTGTTGTCATATCAAGATCTTCCAAAGTCAACTATCTTGCTTGAAGATCTAACTAAGATATCAGATAATCTATGTATAATGCATGCCATGATGTCATTGTATCATTTTAAAAATAAAGTTTCCTTTTAAGGAAATAAACTAGTAAATGTAATTCTAAGTAAACTTGTGAAATGTAAAATGTGTTTTAAAGAGACTTTAGCTAGTATTTATAATTTGCTAAAAGATATACTTTGTAATTGTCATTAACAAAACTAAGTAAAGATCGTAAAATATAAATAACGTTTTTAGGACGATATTTGTATTAACAGTAAGCCTTCTTAAGGGTATCCAATTCAGGAACAGTCTTTGTAAGGATTAAAGATGTGTTTTCACACTATGCTGTTAATACCCTCCACATCCAAAACTGTAAGTGCTGGAAATCCCTTCAAGGATATTCCTTTCATGAATTGAATCCTGGAGACGTGAGTCGTTACTTGGATTTATCCAATGTAATGATAACTGTCCCTAACGGGATTCAGTCGGCTGTTGTACCCAACCAAGGTGAATGGAATCAATACATTTATCAGTATAACAATCGTAGTGGTCTAATCTCTAAGAAAAGTCCACCGTGATCGATTGGTATTTTCAACTAACATTAATTATGCAGGTACTGATGATAGTCCCTTGGAGAAAAATCCGTTTACCATCAAATTATTCATCAACAGTCTTCAACTCCCCATGCTCATACTAATATCCTCATCAAAGATCAAGTCAAAATGCTCAAGACAAAGTTTCACTTCAAAGCCAAGAATAAAGATGTCAAAGATCAAGCTCAAAAAGCAAGAGGAACACATTAGTATGAAGATGAAAGCTTTACAAGAAGTATGAGCATGTTGGAGAAGACGCAATGACAAGACAATTGAAGATTTTGATCTAAGGCAAGATAAAAACAAGAGATTATACTAAAGATCACAAAGCATGATTGGAACAAAGGAACTAGCAAAACTATTACACAACAAGACTCAAAGTTCAAGACAACAAGCTTCAAGGATCAAAGATCAAGGTCACAAAAGAGAGATCTCAATGATCATCCCTTAGGGGGAGATTGTTAGCATTAGAAGTGTTGATCATTTATGTAATCAAAGAGAGATCTCAATGATCGCCCCTTAGGGGGAGATTGTTAGGAATAGAAGTGACGATCATTATTGAGTCAACAAGTATTGTAATAGGTTAACATTTAATAAGTGCTAGTTCATTAAGTAAATGTAAAGCCTTAAAGGCTTGGCCCAACTTGAGGTCCAAGGTCCGGCCCATGTGGCCTTTGTAAGAAATATATAAACCCCTCCTAAGCTTGTTAGGAGGGTGTGAGAGTTGATTAATCAAATGTTATTTTACACATAGTGCTCTCCACCTCTTTCTCTCTCTAAGAATACCTCTCTCTCTCTCTCTAAGATTATATATGTGTGAAGTGATAATATTGGGTCATAACAATTACTCAAAAAACATTTAAGTGCAACAAATATGAGTGAAACCTCACATCTTAGCCCGTTACATAGGCGGCAAGACTAACATAACAAGAAAAACTTCTTCAATGAATAAAGTAACAACTATAACTAGATTACATTTAACTCAAATGACTCAAAACATAACCTACGCTTTCTTTCGACCGCGAATCTTGATATCCCAAGCGTCACCGAAAGCCAATTGATCTTCGGTTAGATCATGAGCATTGTACTCATCATCATCATCCTATGAATCATATGGATCATCATTCTTAATTTTCTTCCAGTGTTCGTACAAGCTCTTGGTCCCATATCCACTCCCACTTGGCTTATAGGCTATAAATGTCCCAGTTTCATCATAAACATGTTCCACTTCGCCCTCACTATCCTCATTAGCATTACAACTCGAAGAACTTGGTTGTTTAGTAACCACTGGTGTCACAATAGAAGGAGTACTCTCATTTACCTTTTGTACCTCATTCACCTTTTTCCCAAGTCCACTAATGTAGGCATATTAAGTGAGTAGCCAACCGAGAAACAGTCACATCGTCATCCTCATTACCAATGTCCATATTACCAAGTACGTATAGGGATTTGATGTATTTACCACATTGAGTTCCTTGTTTTGTTTTTTAGATGCTGACACATCATTTGGGTTAGCCTTTGACGTAGATGTCTTGTTTTTATTTATTTATTTAGCTACAGGCCGATAAGCCATCTTCCTGGCTACATTAACACGATCAAACTTCTTAGGATAAGAACCTTTTCGTTTCACTTCCATAAACCCATCATTTTGGACACGATTCAAAACAACATTAGACTTTGGAACAGTAGTATTCTTCGAACATTCAACATTCATGTGTCCAAAAATCTTACATGTATCACACCTGGGAGGTGTCAACTCGTACTCCACTCGAATGGAAGTTCGAGTCTAACCTGGTTTGTCTAACAACGGGATAACAGCAACTACCCGATCTTTCATTACATTCTCTGCATTTAATTCAATGTGTGCCTTGGCATAACTGTTCCTACCCCATGATTCATCACACATTGTAGTCGTATACGAGTCAAGGAGCATATGAGTACCTAATTTTGAAGTGATAATACTTAACCGATCACCGCAATGCAGCCATAGGGACATCATGTAGTTTTACCTACACTGGTATCTTCCTCAAATCATCTTTTAATAAACAAACACAAGTCGACCAAGTTTTGAGGATAATAGGTATTGTTAGAATCATCCAAGGACCGTTAATAAGCACAGCCTCAAAGTTTTCTTTCGAAGAGAACTTAAAGAAAAAGAACACTTGCGAGTTCATCATGACACGTTGGAGACCATATTTCAACAACATAATTCTAGCAAAATGTTGCACCACAGGAAACACCAACCTCTTGCCAATAAAGTAGCTATACAATGTATTCACACATCTATTGTTGACCTCCTCAACCGACAATTTAGGTATGATAAAATCAGCATCATCAACGATATCATTGGTTTCAATAAAATGAAACTTTACATTACTAGTAGAACTTATGACATTTATGGCAGAAGCATACAAATTGGTACCTTTTGAAGCTTCCTCAAAGCTTTTGCATGCTAAGGAAGTAATCTGAGCACTAGGATCATCAATCTTTTTTGCATCATAACCAGCCACATGTGTATTACTCACTCCTTTTTCTGACTACAAAAACTAGAATAGAGCCCCTTACATTAAGCCCTGTTTTTCACAAAAAAGGGCTCTATGTGTTATTCCGGATTTTTTTTAACCAATAAAGCCATGTTCCAGTTTAAATAACCGGGCTCTATTCCATGTCCATAATAAAGCCCTCTTTTTAGTTTAAGAACCGTGCTCTATTCCAGTGGCGGGGTTCTTTAATTTCAATTTTTTCATCCCCCTCCCAGTTCCAATATTTTCATTCCCCTCTCAATTTCAATATTTTCACCCATCTCAATTTCAATATTTTCACCCCCATATCAATTTCAATATTTTCACCCATCTCAATTTCAATATTTTCATTCCCCCTCTCAATCACAGTATCACACACACTCTGCCACTGCTCTTCCTCCATCCGCCATGCGACTCATCATCGGCTCCTCCCTTCTGCCGTCGCCACCACGGCTATTGGTCAGTCATATCTTGTGTTCCTCTAGAATTTTCAATTGACAGTAGGGGCTACATATGTATTTATTAACTCTAGGGTCAATGTATGTTTTACCTTTTAGGTTTTGGGGATAATTTATGTATTTCAAATGTTACTTTGTTTTGGGGATAATTTCAGATCTAATTACAAAGAGGCCATTCATATTTTGTGGTTGTGTTTAGTTTGTCATTTGTTTTTGGTATTCATACATGTTTTTATCTTTAAAATTGGCATATGTTTTGAGTCATCTCATTCTTCCATTGATATTATGTTTCAGATTTATAGTAAAGTCTTGAAGCTTGTGGGATCCAAGGTAAATACACTACTGCAACAACTTGTATATTTTGTTTCATATATGCTTGACTGTGCTCAATAAATGGATACAATGAACTTGGTTTTGGGGGTTTATATGTCTTGTTGATTTAGACAATCAAAGTGCTTTTTTTTGTTTGTCTATGTGTGGACTCTGTGGCTGTGAAGTGCCCAAAAATGGACTTATCTTTTATAAATGGTTCATTTGGTCCAAAGTAAATCAATAGAACTTTCTCTTTGACTAGTGGTTGTATTTGTTTGAGTGTCACACTAACTTATGATAAGCATCAATGTGTTTGGTGCTATACTAGTTACTTGATATTCACGACGAACATTTGCTCGTGCGTTGTGGCAGGATCGTAATATACACTTTAAATAAGGATTAAGATAATTATTTATGTGGAATTGGTGTTGATTTTTGGGATTTCTTTTACTTCTTTCTATTTATCAAGAATGCTATTTTACTTTTCTATTCATCAACTATCAAGAAACATTATCAAGGTTGTTTGGGAATGCCTTTTTAATATAACCGCTTATGTATGGATTGTTTGAGATTGAATATTGAAAATGATTATGATATAATACACGGATTTTTTGGGGAATGCATATTGTTTGTCATATGATGTGATGTAGGAACTTATCTTAAGGCAAAGTTGCTGCATCATGAGAAGAAAAGTTGGAGATGGGGACAGAACATTTTATCATTGCAGGTTTAGACTAGTTATTTTAATTCTTGTGGCATTCATGGACCATGATCAGTATACTTTTGCAATAAATGGTTGTTCTAATCATCTGATAGAGTTGGTTGTTTTTGTTTATGCGTCTACTCATGGCTGTCAAGTTTAAAGCATGTACTTACCTTAAATAAATGGTTGATTCGTTATTTGAAATGCTTGATTTGGTCCCAATAATAGAATGTTATCTTTGACTAGTAGCTTTGTTTGATCGAGTTATAGACTAACTTCTTATAAGCTTATAGACGTAATGGTGCTATATTGATTACTTGTATTCGAGGTTGTTTGAGATTGCTTTTCGATCATCACTTTATACGTGCATGTTGGTTGTCTTGATTAATTGGTACTTTAACCTCAACTCTGAGCAAGTATTTGTGTATACATCAGCAACGATGGTCTTAAAGTCGATAAATCTTAGGCTAACGTTTTTTTTGGAACAGATTCTGTAATGACAACTGGAAAGATCAACTTAAATTCATTGGAAAAAGCTTATATTAAGGAAGAGTTGCAGCTTGAGAATGAAAAGGTACCTACTATTCTCAGCTTTTCATGTAACTTACGTAATCAGTATGATCTTGTTTAGCATAATGTGATTTTGTGAATTAATATAATATGGTGTTGTAGAGGATGCATATCTTGTGGGGTGAGAAGGACAAGGTACTCAGCCTTGAGCTTGCTAAAGCCATGAAAAGGTTAGATCACAGAATCTACATACATATTTATATATGTGTTTTTCTATTCAATTTTTGTGGGTCTGAGCATGATTAGAACGCAAACAATGTTAGAGTACATACAGAATGACAGATACCCTGTACCCCTTGAATTCACATGATAGTAAAGTATGTTTATTTAAGTTTTTGTTGGTGGTGTATGTGGTGTCTTCAGGTACTATTGTGGTTCGGAGCAAGTACCAGGATGGGCAAAGTCAAGACTTGTTATGTATTCATCATCCGGTGTGACTCTCAACTCTAAAGACAGTTTTGGGACGTCATCTATATCATCAAATTCCATCTGTTTTGGCCACGTTATTTAAAGGCAATGTATAATGTTGTAATTTTCACTTTCATTTTCGTTGCAAGAGTACAAGATTACTCTCAATGTATTAAGACAAAGTAAGCTGTAACTCAATGAATCTTCTTGGTTTGAATAATGTTCATTTTGCAAGAAAAAATTGATTTAATTGCCTGGTGTTACAGCAATGTATAACGTTGTGAGAAGATTTTGCTTTTTTTTTTTTTTTTTTTTTTTTTTAAAATTCACATAGAGCCATGTTAGTTGATTGAAACAGGGCTCTATAAGTTGTAATAGAGCCCGTTTTCAAAACCGGGCTTTATTTGCTTCTACAATAGAGTCCCTCCCCCTTTGTGCCCTCATGCAAAACCGGGCACTATGATCATTTTCAACCGGGCTCTATGGCCTTTTTTGTAGTAGTGACTAGACTCCTTTTTCTGATTGGTTAGCATTCATCTCATTTTTGTTTGTAATCACGTTAGTCACCAAAGGTTTTAGTGGCAACCCATCCCCACCGACAAACATAAGTTTTTCGCCCATTAATTGCTTTTTTGAATTCATGAATTTTTTCAGCAACCTTATCGAAATTTCCCGTTCAATTATCGATAATTTGACCGGCCAAACTTTTAGCATCCTTAATTGTTTCACTAGTAGCATCCTTAATTGGTTCTAACACATTCATGCTTGGAAGCTGGTTTTGACCACTACCATCATCAAGTTATGCATCTTACGATGCAATGCTAGTTGACACGGTAGTCACATGAGTTTCAGACCCATCAACGTTACCAGTTACATATTCCAAACTAAAATCAGTCGAAAGATTTCCTTTTTCTTTTTCTTCTTCTCCCCACCCCTTCCCGAATCCAAAAACCCACTTTTCATTATAATACAATGAACAACTTAATATCCACACGAAAACCAAATTCTTTCCAGTTGACCTACAACAGCCACGAAGCACAAATTAAAACAATCCAAAGCAATAAACCGACTTAGCAAAACCTTAAAGTAGAGTTTTGATAATAATAACACACTGTCACAATCAAGGTTGCAAAAATCGTGAATCGGTAGTCGGCCGGTCAACCGCCCTGTAGCTTGTAATCGTTCTAGGCGGGATTAATCGGTGATTAATTAGATTGGCATTTCCAACAAGTTTTAGGTATTTTCGGCAAGTTTTAGGTATTTCCGGCAGGAGTTTCCTTAAAGAACATCATGTAATAGCTATTAACAACGACTATAAGTTATTAAAACAAATTTAGGACGAGTTTTTGGGATTTTCGGTGAGATTTGAAGGTTTCCGACAAGTTTGACCACCGTTGACCATCATTGACCACGGTTGACCGATTTACACAAATCGGAAAGGTTGGTGGCCTTGTAGCGCCTAGGCGGTGATCAACCAGCAACAATCGATGATAAATATTAATGTAAGAACTAGGCAGCGATCAACCAGCAACAATCGATGATAAATATTAATGTAAGAACTGTGTAAAAACGCAAACCCTAAACTCACAAGAATGAAAAACCCTAAATCGAATCAAGAATCCCGTAACAGATTAGTGATACGAAACATTGCTATAATTAAGCAAGCTTAGTCATAGACATGAAGCGTTCAATAGAACAAGTTACGGCTAAAAGATTTGTTTAGGATTAGCAGGCTGCGATTGTGAAGGATTTAGGGTCTTTTGTTCGCCTTTTTTCTCCGAGGGATGTTTTTATCTACAACGGGATTAAAAAATCTATCACCGCGCGTTCATGTACAATCAGCTGGCAATGATCTTGAAAACCATACAGCTGCATTGAATGATAATGAATATTGGAGCTTCTGCGAGAGCCTAATTAGAACTCGGTTTTTTATTCTCATTTTTACTCGACTTCAAGGACTGCCTTATTTGATGTGTTTAATTAATATCAAAACTAGTGATAAGTATTGCGCAACAAAACATTGATTCAAAGCGAGAAAATGTTTTATTTGGGTACTTGCCAGTGATGGGTTTTATTTGGGACCGCATCTTAACTCGTTAACCAAGCTAAACGATTGGTTATGACTCATGAATAATGTGTTTAATGAAAACTTTATAATTTGAACACGTCTAAAATTTTGTAATTATAATTCAAGATGTTATTATTGATTAAACTACTAGCATCTCAGATAGTGAAACACAACAGTTTAAGTTTGTTAGGCTATGTGTAGTCATGGAGCCTCTCCATGGGGCATTTTGCGACATGTGGACGTTCAGTCAGCAACACCCTCCAAAGTTTTAAGTGTGTAATGGTGGGTGGGACATTTTGCGACAAGTGTACGTCATTCTTTTTTTATTTGTTTTTCCTTTGATCATGCTATTGAACGGCTATTTTTTTGAAAATACAAAGAGCACCAGCGCGAGCCTGGTCACGCCCAAGGGATTTTTTGGGGCTTTAGCGCCCCTTGTGTAGTGGGTGGGGCGCGAGGGGGGCGTTTTTGGGGTGGCTAGCGCCCCATTACACATAGCCTTAACCCATTTTATCGTTTTAATATGAATAATAGCATTATCATGTAAAAAAGTATAACGCTATACAAGAAAAATAATTGTTACCCGACAAAAAACACACAGTTCAAGAAAAATATAATTAATATTGTTTTGTCTTTATTTCTTTTTACAAAATAACAGTTTTACCCTTAACTAATTAATAAATGCCATCTTTAAAATTTGTAACAATAATTTAAAGCAAGGATAATATAATAAACTCGTTCAAACTTTCTTATTAACATATAATAGTGGACAATTAAATTATTATTACATCTAAATAAAAAAACGTGGACTATTCATATATGACAGAAAGGAGTAAAACAATACTTGTATGACTTTAAATGTGAAATGTCACTCGTACATTTCTAAATCAAATTTGATTAAACGACAATGCACTTAAATAAAAAGTAAAAATGTTATTTCACATTTCAACTAATGGTTGTATTTTCTAAATGGGCAAATAGCACAAAAATGCACTAAACTTATGTTCCGTTTCCAATCAGGGTACTTTTCTTTTTTTTTCTTTCATAAAAGACGCCCAACAAATTTTTTCAGCCGATTTAAGTTTTTAACTAACTTTCGTTAACCCACTTCGTTAATAAATTACATGTTTGGTCCTTGATTTCGTATAATCATTTCATGTTTGGTCCTTAAAACTTTTTTTCTAATATATTTTTTTCGAAAATATTTTTTTTGGAAACTTTTTTCACCGAAAATATTTTTTTGAATTTTTTTTTTTCTAAATTTTTTTTATAAAAAATATTTTCGAAAAATAAAATTTGGAAAAAAAAGTTTTTGAAAAAAAAAATAAATTAAAAATTTTTTTTTCTAAATTTTATTTTTCGAAAAAAGTTTTAGAAAAAAAATTTCAAAAAAAGGGTTATTGAAAAAAATTTCAAAAAAAAAAATTCGAAAAAAAATATTGTCAAAAAATATATTTTCGAAAAAAAATATTTTAGAAAAAAAAAATTTAAGGACCAAACATGAAATGATTATACCAATTCAAGGACCAAACATGTAATTTACTAACGAAGTGAGTTAACGAAAGTTAGTAAAAAACCTAAATCGGCTGAAAAAATTTGTTGGGCGCCTTTTTATGCAAGAAAAAATAAGAGTACCCTAATTGAAAACGGACCATAAGTTTAGTGAGTTTTTGTGCCATTTGCCCTTTCTAAATATGTTAGAGTTAGCTTTATTTTTGTTATTATAACGAGTTAGTTTTTGCCTTTTGGAAATAAAATTTACAAAATTGGTATAAAAAAGCAGTAACCGAAACAACAATAAATGAACGGCAACAAAAAGTTCTATAATAGAGTGATCTCGGCATTCATTATCACTTATTACTATTATTATAGTTAAAGTATAATATCAAATGCAATGGTTGTGAAATATAGAAATATGAGTCTTCGGCAATAGAGGAGTAATATGTCAGGGTACTCCATGCCGGTTTCAACAATTACATAAAAGTATTAAATTTGTCATTTTTATTATCAATCACAATGCATAATGCCACATTATCTTGATAAAAATATAATCAAGTATATCATTCACGACCAGTCATGCATTTTGTGCCATCCTTTTGGAAATGGAGTAAGGTCTTCTCCCAGATAAAATCCATCATGTCTAACTAACCAAACACGTATTCGTTCAGCATTAACAATTGACCCCGAGCAATAGTTACCAAAATCACCATTTTTCCAAACATCGAAAGAGACGGTTCTTGTACCATTCCAGTTGAAATAAGCATAGAACAAGGTATTTCCCCAAATACTTTCGCAAAAACTCCAGTTTTCATTGTCAAACAATGCAAGTGTATGATCTCCTAGATCATCATCACCTGATTTTACATGGACGGTGATTGGATCAATTATCGCGTTATAGATATAGACGGTCCAATGACCCAACCAACACTTGCTTTTTGCGTTAGGTGTTGAAATTTTTGCTAAGGAAGATGTATTTGTCGTGAAAACAAGGCAAAGGAACACGAAAATCAGTGTCTTCATGGTTTTGTTGAATAAGTTTATGACTTTGTGATCATGTATGAAAATAATTCTATTATATAGACAAAAAAAAGTTGGTTCCATTATTTCAAAGTAAGTAGTATTCTTAGGTTCCTTGAACAAAGACCAATGTATTTATTATAAGAATATAATTATATATATATATACTAAAAGGGGAAGGCGATGTTGTAGCATGCACTGTAGCCGCTACAGTGGACAAAACAGTGGTCGTTTGCAAAATAGTCCCTAAGGTGTAACTGTCTTTGCAAGCTAGGTCTTTCGGGGACTAACTATGCAACATGCCGAGAATTTTAAGAACTTTTTCAGCATAAAAACATATTATTTCCAGAATTAATTTTCTAAAATAGTCCTTGGGTTAACAGTTGTCATGTGCAATTTAGTCCCTAAGGTGTAAATGTTTTTGCATGCTAGGTCCTTCGGGGACTAACGATGTATCTTGTAATACATAACGTAAAATATACAAAAAAGACTTGATATTTGTAATTAAAAACGTAGCTTTGTTATTTATTTAAGCACAAACGGGGGTATTTTCAGTATTAAAATATGAATACTTGTTATTTCATCACGCATGTTGGCCCATACAAAAAATTCATTCATTAATATCACAAGTTTGTTTTTCTACGTTTGAAGTATTGTTTTTCGTCACTGTTTTGTAATAAGTTGGTTGTTTGCATTTTTTGCAGGCCATGGTTATCAGTTCTATCTTAATATCAAACCAAGTTATTTTTGTAACACAACATTTTTGTTTGTTCATTTTCGTTTGATAGTATAACATTAGTATCAAGTAACGGAAAATGATAGTATACTATACAATCCAAGTAGACTTTTCCCCCTTTTGCAGTATGCAATATGACCATCAAATTTTATCTTATATGCAATTTATAACATACTAAATGAATTATAACGACAAACTTTGTTGCAATTTACAATCTTAAATTATTATCAAACTATTGTACAATTTTTTTTTTATCTTGAAGCTATTTAATTTATATTATAGACAACCATATTAACCGTGCAAAGAAACCGAATTATATAAATAGAGTAAATGGCAAAATTGTCCCTGTGATTTGACCAAATAGCAAGTTCAATCTCTATCTTACGACAAGAAGATGCCTTTTCAACTTAATAGGAGACAATTCCATATTTCCGTTTGTTTTGCCATGACTATAAACAAAAGTCAGGGCCAAACATTGTCTAAGGTTGAGTTATATTTGGAATGATCTGTTTTTTCACACGGACAACTTTATGTAGCAGTCTCAAGAGTAAAAAGCAAAAGAGGCCTAAAAGTGTTATGTTGTGACAAAGACGGCAACTACACCAATTCTACAACCAACGTTGTATATAGGGAAGTTCTTCATAGATTATAAACTATATATTATTTTGTTATTTTCAACCTTAATTTTTGTTAAACTTTATTATTTTATTAATAATAGTATATTTATTTTATTTCATTTATGTTGCTACACGTTTATACTTATATTACTATCAATTTTATTGTATAATCAAATTCTTAAAGCTAGCCGCCCCAACGGGGCGGGCCTTGGATCTAGTTATATATATATACTAAAAGGGGAAGGCGCTACTGTAGCATGCACTGTAGCCGCTACAGTGGACAAAACAGTGGTCGTTTGCAAAATAGTCCCTAAGGTGTAACTGTCTTTGCAAGCTAGGTCTTTCGGGGACTAACGATGCAACATGCCGAGAATTTTAAGGACTTTTTCAGCATAAAAACATATTATTTCCAGAATTAATTTTCTAAAATAGTCCTTGGGTTAACAGTTGTCATGTGCAATTTAGTCCCTAAGATATAAATGGTTTTGCATGCTAGGTCCTTCGGGGACTAACGATGTATCTTGTAATACATAACGTAAAATATACAAGTTACTCGTAATCATATTTTGTCTCAACATACATTCAACATCTCTCGACGACTCAAGTCTTTGTATGCTACAACACAGGCTCGTACATGTTTGTTATGTTGCGTTATGATCAAACCCCTAACAAACCATTAAACGTATTTAATTAAATAGTTTACACAAAACCAAAACCATTTTTATAAAACACTTATAATTAATATTAGTTATTTACATGTTATAAAAATACATACTAGTTAAATGTAAACTTGTAATATAAAGACTTGGACTATCCATGACCCATAAACCATGTCCAAAGCCCATGACCCATGGAGCTTGACCTAAAACCCAAGAACCATTGCATGACATAAAAAATGGGTAAAAAACATGACCCATGACCCAAAGTCCATAACCCATGACCCAAGATGTCTTTGACATCATGCATGACATCACACGACCCATGGAGCATAACCCATAACTCAAGACCCGGTGTTTATAACCCAAAACCCAGATTTGTTACCCAGATGGCCGGATCCCCGCGGATCCCTTGGTTTTCAAGGGTTGGATCCCTTTCAGAGGGATCCTTGGGGACAGAAACATTTTTGGTACTTTTGCCTATAAATACCAACCTTTGCACACCCATTTCCACACACCTTTCACACACTTTCTCTCCACAATTTCTAACACATTTAGATTAGTAGGAAAACATGTAAAACACCTTCTTTCTCATATAATCATAATGCTTCTAACTTTCATTTTGTTGTAAGCATACTCCCGAAGTGATCCTCCAAAGCAAGCCTAGAGATCTTGCATCCTTACCTACTGAAGTGATCCTACAAAGCAAGCTTAGAGATCTTGCATCCTCATCCACCACAACCATACATACATGAAGATCTATCACAACAAGCTTAGGGAACTTGTGATCTTCATTGAAGGCTTTCTATTAAAGGTAGTTCATTTAGTTTAGTCATTCATATCCATTAGGGAACTTGTATCGTCTTCTTGTATCTCCAACTAGATTAGTTGGTTTATGTGTTTGTGCCATTAAACACAAGGTTTGTTATGTTGGGCCACAAACATAACCGGTGTCATAGATGTGTTGTGTAGATTGGTGTAGTAGGGGGTTGGTCCCTCATGATGTGTTGTGTTGATCGGGTAGTGGTTCCTCCTTTGTAATGGAACCTGGTATCTAGCCCTGTACCGGAAAAAGTGTAGGCGACGAAGGTTTGACTCTACCTCATGGAAGAGCTCGGTATCTAGCCTTTTACCGGATAAAGTGTAGGCGACGTCGTGTAAGGTTTGGTTCTACCTTGCGTGAAGGACCCGGTATTTAGCTTTGTACCAGATAAAGTGTAAGCTATGTTGTGTAAGGTTTCTCCGCCGAGAATGGAGCTTGTTGATCTAGTGAAGTAACTATCGAGTTGGATACTCGGGGAGTGGAGTAGGGCGAAGAGAAGCTTCGTGACCGAACCACTATAAATCCTCATGTTGGTTTGCGTATCCTTCTTACTTATCGCTTTACATTTATTCTAGCTTTATATTGTTGATTGTCTTTGTGTTGACACTTTACATATTACGTCAAGCTTGATCGGCAATTTCTCATAAGGATGTTTTTAGAAAAGAAATATAAACCGGACTAAAAATGGCGAAACTTGATTTTTAATAAACCATTAATCTTGCGGAATCTTATGTGATATTAAGGGGTTGACCTTACATGCCGTAATGCGTTAAATGCATCATCGCGTCGAGATTAGCAAATACAATGGTTTATACTATATTTGATACAAAAGTTTTAAGTTTGAAACAAAAATGTATTCAAACCCCCCCCCCCCTTACCGTTTCCACACTTTCCATATCATAAAATCTGTATTTAATAGATACATTAAATACATGACTAAAAATGGCATTTTGTTAATTTGAATCTATATTTATTACACGCTAGCATGGTATTCGAGCGATGCAGCGACGGGTATCCTGTGAACAAAACTTAAGGCGAACAATATTACTCAATTATATTCTTCGTGATAATAATTTTACGCATGACAAGAATTTTAGAGAATAACTTTATCACACACTATCTCATATTAAAATGGTTGAGTACATGTAATCACGATGCAATGAATGTACGAAAACGGTAGCCAGTAGTATTACAAAATTGTGATGATCGGCGTTGAAAGTTACTAGCTAGTTAGCACAGGTCAAGATTTTTATACTAGATTAGTAGCTAGATTGGTTTGTATGTGGTATATCTATCTATACTATATAAAGATTGAATGGCTTAATTTAATATGGAAGAGGATTTGTGCACAAAGAAAAGTACGGTACAACCTGCTTCAAGTGGAGTCTTAATGACTTCATTTTTATCTATAAAATTATAAAATAAATTGAGAAAGCTCCACATAATACAATTGAATAACCTTAATAATGTGGAAATTGTTTACTCATTCACACATTAATTGCAGTTAATGAAACACATTAATTGTAGTTAATGAAATTAATAATCAAGATGAATATGAAGTGTTCACTAAACACAATTTCATAATAATTAAAAAAGTCTTTTCAAATATATAATTGTTTCAAATTCATAAGTTACACAAATTATTTAACTATAAATTACATGCAAACCAACAACAAACCCAATGTGACTCATACCTCACGAACTCAACAAGAAAAAAAAAAAAAAAAAAAAAAAACCCCAAAAAAAAATTGATAATGATCTCAATTAATCCTCATAGATCTTATCATTACCTAATCCTTTAATCACACTGTCACAAGATCAAAAACCTTCAACAACAAATCTCAAACTATCGTAAACCCTCAGTCGAACTAGCAAAAAAAAAAAAACTAATGATCTCGGATCTTTTTTATTTAGTGTGGTACAAAAAAACTTATATACCTTTAAACATCATAACACGAAAGAAACAAAAACCATCATCGATCTTTGTAGATCATAGCTCTTTTTGTTATTCGAAATATTAAAGGAGGAACAAAAACAATTCGGTCTTTTGGTTTGACTTGAACGATAATAACAAAAGAAGAACCTACCAGAGACCCTCCAAAGGATCTTGAAGCCGTGTACCTTGAAGTCGTGTACTCGATTGTATTTTTTTTCTTCATATGATCGGTTATAATGGTAGATGATGATGAGATGGGTTGCGTTCGTTATACCTTAGATTAGATCTAAAGGATTAGTGTTGTTGGTATTTGAACAAATCATTTAACTTTTCAAGCAATACCCGATGCCTCTCTTGAGTCTTTCTCAAAGCATCTAGCGAGTCCAAAGCAACACCACGAGCACCTAAAGCTTTCATGTTCGCCATCATGGTATGGGTCTTCGCCATTACCCGCCTCAAATGTTGACAACAAGCAAAAAGCAATTTGAAAAATGCATCATCTTCACCTGCCTGTTGCACAAACCACAAACGCATACAATCATGCAATTTAGAAGAACCAGCAACATTCATTAAATTCTCTAACATCTCGAAATCTACCATTGAAAACAAAATATATCAAAATACAAATGGTTTTATAACTCACTATGACAAAAGCACCAAATAAATAGGCCAAAAATAATTTACGTAACTTATTCATATTAAAAGATTACATGTGAAAAGCCTCATTTAAATATAACATCTTGCAAAAAACTTCTTCACATGTACTCTTTTAAAGTGAAGTAACTATTTTAAATAGTGGAAACCTAATTAGTATAAACAATTAAGCTATAAACACTTAGATATAATCGATGCAACGCACGGGTTGCTAAAGCCTCGTTAATTGTATTTTTGAATGAGATGTATCTTAAGAATAACATTAGTTATACATGTTGTACATATGTATTCGTGCATTAAAGACGGACAATGTCAAGCTAATAAAGCTAACTGTGTAATTAAAAAATATCAGGGACTAATAACGTAAACCTTTATATTAATAAGGTTTAAAGTGAAAAAAAAAATAAAAAAATAAATAAAAAATAAATAAAGAAAAAAAAGTAAAGAAGCCTGTATTCTTCTTCCTCCTGGTTGGCCCTGCAAAACCAAACAAAAAGAAAACCAAAACCAACACAAAGCAACACATACACAACACAAACCCATTATCTATATCTATCTATACTATATATAAAGGAAAAACCCATATAAAGTGAAAAATTAAGAAAAACTATATATGAAAACCATAAATTTTATTATTATTTTCGTTTATAATCCATAACCCATATTATTTTCATTCAATTTAAATCGTTTTTAATCCCCAAATTCTTAAACTTTTATTATTTTTCGTTTATAACCCATAAACTTTTTTTATCAATACAACTATCTGCCGCTATAAAATCTCGTTGCTATGCATGGGTACTCGTCTAGTAAAAAAAAAGGAAAAAAAGGGAAATTGCCGTAGCTCGCGTTATCGGGCTATAATGCACCCGTACTGTGAATTGTTAGTATAGTTACAAACTTACAGTATAATATCAAACGCAATGATAGTGAAATATAGGAATACGAGTCTTTGGAAACATCTGACTATGCGAGTGATATGTCATATTGTCATGGAATTCCATGTTAGTTTCAACATAACACAATAATGCATAATCATACTATATTACTGTAATAAAAATAAAATCAATATGACCAGTCATATAATTTGGTCATTCCATCTGGAAATGGAGGAAGGTTTTTTCCTACATAAAATCCATCATCTTTAACTAACCAAACTAATATTCGTTCAGCACTCCTAGCTGATCCCGAGCCATATTTATCACCCGTAATTGGATCCCACACATTGAAAGAGACGGATTTTGTATTCTTGCAGTTGAATTTACCCAAGAACAAGGTAGGTTCCCAAAAGTTTTCACAAAAACTCCAATTTTCATTGTCGTTAAATTCAAGTGTACGATTTCCCGAATCATAATCAGCTGATTGTATACGAACTGTGACTGCATCGATCATCACGTTATAGATATAGACTGTCCAACAAAACTTATTTGTCGGAGTTTTTGCTATCGATGATGCATTTGTCGTGAAAAGAAGACAAAAGAACAAAAAACATAGTGTCTTCATAGGTGCGTTGAATGGGTATATTAGCATTTATGATAATAGCTCTAATATATAAACCAAAAAAGACTCTTTGAAAGTAAATATTATTACAAGCATAAAAAAAAACAAAATCAATGTAGTATTTATTAGAGAGTAAATATTCTTCCAAGCATGGAAAAGAACAAAATCAATGTAGTATTTATTAGGACTAGAAGAATATACGTGCATAACGACAAGACTTTATAGCATTAAATAATTATAATTATATATTTTGGTTATTGTTTTGGGTAACGTTTATGCATACAACATATAACAATCAAAATGTAATTGAAATTTTTGTCGGTGATTTTAGTGTCATTGAGCATTTTGTGTAATTAACATTACTCGATACCAAAGTGATTTCAAGTTAAGTTCTAATACAAGTTAGGAGGTGCGGAGTGCACGCTTATATAAACTAAGTAACTTGATTTCGGATACGATGAATAGCAAAGTTTCTGACAAAAATTCTGTCACTAAGATGTTGCAACAATTCAATAGATGTTACTGTGAAATAGTAACAGAAAAAACTGTCGCTAATAAAGTGTCACTATATTCTATATGGAAAGTGTTCATTTCCCACCAAAAGGTGCAACCATTCATGAAAAAGTTGTGACTATTCATGAAAAGTCACTTTGTCTATTATATATAGACTAGCAGGGTCCCCGCGCGATACGGCTGTAGGTACCTTGTTATTTAATTTTTTTCGGCTAATAATTTATTTCATTTGTACATTTTTTGGAAATAGCTTTACTGATTAGTTTGTTGGTTTAGGGACTATAAGCAATTATTATTATTACTATTATTTTTAGTAGTTTGTTTGGTTTGTAGAATGTGTTCTTTTATTTGTATTTTTCATTGAAATGAGTTTTTTTTAGTATCATTAATTAGCAACTTGCATGACTTGTACTATGTATTTTAATACTTGTATTTATCATTAATTGAATGTTTTAAGAATGTATACTAATTATGCAACAATAAATTGTAAACATAACATTAATACTTGTATTGTTGAAAATTAAGATTTTTAAGGTATTTAGTGTTAGGAAAGTGTGTTTAAATTAGTTGTACATTTAGCTAATATAGTTGTATTTATGAATTTTAAGGCATTAAATGCCTCAAAAGGGCTAAATGCTATTTTGGTTTATCATTTAAAACATAAACAATCATAACAACACATACATTATTCTTTATGTTTTTGCTCTCATTCTTGTACCTAGAATTTGAGTGTGTTTTTGTCTTATCCCATATACGAATATCATGTAACCCAAGGAACCGAATATGGTCAAAATATTGTATTCAGAAAGTGGAATCTACACGATTCAAGAATTATCAAAAACTTGGGATGTTGATTTTGAATGACTAACAGTTATGGGTACAAGTTTCACCCATGTTATTAATCATAGATCATATATTTATTGAGTTATGGTGATGCATGGTTCATAGATATATGAATATATGATGTGGTATCAAGATCACATTAGTGCAATTTCAAAAGGTGATTGGCTTTTGCAAACTAGTATTTACGAGGGTATGAGCCCGCGCTTCGCGACGGGATTTTTGAATACAAAGTTGTTATACATTTGAGGATGAAACTGTCAAAAGTAATATAAGAATCAATTCAAGTGTATCTCTTTCCCCAAGAAACACCTCGTCAGGTACCTGGACATTGCTTATTCTTGTTAAGCCTAAAACTTTTTTGCATCAGACCCAAACACCTCCCAAATCTCTAGTTTTGCAGCAGATCCAAATACGCTAAAAATGCTAAAAAACAACAACATCTATACCAAAACACCCGATTAAAAATGCAGTTTGTGGGAGAGCAAACACCCCATAGAACCTAGAAAAAAAATAAGAATACAAATTAAAATGGCAGTTATGCAGCAAGCCCAAATACCCCTCGAACGTTAACATGACACTCCTTTAGAAGACTGGTTTACAGCAGCCCCAATATACCACTAAATCTACCTAAACACCCCTTAAAAATACCTTTTAGTAGTAGTTTAAAACACAATCTAAAACGACGTCAACACCCTTTTTAAAACAATAGTTTTGCAGCAGTCTAGACACCGATTAAACTGCAGTTTTGCAGAAAAAGCAGATTGCGCAAACAAAACTACAATCATTATAAGACCGTCCACGAATATACATTTGTAACGCTTTTATGTCATGAAAAATCAATCCTCTAAAAGTCCATTTTCATATAATTTGATGTACTTACTTAAAGATGTAAAATAGCACACCACGTTATCTAAAATAAGTGAATCGCATAATATACCTGAGTTGAGAGCAGCATCAATTGAGAGTTTGAGGTAATTTTGAGCGGCTCGCATAATATACCTGCTTATTCTTGTTTCCGTTTTCCTGAAAAATAAAAGAAAATAAAACGTAAGAAGAATAAACTATATATATATATATATATATATATATATATATATATATATATATATATATATATATATATATTGCGAGACTACAGGATAGATGTCAAAAAACATGCTTAGCCGCTGAATGTATCAGCCTTTAAGAATAGCAAAAAAACATTTTAACGCCTCATGTAACTATTACCGTAGCGATGCGTGCTTGTTTTAGTCCAATAGCGTGAGTTGCTGAACTTTCCACCTTGATTATCACCAAAAGCCGAATCAACCATTTTCCTCTTTTATACCTGCCAATATATTAAGACGACCTTTAAAAGTAAGTTATAGAATATATTGCCTTCTTTAAGGGAAAAAATAAAGGTTTAGAAAATCCATAGCCAAATAAATCTTGTAATATCAATGTTTACTGACACGGAACTTTTAAAAACGGGCTATGTTTTACTAACAATGGGTCAAACGGTTCAAGAGTATACCAATTTATATTGAGGTAGTTAT